>JAJKFI010000014.1:4774963-4792627 GCA_029204185.1 Lerista edwardsae
TGTGTGTGTGTGTGTGTGTGTGTGTGTGTGTGTGTGTGTGTGTGTGTTTCTATTTTTCCTCCCGCAAAATAAGGACAACATTATTTTCCTTTTTACATCAATATGAAAATCAATAATAAGGAGAATTAAAGTAGGTTGAAAAATCTTCCCTCCCCCTCCTCCCTTTAATATGTATTTAGGCTTTTCTCATTCACAAAGGAAATTGATTGTAAGCAAAAGAAAGGTGGGGGGGAATGCATGTAATGAGCCATTGAGATCAAAAGCACAGCTCAATAACTGACACCTGAAAATGTTTAACAAAGCAAGAAAAGCCTGCATGTGTAATGCAGAGCTAAAATGAGTGCAAAATTACCTCGTTATTTATCCTGAAACTTTCTCAATAACTGAACAGTGTTCCATTTTCAAGCTCTGTAAAATATATCTCTTTTCAATGGAAACCTTAATGGGTGGAAACTAAAAAACTGCCTGCTTAAATGAGAAAAAAGAGCATGTATAGCCATTTAACATCTTCAGTTAAAAGGAGACAAGTCCTTCCTAAGCGGCCAATTTCAGATAGTCTACATCCCATGAAATTAATTCTTGTATGATATATCAAAGTTGGTGTCCTGTGTCCTGTTTCCAAAGCCAGCCCACCATGAGGATGCAGATCACAAGTACACTTCAAGAAGTTGTGGGTCTGCCAGTGAGGTTTCAAAGAAATGCAAATGACACATAGAAGTACATCAAAAAGCTGATTTTGAAATATTCACCATTAAAAAAAATACTCTGCAGTGTTCCATCTGCATGGTAGCTAGTTCTACTGCTAGACTGCTGATGCTAAAGAATTTTGAAATCTTGTGGTTCCTCAGATCTTATGAGAAAGACCCAGGGGTGACTTAAACATTCAATAGTTAGGGCTCAATCCTAATCTGGCGTTGTGCCGTTGCAGCACTCTTGCACTGGACCAGCGTTGTAGCAAAAATGCCGTCAGGTGTGTCTGCGCCGTGAATTCGGTCACTGGTCCGGCACAAGCAGCAGTGCTTCCACATGAGCGCCACAGCGTCCGTCAACTGCGCCGTTTGAGCGCCGTCTTAGCTCTTATGGCGTAAGGCGGAGCTGAGGACGTGCCAGAGGCAGGCGGGAAACATAAGGGGGTGGTGCCTTGGGCGGAGATAGGGGTGGAGACTGGACACAGCTGTTGGGCTGTACCCAAACCCCCATCCCCGGGCTGGGCAGCCCTGATTCGGACTGCTCCTGGCCACGTGGTCATGCGCCTGCTCTTTTGCGCGTGCAGATCCAAACAGCCGCATAGGGCTGGCTGGGGATTTCCCCAGGGCAAGGGGAAAATATTCCCTTGCCCACTGCTGCCTCCTATGTTGTTAGGATGCAGCGCAAGTGAGGTGGCCTTCCTATGCCAGCGCAGATTAGGATTGTGCCCTTAGAAGCAGCAGCATTACTTGGCTGGTTCTTCCTTCTGGCCTCGGTGTTCCTTCTGGGGATGCTGCTGCTTTGAATAACTAGATTGTATGATCTTCTGCCCCTTTGCAACATATGGCTGAATGAAGGCTGAAGTAGGAGAACTAAATTGCCCTCTGACCTTATGGTCTGAGGCACACAATACAGTCACCATGCTGAAGCTAAATAGGTCAATGTCTGGAGGGGTGACTGCCTGGGAACTTGATGTATGCATGTCTCTTTAAGTTCCAGGGAGAAAGGAAGGTGGTGGAGTGACAGTGTATGATAGCTAATTGGACTAATAACTCAGTCCGATTGGGCTCTACAGTTCCAGCAGCAGCAGGTCCTTTACGGCCATTGCAAATGGTGCTCCAGAAGTGCATGGGGCCATACAATTCTGGACCACCTCCAGAGAGGCTGGAGCAGCCCCATATGAGCAGCCCCATATAGCAGGGGAAAAAATGTCCACCGACAAACTCAAGTTGCTATAGATAACAGAATGGAGCAGGGAATAGGGTGGGGAAGGACAGAATGAGGGATGCAAGTGGGAGGTGGGAGGGGTGGCACAACATGGGCTGCATCTTATCCTTAGAGCAGCAGATGCACCCCTTTTGTCTCCTTGGACTTGTGCCAGCTGAAGAGTCCCATTGGCAATTGGCAGGCTTATGGAGGAGGAAAGGAAAAATATTTTCCCCACCTACACCTCCCAATCTGCCCTCCATACTGTGCAGCACAGCCTGTTTGGGTGTAGTTTCATGGTATGGAGGGGAGTAGCATAGAATTGAGCTTTGAGCGGGAGGTAATGCAATCCCAACCTGCGCTGAATATAGAACAGGTCTGCCTGCACGTTCCAGCGCAGGTTGGGACGCTGCTGGAGCTTGCCACAGGGTAAGGGGACATTTGTTCACTTACCACAGGGTAAGCACTAGCCACCCCTATGGGGCTGCTCAGATCTGCTCAGAACAGCCCACGGCAGCCTGAATCAGGGCTGTGAGGCCCAGACACAGGGGGTTGGATCTGGCATAACTGCCGGATCCAAAATATTCCCCCCTCCCCAGGCTGCCCCGCCCATGGGCCGCCCTCCCTTCACACATATTTTTATTTTATTTTATTTTTTTATTCAATTTGTACTCTGTCTTTCTCCCCAAGGAGCACCCAAGGTGGCTGACAACGAATTAAAATACAACAGAATACGCAAAAGATAAAATACGTGTAAAACTATAAAATACACATATATCTGTTAACCAAAAATAGGCTCATTTTGTTCTCAGTAGACCAAAGAGTACCTATGAGATATTGAATCAGCTAATTTAATTGGCTGATTAAACATTCCTGATGTATAAACAAGATGGTAATTATTGGATGCTTTGCGGCTGATAATGTTTACCCAGTTTTATTTTCAGCTGATTAGCATGACTATTAAATGTTCACTATTTTCTATATTGCCACTTTAGCAATACTAAACACGCTTACCCATTTCTAAAATGAAAACATTTTACACTTAAAGGTTCTCAAAGAGAGCTCCACGTTATTGGAAATTTCTTATTGGTGATGAGGGAAAGCAGAGTAGGGTAAGCAGCGGATTCCCCCTTAGGACATCACCTCACGGGAACCTCCCTCACTCAGGCTGACTGCTTTTTGTTAAAAAAAGCAGAGGCTTGGTAAAGATGCAAAAAGAAAAGCTTACTCACAGTTCCATCCAGTGCATATCTACAGCGTCTGATTAGGCTCAGAGGTACAACTAACACTTGGAAGGCAATGCCCTATAGCTGCATCACCATGCATGGAGGTGTGCTTAAGATGTCAGGGGCATCAGAGCCCTTGATATGCACAACTTATCAGCTTGGTGGTCAGAAGACAAAAGGGATGTGCTCAGAGGAGAAGGGAAGGAAATAAGTTCAAGGCCACACCCCCGCAGGAATCACAGAGGTGACAGGTAAGAAGGGTCTGTGTCATAGGATATCACATTGTGCCCCCGGACATTGATTCCCCCTCTAGACAGCAGACAGAGTTGTGCCAACTCCAACACACGTTTGTAGTTGTTTTCATCTTTGTGTTTGAAAAGGAAACTGTCTTTATGCTAATAACCATACAAAATATTTACACCAATGAAAACTGACTTCGCATACCCCAGACATGCTAGGTGGTATTTGTTTCTGAGAATAACACAGGTGAATTTAGGAGAAAGAAACAAAACCTAAAGCTGCAGCAATAATTGTCACTTGTTTATGTATTATAAGCCATGCTCGTATATAACTAATAATACAAAAGTAGTCTGTTTATGACCCCCTATAAATAGTATATGATTTTAAGGCCTTTGTGCGCTTTAAAAGTGCTAATTTAAACTGGAGACCGCATTGCAATTTCAAAAGTGTGAATCAATGTTGTTTGCTTAGCAATTCACACCTATCCCCTTTCTCTGGCCTGGTACCATAAACCTTGGAATATGAATTCACTTTTCGAAAGCTGACAGTAACAAATAGTTTTTATATTATCCCCAGAGAAGCATTTCAGAGGGTCTGCACTCATAGTATTAAAACACTCTACCTTTCCCCCAAGTCGTTTTCCTTAATAACTTTTTACTGGGAAGTAAATCCATATTTTATTAAAATATTGTATACAACGTTAAAATTTTAATTACCCTCTGCTTAGCATCTTTATGGGAGAACATTAAAATGACAGCAGTAATTTTGAGGAACAGAAGCCGGGATTTTGTTGTTTTTTTCCCCCTCTGAAATTGATGACATGGAGAACAAAATGGAGTGTGAATTCTGAAGAGAATATGGAGGGAGGGAGGCATGAGGCCTTGGAAAAGGGACAATAGGAAACAAGGCAGCAGCATCCGTTAACATGGGCATACCATATATTCCCCTTAATAGCTAGGACCACTAAAGTGTGGAACTTCATGGGGCATCTATTGATGCTAAATTATGCTTTAATTTTAAATTTAGCAGCAGATTACTTAACTGTCTTGAAGTAAATAACCAGTCTTGATTTACTGTCTGTGTAGATTTATAGGACTCTTTTTGAATGTGTCGTTTAAGGGAAAGAGAGTGTTACGGCTGTTGTACCTCTATAAATCTGTCTTCATTGTTCAGCAGAGACGCCAAACAACTGGGACCCTATTGCAAATTTACAATCATTTGGCAGTGCCACTGGAAGTCACTAAAGCAGAAATTAGAGATGTGATCATTTTCTGCTGTTAGCCTTTGAATCCAACTTGAAATTGGCAGCAAACAAGCCAGTCACTTAAAAACCAATCAAGAAAGTCATTATTCCATTTGTTGTGGTTAGAAGTGTGAACAAAGAATATGTTCAATGTTAATGATAATTCTTTTATTCCTTCTGAAATGTAGAAATATGGAGAATTTGAAACATTTGTCATCAAGAACACTCTATGCAATGTGTATTAGGAATGTTGGAAACAAATGGTGGGGAAAAAATCTGCAGTTGTCCTCAGTGTGACTGTTGGACTGACAGATTGATTTTTTAAAAAAAAGTGTTTGAGACTGCCAGTCTACGCATGTTTACTCAGAAGTATGTTCCACTGTCAATGAAACTTATTCCCAGATATACACTATAAAGGTGTGACCCCAATGCAGCGTGCGCTACATACTATCACTCATTAGGGAAGAGTGACGACTTGGGCATGAAAATGTGCCCCTAGCAAGCAAATATGTCCTGCTGATCCTGATTCTTCTTAACTAATATATTTTTGAAGAAAAAATAAATAAAGGCACCACCTGAGTTTTCCTGCTGCTGGCATCACTACTTCTGCTATAGGAGAAGGCACATAGTTTTGCTCTAGATCACAAATACACTGTATATTTGTAAGTCTGGGCCAAAACAAACATAAAGTGGGAGAGATTGATGTTTAAAGAAAACATCTTCAAGATTACTATTAGTGAGGCTCAGAGTTTTATCTGGGCAGCAGCACTGGTGGAGCCAGTGGCATTGTGTGTGGGGGGTGGTGGCAGAGACGCACAGAGCCTCGAGCGCACCCGGGGCAGGGTGATGTCCCTTCAAACGGCCACGGTGCCAGAGGATTGGAGGATAGCCAATGTCACACCAATCTTTAAAAAAGAGAGAAGGGGGGCCCTGGAAAATACAGGCCGGTCAGCCTAACGTCTGTTCCAGGTAAGATAGTGGAAAGCCTCATCAAAGATAAAATCCTAAAACACATAGAGGAACAAGTACTGCTGAAGGAAAGTCAGCATGGCTTCTGTAAGGGTAAGTCTTGCCTCACAAACCTTTTGGAATTCTTTGAAAAGGTCAACAGGCACGTGGATGTGGGTGAACCTGTGGATATCACATACCTGGATTTTCAGAAGGCGTTTGACACAGTCCCCCACCAAAGGCTGCTGAAGAAACTTCACAGTCAGGGAATAAGAGGGCAGGTCCTCTTATGGATCCAGAATTGGTTGAGGGCCAGGAAACAGAGAGTGGGGGTCAATGGGCAATTTTCACAATGGAGAGAGGTGAAAAGCGGAGTGCCCCAGGGATCTGTCTTGGGGCCGGTGCTTTTCAACTTATTCATAAATGACCTGGAGACAGGGATAAGCAGCGAGGTGGCCAAGTTTACGGATGACACAAAACCTTTCTGGGTGGTGAAGACCAGAAGGGATTGTGAAGAGCTCCAGAAGGACCTCTCCAAGTTGGGGGAATGGGTGGCAAAATGACAGATGCGTTTCAACATAGACAAGTGTAAAGTGATGCACATTGGGGCAAAAAACCAAAACTTCACCTATAGGCTTATGGATTCTGAGCTGTCTGTGACAGCTCAAGAGGGAGATCTTGGGGTGCAGGTGGACTATTCAATGAAGGTATCGACCCAGTGTGCGGCAGCAATTAAGAAGGCAATTCCATGCTTGGGGTCATTAAAAAAGGTTGAGAATAAAACAGCCAATATTATCATGCCATTCGACAAATGGATGGTAAGGCCACACCTGGAATATTGTGTGCAGTTCTGGTCACCGCACCTCAAAAAGGACATAATGGAGCTGGAAAAGGTTCAGAAGAGAGCAACGAAAATGATTACGGGGCTGGGGCACCTCCCTTATGAAGAAAGACTGCAGCGTTCGAGGCTCTTCAACCTAGAAAAAAGGTGCCTGAGGGGGGACATGATTGAGACACACAAAATAATGCACGGAAGGGATAGAGTTGATAGAGGGATATTCTTTTCCCTTAAAACACCAGAACCAGGGGGCATCCGCTAAAACTGAGGGTTGGGAGAGTTAAGATAAAAGGAATTACTTTTTTACCCAGCGGGTAGTTAATCTGTGGAACTCTTTGCCACAGGAGGTGGTGATGGCATCTGTTCTAGATGCCTTTAAGAGGAGATTGGACGGATTTCTGGAAAAAAAGTCCATCGTGGGCTATAGGCCATGATGGATTGTTCAACCTCCTTACATTAGTAGTAGGCTACTTCAGAGTACCGGGTGCAAAGGAGTGGCAACAAGTTGCAAGCATCTTGTGTCTCGTGCCTCCCTGGGACGCCTGTTGGGCCGCTGTGAGATACAGGAGGCTGGACTAGATGGGCCTTTGGCCTGATCCAGCAGGGCTCTTCTTACGTTCTTATGTTCTTATGATGTAACCGCGCCCCTAGCCATGCCTTCCTGCGCCTGGGATCACTCCATTTCGGAGCGATCCGGAGGTAAGGGAGGGCGGGCGGGCCAAAAAGCGTGCAGGTTCCTCCGCGCAATGGCGCCTCGCCGCTGCCAGCACCCATGGCTCTCACCACCCCGTGCTATACCCTTCCCCCACCTCTGGGAGGCGGGCCACACCAGGTGACGCGCATGGGGGGTGACACCACCAGGGACCAAAATTGCTAAAATTGCTGTTATAAAAGATAATACCATCATGCTATATACCAATTGGGTGTGGAATTTCACCCTGAATTCAATGAAAAATACTGGAGTGTAATATCTTAATTCTATCAAAAGCTATGGCCAAAAAACCAAAAAAAATACAACTTTTAATGTAAACACGATTTTTTTAAAATCACGGTTTTATGGAATAGTACCATCATGCTATATACCGATCAGATGTATCAGATGTAATTCACTTGGAATTCAATAAAAAAACTAGAGTGTAATATCTTCATTCTATCAAAAGTTATGGCAAAAAAACTAAAACCCCAAAGTAAAACTCCATTTTTTTAAGTAAATCACCATTTTTAAATGATTTAAAGTAAATCACCATTTTTTTTTAAAAAAAATCACGGTTTTACAGAATAATACCATCATGTTATACACTGTTGGATGTGGAATTTCACCCAGAATTCAATGAAAATAACCCAGAGTGTAGTATCTTCATTCTATCAAAAGTTATGGCCAAAAAGCTAAAACCTGAAAATACAACTTTTTATATAAAAATCACGAATTTTTTTAAAAAAATCATTATTATGAGTCAGTTCTCATTTCCATGTATCAGAGCTAATACTAGAACTTTTATTGAATTGTGTGAGTGTCATCAAATTGGCCACGGGTTTTTTGTTGGTTACTAATTTGTTGGGTGACCTGTACTATAGTTAAATAAATAAATAAATAAATAAATAAATAAATAAATAAATAAATAAATAAAGTTGATGGGGGTAGTAATAACTCTAGTAACAATACTGCATTTAGGTTGTGCATATGGTGTTGTAATTTATTCTGTATGGTTTGGAAGAAGGGGTGACACGCATCATGGGGGGTAACACACTGACCTCCCACCCCGGTTGACGCAAACTCTAGTGTTGCCGCTGGGTGGAGCAGGTGTTTAACTCTTTAATTTCAGCATTTCACACTCTCATGTGCTTCCTTCACAAGAGTTCCCCTCACAAATGAACCGAATAGCTCTACTGTACTTTCCATTCCCTGCCAATCTATTTCCTTCCTTTTCTTTCCAAGGGTTCCTAGGGATGTGGAGGTGGGTGGGAGTGAGTTTCTGCATACCCCCATTTTTACCCACCTTTCTAATCCTTAAATGCTTACTGCCTAAGAGCAATAATTTGGTTCTGGCACAGTGACAACAGATCTATTAAGAGAGATAGGGGAGTTGAGGTCCGTAGCCATAGCAGAAGAAGCAGCCCAATGGTGATCTAAAAGCCAATAGGCAGACATTTTCAGACTTTCCAGTTTCCAATCAAATGTTTTAAAAAACATGATCATAGAAATGATAAAAAGTAGCGGTTGTAATTCTTGTTGCTCTAGCTATTGACTAAATAATTGATGCACTTAGGGGACTGACACTGGAATCTGAGATTTAGACAGGGGGTGAAGTATACATACATCCTTATTTTGATCTTTTCATCTCAATATGATAGTGGATTTTTTAAAAAAGCCCATGTGGTGTAACAAGGGGAATGGAGAAAGAATGGGGCTTAGTGAATGACCTGGGAGGCTGCAGCGATGCTAGAACTACAGAACTGCTAAAGGAAAGCAAGCTTGCAGTCTCATATAAAAGTAGGATGTACATATAATTAAGTAATATGAAGGGAAACATCTGGAGAATTGGAGGGTTCTATGAATTTCGCTCATAAACACTAGGGATAAAAATCCCATTTAAAAAGGGTTATTGTTTTTTGTTCAGCCTGACTACGTAAATAGCTTAGAATCTATGAGAAAAGTGATACATAAATCCTGTAATAAATACAATTACAGTAGAGTACTATAATACTCCACCGCTATTTGCATATACAGTATTTGTTTTTGATTTGCTATTTTTTCCTATGTTTTTGATTTTAAAACAAAATCAATGACTAATTTGATGAATTGACTGACAGCAGAGAAATATTCATTATGCTCTGTTGTGCTGAACAAAAGTTAGCATTTTCAAGTTTTAATGTCTGCATACTTTGCCATTCCCAAGAATTCCAGCTACTAATATGCGAACGGTGTATTCAAATTGGACATGGTTGAATATGACTCTGACTCGAGCATTAAGTATAATTTACATGATTGGAACACAATTTAGTGTGTCATCTTGGGACTCTAAAAGCACTCTTAATAACCTTTTAAAAATACAAGTTAATTAGTGTATACATAATTGGTTTGAATTTGCATTTTAGACCTATGAGATAGTAGCTATCAACTTATCTTTATTGGTTGATACAAAAATACATTTGAATAGTGGTGGTGGTGGTGGGATAAAGGAATATCCCAAAAGCTTTATTAAACTACATAGATTGGAATCAACTTGCCTGACAACTACAGAGCTGCACAACTCAACCAAGTTTAATGTCTTTTATTTCTTTGGTGAGAGAAAAACACTGCAGAGATTAAAAGCATATTCATTAAAAATACATCTGGTAGTTAAGTAGGCTTTTCATGTACTTAGAAAAGTGTAGAGTGTGCTTTTTAGGCTGAGGCAAACTTTGGCATTTCATTATAAGTTTCCTATCTAGAAAGCAATATGTCGTTTATAATTCACAAGCAGACTGCCCAGTGCAAACGCAATAAGACAGCCAAAAGATACAAAGTGCAAGATATCTTTCAACACACCAAGTACACAACGCACGCTTTGTATCTGTCAAATACAGTTGATTAAAGAGCATTGGATTTCCAAGCTGTTAAGACAAAATATTGCTTTCTAAGATATTGTTCAACTGAGACAAACCATTTCCCAAGGCAAAATCCTTTTATTCTTTCTAGAAAGAGTGAGAAGAAATCATAAATATGTCACATGTCATTTAACTTGTACTATACAGTAATTTGGATCACTGTATTTTTAGTTTGTTGTGAAAATTCAGCTGAATTGATTAATCATTTCCTTTTCTGACATTATTTATCAAGCTCTCAAGGCTGTCTCCAAACAAAATATGGATTTCTATCGGAGCACAGTCATTCATTATGTAACCAGATACTGCTGAAAGCATTGTACTCTGATCAGTGGTGTCATCTACTCTCTCGCAAGCCGGAACGCTGGGCGGGACTTGAGTGATTGACAGCCCGTTGACTCACTTCCGGTTTCTTCGCGCGCCCCGCGCGGCTTTCTCTCGCCTCGGAGGGAGCGCCTGCTCGCCAGGGGGGATGGGTGGGGGGCGCGCTGGGTGCCTGGGCGAGCAGGCGCCCCCTCCGAGGCGAGGGAAAGCCGCGCGGGGCGCGCGAAGAAACCGGAAGTGAGTCGACGGGCTGTCAATCACTCAAGTCCCGCCCAGCGTTCCGGCTTGCGAGAGAGTAGATGACACCACTGACTCTGATCCTCTATATTATGCTTTCCTGCAATTAAACACCAGTAAAACACTTCACAGCCCAATCCTATGCTGGCTGCTGGTGCTACGGTATAGCGGTTGCTATATTCCTCAGGACCAACAAGCCAGCTGGAAGGGTAAGAGAACATTGATCCCCTTAATGGGAGAAGAGTCCCAGCACTGGACTACTTGGATCAGAACCAGTGAAATTGCTGATGCAGATTCAAGTAGCCTATGTATGTCTTTCAGGCACAGGAGCAGGTAGGATTCAGCAGCAGCCCCTGCTGCTCTCACCCACCCCCTGAGCTGCCTCCCTCTGCTAGTAATTGGGATATGGGATAAGTGGATCAGGCCTGGGAGACGGCGGGTTCGGCAGCATCAGCACCAACTGAATCCTAGCCCCCTTCCTGAACTGATCCACTTTCAAAGATCATCACTATTGCAGGTCCAAGTTAACCCATAATGGCTGCTGTCCCCTTACCCTAAGAAGACCTTAGCAAATGTCCCCTTACCCTAAGAAGACCTCCAGTAGCAAGAAAAACTCCCCCTTGGGATGCATCAGATCCATGCCACCACTGCTGTATTGCTGCATGAAGAGTTAGAATTGGGCTGAAACTGTTACCTTTACATTGCTCAAATAGGCACATGAATTGTTTGACCCTAAGTCCAATATCTGGCCTGCCAAACCAGAGGGCCAGATAGCTGCTGGGGCATTTCGATGGAAACCATGATATTTTGAGCTACACCTGAAAGGAGGTAAGGGCATTTGAGACAAGACCAGCTAGGTGTGGGAGACTATTTGTTGTGGGTTGAACAGTATATCAAGAACATATATATGAAACTGGATAATTGTTAGATGAGACATTTGAATGTTTGTGAATAATAATAGACCACCACAATATCACCCTCTCTTTGAATGGGCTTAGATGCAAAGAGAAATCTGAATGAGAAACTGAGAAATATTAACTCCTTCAGCTTCTTCCAACCAGGATTTCAAGTATGATTTTGCAGAAAAGATGTTAATACACCCATGTTTTATTTGGAAACAATTCTGAAAGTGGTTTTCTTTTCTTGCACATCTTACAGACAGGCAGAATTCAGTACATTACTAAAGTTATCAAACATAAAACAACTTTACTAAAACAAAAAGATGTAGTGATTGCAATCTTGAGGGTCACTAACCTGTATGTTGGACAATTCAAAATATCTTATTGTTGGTTATGATCCTTGAGACTTCTTTTATACCACTCTTCTGTAATTAATTACAAGCATTCATTGTTTGAGAACAATTGTGAGATTGTGAAACTGGTTTCCATGAAAAAACATAATTACTACTATTATTATCGTCAACGTGAAAGTATTGTGTTTTTGGTGGCGTAGTCACAGTTATTTCCCATATATCACGTCATTTCTACCAGGAATTCCCCCCACTTAACATTTTTTTTAAAAAAAAGATAGTTATAACTTCTTTTGTATTTTATTCTGACTATATTTTACTATCTATAGAATGTATTTATTAATTTACCATTATATTCATGGGCAGCTTGAACCTTTTCAAATGTAGTCCTTACATGTTTTATTCAAATACAGTTACTCCTATAGAAGTAGTACAGCTAATAATGACTATTTTCACTATGACAGATATACAGCAAATGGCAGTCGACTGGCTTACTGGAAATTTTTACTTTGTGGATCGTACGAGTGACACTATCTTTGTGTGCAACTATAATGGAACAGTATGCGTCACCCTGATTGATTTAGACCTTCATAATCCCATGGCAGTAGCTGTCGATCCAAGTTCAGGGTAAGGTTTTCAATAATATGAAACATTTTATGTAGAATGTATCTTTGTATGCCTGCAAAAATTAAAGCAATTATTTGTGATTTAGTTTTGTGTATACCAATGGTTCCCAAACTGTGGGTTGCGAGCCAATTTCAGGTGAGTCGCGAAGCACCTAGAGTAGACATATTGAAAATATGGGAAGATGCTGGAAAGGGGGAGGGGTATGTGATTATTTTGCTTGTGTCAAGGTTGCAAATAAGCTTTTTTTTCTTTCTGATTCACTTTTCTTTCTGATTCACTTTACTGTTGGAGAACGACTGAAAAATAACCCAAGCTTGTTGCTGCATTCTCAGGAGAATGTATACAGTATTCCAAAGCTTCATACAGAATGATTTTCAGTTACATAGTTTTCTGTTTGTACATAGTGTAAGAGAGAGACTACAATATTTAAACAACTTGTAGTATAGCCAAAGAATTGGATAATGGATCTGATTTGCCTAATGTGTCTAGGATCTTACATGTCTCAAGCAGTAGCCTTCCTTTTCATGCTACATAACAAAGCACTTTACAAATCTGAAGGAACTTTTAAAAGTAGTTCTTGCTATGGGTTTTTTTTGGAGTGCTCTGCTGTTCAAAGGGAAAAATGTAAAAAATCCCACTGGCCATGTTGAAAGTCTTGGAAATGCCTAGACTATCTTTCTGAATCTCAACCAATACCTCCTTCCTGCTGTGCCTGACATCACAGACATAAGCTAAGGTCTGTTGGAGCCAGGAGAAGATGATAATTAATGTGATCTTTGCTACACTATTCTTTATTAGTTATTATACTCTAGAACAGAGATTTTCAACTGTCATTTCACAGCCCACTGACAAGGTGCTACAATTGTCAAGTAATACTATCAGGTTTTTTTTTTCAATTGACAAGTCACACCATGCTGCTGGTGGGGTGGAGGCTCACAGTAGCCCTACTAATAAATGGCCCTTCCCCAAATTCCCATGGCACACCTGCGGATCATTCATGGCACATCAATGTGTCACAGCACACTGGTTGAAAATCACTGCTCCAGAAGGATGCTTTGTAATTCTACATGTGATCATTCAGAAGTAATTACCATTGAGTTCAGTGAGATCTCCAGCCCAAACCCCCTTCCACCATGCCATAGCACATAGGTGTGCCATAGAGGCGCATGCTGCAGGTATGTTGGTGGTGGCGGGGGAAATCAGACCTGGGAGAGATAAGGGAAAATAATTTTCCTTACCTCTGCATAGCCCTCTGATGGTTTATGGGTCTTCATGGATCGACCTGGTAATATAGCTGGTGTAAGTTCAAGGAGAGTTCCGAGCGGGGGGGGAGACTAAAAGGGGGGGCTAAAATGGGGTGCATGACTGCCACTGGATCCACCCCTTCCCTCCTGCAACATGCCTCTTGTTCCTCCTCCAAAACTCCCTGTTTTAGGCTACATCCCTGCTCACTGCTCACCCCTATTGCCGACATATTTCTTCTGGCAATGACTGGTCTTTCTGTGCCGGACAGCCCCATTGTGCATGTCGTTGTGGCTAGTGTTTTTAGAAACACTGAGAGTGCAACCCCAGCCAACTTTCCAGCACGGACGTAGCAGTGCAAATGGGGCATGTGTTGCATTCTGCAGTTGGGGGGGCAGCCATGGAGGCCTCCACAAGGTATGGGAATGTTTGTTCCCTCACCTCGGAGCTGCATTGCCCTTACCCCAGTGCTGGAAATTTGGTTAGGATTGTGGCCTGAGATATAGAAGTACCTTTACAGAAATTAAAGGCAGATTGAAATAATATGTTAAAAAACGTTCATGTGGTCATCCAGATATCTACCAGATGAAGAGTTAGGAGCGGGAGGAGGCACCCGCTGTAATGGTATAGTGTGAATGCCTGAATGTTGAAGTTGCTATTTCATCCTTAGTCTGTAGATAGTGAAGTCTTTAGCGGCTGGTAGAACACATCTTACAACGCCATAAGACTCCATTCAAAAAACAGGAAAATATTTACTGCAGAAACAGCTTGTCATCCATATGCGGACTTTTGTCACTCTTTACTTAACGTCTGATTGAATATTAAGATGAATCATCACAATGGGTTTAATTTTGACAAGAACAGCTTGCATGTAAACCTTGGAAAGGAAGCTCTGTGATATAATTCTTGAATAGATCTGCAATTGTGCTTTCAACAGATGGCAAACTTGACTTGATCTGACTGGAATAATGTTTCAAAAGAAATTAGTAGGAGAAGTTCTATTTAAACTGATTTGTTTTGTAATTCTCTTAAGAAAGAATAGGACACTTTCAAATGGTCCAGCATCCTTTTCAGGTCTGTTGACAATCTTTCTGGCTCTCACTTGCTGAATTCTAAGATAGTTATTCTAATCTGTCAATGTTGAATTGTTTCTTTTTAAGATTTTTTTTTTGATTTAGTCAATACAATATGTGCTATTCAGC
Source organism: Lerista edwardsae (assembly GCA_029204185.1). Lineage (NCBI taxonomy): Eukaryota > Metazoa > Chordata > Lepidosauria > Squamata > Scincidae > Lerista > Lerista edwardsae. The sequence continues at coordinate 4,789,818 of JAJKFI010000014.1, forward strand.
ATGATGCAGTATAAGTTAAGAACATAAGAACATAAGAAGAGCCCTGCTGGATCAGGCCAAAAGCCGATCTAGTCCAGCTTCCTGTATCTCACAGTGTATCTCACAGTGGCCCACCAGGTGCCTCAGGGAGCACATGAAACAACAAGATGCTTGCATCCTGTTGCCACTCCCTTGCACCTGGCATTCTAAAGTAGAACTACTAATGTAAAGAGGCCTATAGCCCATGAGGGACTTATCCTCCAGAAATCTGTCCAATCCCCTTTTGAAGGCATCTAGGCCAGATGCCATCACCATCTCCTGTGGCAAGGAGTTCCACAGCTTAATTACCCGCTGGGTAAATGTGGCCCACTGTTTGTTTTAAGAAGCAGCTGGGTGGGATCTGAGAAATGGAGAACTGTAGCAGGGTGTTTGTGGGGGCTTCAGAATTTTGCCCCTGTAGCTGTTCTGCTCCCAATCATACTTGGCCCAGCACAACCCAGAAGAGGCTTCCAGGGGCTCCCAATAAAGCATTGTGATCTGCAAGTGAGTGTGATCACTCCCCACAGAGGAGGGTGAAATGGGTTGTGGCCAGTGGTGTCATTCAAATGATTTAGGAACAGGAACTCACTTTTGATTGGCACTTGTCGGGAACCTGGAACCAGCCACGGAGCCCATTAGGATCCGGAACGCCCATTCTGGTCCGTTCCCCCTGAATGACATCACTGGTTGTGGCACTAAAAAATGTGGGAACCGCTGATCTATATAATGGCAGGGGGGGGCACTTCCAGAAGCCCCTTTTTAGTTCTGCTGTTCAAGGGGTGGGGGAACACACACACACACACACACACACACACACACCATGAGTCATGTTCAAGAACTTGGACATGTGTAAAGTAGCTCTGTCTATTTTCATCATCATTATTACAGACTCAACATTAAGGCACAGACCTGAAATAGATAAGCATCTCAAATTGTATTGTCACTTCTCTCATGGCTCCTTTCTTAATGTTTTTTTTAAAGTTCTTATTTTTCGTCTACATCCTTTATTACCCAAGTACTAAAGTAGAATTTCTGTAGTGAGTTATTGTGCCTTTACCTGTTTCATAATGATATTGGCTTTATTTATATCTTTATGAGATTTTTAATAAAATTTCATCATAAGAGTGCATTGCAAGTGGAGCATGAAATGAATGGGGTATATAAATGTGTGAATAACACTTTATTAAAGTTGCCTGCATTTATCAGCCTTGTACAAGTAATTACAAAATATGTACACTTTTATATTTAGCTAGTTAAAAAGGATATTTCAATAAGGTATTATATAGCAACTCTTACTACAGCCTGTATGCGCATCCAAGTCCATCATCATGTTTATTTTCATAGTAAACTATGTTTAGCAAACATATTTGTTATTATTAAATAATGCTGCAAGAAATGAATCTTTTGAGGCTAGTGTGCAACATCTAGGACAGTGTTTCCCAACCTGAGGGTCCCCATACCCCCAGGCTACCTGAAACACTGCCTTCCGCCTTAAGAAGAGGGGTAGCAAGTAGGGATGGCACTTCCAGTCTTATACCACCGCTGAGAAAAACGGGGGGGGGGTTCTGACATATCTGGGGGTCATGCCAGGCCTCTGGAGGATATGGGGGCCCGCGGCCCCTTTGCAGGCCTACCTGCGTCTCAGAATAGCTCCTTGATGCAATTATGACCCACTTTTGGCTTTCATTGCAAAACCAGAAATGGGTTGTGACAGCATCACGGAGCCATTTGCTTAAGTAGATAATATCACAGATAGGTGACATTAGGTTTGTATCAGGCTCTAGCTCACTCACAAACATACTTTATCTCCCAGCCGCTTTGTTGCTAACCTTGAGAAGTTTGTTCCATTAGGCCATCCCAACTGCCCCTCCTCTCCTTCATTTTACTTTACAGAATCAGGAGCCAATCATATTTCATAAGGTTTTGCCCATCATGCCAGCACACAGACGTGTGCCATCCTCCCTGAATCTGAAAGTGGTCCAAACATGCTTTACAGTGGCCCTTGTGCTAGCTAAACTTTGCTGGCCTAACTACGCTAGTCATACTCCAATTTAGGATTGCGCTCTCAGATTCTGAAATAAAAATCTGATTTTAAGGCTTTTTCAGATGAAAATTTTGCCCTTTCAAGTGTGAGTCATAGCATAGCCAATGTTGGATATCTCCATTGACATGGAAGGGGAAAAGTCTAGCCTTGCCACTAGGCAGTAGGAGGCATTGTTAAGCACTGGAGAGTGCACAATCTCTGAAGAAAAATGGGGGGGGGGGGAAGGCCACGGACAAAAATTTTAACAGGAAGATGCTGAAAATGATGTAGTTAAGCTGGGAACAAATGTATAATGTGCTTTGCCTTGACAGTTGCATTTGCTCAGATAAGTATAGTGGTTTATTAGCAACTTAGGCCAATATTTTCCATGATATCAAACAGAAATTGTGCCAATGGAATTCTTCCTGAAGCAGGATCACATTTGTTTTCCGACTAACAATTTGTAATACTCAGATCAGTTTTTTAGACTCCACAAATTTGAATCAATTTGGATTAATCACAGCAAACTGAAAGATCTTCCAATGCCATAGTGGGCAGATATATACAGGAAATCTTATACGTGGAGTTTGTGTTTTTTAGTGCACTATAAAATTTATTTGTTATGATAGATATCATGAGGGATGAATAATTCATTTACTGGCTTCTTCAGTCCTGTGTTTAATCATATATTGACATGTAAGATTTTTATTTTTTTTAATGAATGAATGAATGAATGAATGAATGAATGAATGAATGAATGAATGAATGA
>JAJKFI010000014.1:4802264-4843241 GCA_029204185.1 Lerista edwardsae
TGTGTGTGTGTGTGTGTGTGTGTGTGTGTGTGTGTGTGTGTGTGTGTCAGATAATAGGGATTGACGGTATATATAATATAGATGGTGTATATTCTTTATGTATACGTTATTGCATATATTCATGGAGTAGTGGAGATTTTTTAAACTTGTATTAAATAAACCTACAATTAGAAAAGCACAATGAAAATACTTTTGTTCCCTATAAATATGTGTTTACTAATTAGGTGCAGCAGTAAGAATCTTTAATCCAAGAAGGTAAAAAGACTTCTCGTTGCTGGTTAACAATAATTTTAAGTTCCAAAAACATTGGCTTGAGGAACATGTTCCATTGAGTTTGTAGTTAGTTAATTGAGTCTATGCTCATTTGTCCGTACAAGCCATAAAACCCAACAATGAAGATCTAATTATAATTATGCCTTTTAACTGGTCAACTATGTTAGGCAGTAATAAGCCCATCAATTTGAACTCTGTGTTTGCTGACAATTCAAGTTATGCCAGATGGTGTCTTTAATGCCTCATGGTGCTTTTAATCTTTACTTGGCCGGGTGGGGCTCTTACTTTAAGTGACATCACATTCTGAAAAGTCTTTTAATTGGCTTTGGAAAAATTTAACTATGGCTATTACCTGAAAAATGGCACTTTTAGCAGCGGTGGACAACAATGACAGAGGATACTAAGAGACAGTCTTCTGAATTTTCTCAAGTCAGTAGGCTGTAATAAAATGTTTCTATTGATAGTTGTACACATTCCCTTTCTATTATACATAAGCTACATTTGTAAAGGGCAACCATGCTGTCCACCAAGTCCTTGCCATGCCGTTGTAGCTTCTTTAATATCATTAAAAATTCAATGAGAATATGCTCGGTTTCACTGCCACTGTGCCACATGTTTACTGAATGCTGAAAGCATAGTTCAGGCATTGAAAGGAAAATAATGCTTTTGGTGGACATCTTCATAATACGTTGGACACAGTCCAGCCAAAATGAAACATTTTGTTGTTTTCCGTGGCAGAGATTTAAGCATGTGGTTAATTCTTCCATTGACCTCTTCCAATTCAATAGGGCTTTCATTGGCTTGATAGATGTTCATGTCTTTATTAATAAGATGAATGTACTTGATACCAGTATTTTGACAATCGTCCTCATGCAGAACTTTTTGGCAGCTGCTTTCAAACCCTTTTAGCATGCTCTCATTTAAATTGGCTTCATTGATACCTTGGATTTGAATTAGTTTGCAGCGTGCGCAAAGTAATTAAGATTGGAGAAAGTAAATGATGAAGCTGATTACAGAAACATTGTGTGAATGCTTGTTGAAATGGCAAACAGAGCAAACTACATTTCTAAGGACAAATCAGATTTACCTGCCAAAATAAACTAGTTTGACTAAAATCCCTTTTAATTACCTGCATTATGGCATACTTTTGAAATCAATCTATCCCAGAGTTAGCTGAACTTCTTTAAGTTTAGCCCTAAGGCCCAATTCACACATTTTCAACAAGCTTTGAAATAGTAATAGACATACAGCGGTATATAAGTACCTGTTGATTGATTGATTGATTGATTAAAACTTAAGAATGGTGTAGTTGGATTAACAATCAGCATCAAAACCAAGCTGAAGCCATGGTACTAATATCCCCTACCCAGTGGTGGGATTCAAATAAATTAACAACCGGTTCTATGTCCTCCTTTCTTTGTACTGCTTCTTACTACAGCACTACTTTTTGTATATCAATAAATTAGCAACCGGTTCTGCAGAACTGGTGAGAACTAGCTGAATTTCACGACTGCCCCTACCCCTTCCTGGGGGTTTTGCCAAATTTTGTGCTGCCTTGTTATTTATATGCATTTTCATATTTTTGCAGATGTTTCTACCTTCATTAATACTGACCAAATTAGATGTGTATCCAGTGGTGTCATTCAAATGATTTAGGAACAGGAACTCACTTTTGATTGGCACTTGTTGGGAACCCAGAACCAGCTACGGAGCCCGTTAGGATCCGGAACGCCCGTTCTGGTCCGTTCCCCCTGAATGACATCACTGTGTGTATCTAATTTAGAGGTGTCAAGCAGAAGACCCACGGAAGCTATCCAGCCCGCCTGATAGTTGGGCTCTCCCGCCATTAGCACCAGCTGCTCTCAGCTAAGCTGTGGTGTTCCTGCTGTGAGGGTCACCCACGTTAATACTTTTGGTCCTGCCACAATTTCGCCAAGATTTGTGCTTACCTTTAGGAAAGTTACACATTTAGATACGTGTCTAGCTTGCCCTTTAATAGTAGTGAAATTGGAAGTTATTAACAAAACAAACGAATGTAAGTTTTATGCTTCTTTTTACAGTATTGAAAAATCAATACCGTAAAGTTTTTATTAGGATTGTGTACTGCTGAGGGCAATGTTTGGGTTTCCAATATTTGGCCATTTGTTTTTAATGTAGTTTAAACACTGGATAGGGTATGAAAACAGCCTTTCTTATATGCACACAAATTGAAAATGAAGGAATGGATGCAGTCAATTGAAAGAAATCAGTGCTTGTTAGCAGTGGAATACTAATGGAATTCTAGTATGATGGTTAGCAGTAGACTATTGTGTAGAAAGTGCCCCATGACAGCAGCCCAACACCACTTTTCTCCATTGGGCAGGCACTGAAAACATAGAAGTGCTTTTCTTCCTTATTATATTAACTATTCTTAGAATCAGTACTATTTAGGACACTATTTAGGATTCAACAAGCTACACATCACTCATTCACCATTTATCAGTTCACAGGAGAACTTGATGCACTCTTGTTTTTGTTTTTGCCTTTGTTTTTGTTTAGAAAGATGGGGTTGGGGAAGGGGAAAGAGGCAGAGTTGTCAATCACTTAGCAAGGCATAATCTACTGCCAGTGATCAGCAGGCTGCTTGCTGGTTGTGAGCTGTGCAATCAAGATTGATATACCATAATTGAGGGTGCAATAACCAACCAACTTTCCAGAACTGACATAGCTGTGCCAGTGGGCATGTGCTGCATTCTGCAGAGCAGTCACCGAGACTACCTCAAGGTCAGGGAATGTTCATTCCCTGGAGCTGCATTGCCCTTACCCTGGTGTTGGAAAGTTGGTTAGGATTGCGCCCTAACTTACAGCCCAATCCAATTGAGCTTTAGCACTGATGGAGTGCTAAACGAGTGTTCCGCCAGCATTCACTGCTGTACTAATCACACTGAAAAGCACTTTCCGGACGCTTGTGCAGTAGTGCACTGCCAGGGTAAAAGCAGGAAGGTCAAGACCTTCGTGCTTGCATTGTTGGCTCTCCAACACCCGCAGCAGCAGGTACGTCAGTGGAAGATGCAGGAGTGGGGAAGAGTGGAATGGGACAGGGAGGAGGCAAAACTAAATGGGGAAGAGGGAGCGGGGAGGCTGCAGGAGGAAATGTATCTGGTAGAGATAGCATGCACCAGATCCTATTCCTTTTTCATTCAGCCTCCCTGTCCCCTTTCTCAAAATTGCTAGTGCAGGTCCAAGGAAACCCATTACAGGTCAGGAGGCTTACAGAGGTGCAAGGGATTTAAACCGCCTGTCACCTCTAAAGCCTCCAGATCCTCCCCACCCCACCCCCTGCCGATTGGGCTCTTAATACCATTTCTGTGTGAAAGGATGCCATAAGTGACCACACAATTAAACAAGAGCGGAATAAATTGTGTTTCTGGCTCTCCTAGATAGGTTGTGTTTTTAAATTTTTCTCCAGAACATTTGTGCCAGAACACTTTCCCCTCTCTCCACAACTGAAGTATTACCCTTGCTGCTCTCCCCTCCTTTCCGTTCAGTCTCCATACTGGCCACGGTCCTACCATTTTGCGGGAGGGGGCAAGTGCCCTCGATGCAGCGCTGCTGGAGCGGGAGGAGGGCGGCAATGAGAGGCAAGCAGTGTATGGCTCTCCCTCCCTCCCTTGTCCCCATACAACTCCAAAATGGAGCCTGGCATGACGTGGGGGCATGGCGTAGTGGCACACAGGGGCAGGGCAACAGCAGAGGGGCAGAACAGGGGGTGGCCCTGCCCATGCAGTTAGATAGGAACGAAGTGAGACCAGAGGGGGCGGGCTTAGTGGCCATGTTTTTATACTCAAAATGCTGATTCCAAGCATTTCAGATTGCTTTGCGCGTAGTGTTTAGGACTGAATCGTTTACTCCTGAAGTTAAAACTTACCAAAATAACGACGTGTGATCGTGGAGAAACATCATTGGTAACCTAATTATGAGTTAATATGCAATTCCAAGGTTTAATTCCGCATAATTAGTCAGCCATATTGTTAGACCCATGGAGTTGCGTCGGCCATATTGTTAGACCAGACCATGGGACCAGACCCATTGCGTCGGCCATATTGTTAGACCAGACCGGAAGTTTCAAGAATATGACGGCATTTCTTCTCCATGTTTATTATAACTCCATGGGGCAGAACCTCCCCTTCTCTTTCCATGGGCAGCACATTGGCTGGATCTGCAACTGCTCCATACCTGCCCTGATGTTTTGTGTTGGCCATTTGGACTGAAACAATGCCCTTTGCCTACCAAACCATTGCCTATGTCCACATTATGGACATAGCTTTATGTCCACACGAAGGTTGTTTGGTTGCGGATGGGGAAATGGATCATGAGATCCAAAATGTAAAGTAGCACAATTTAGGGCTTAGCAACAGCTGCAAAGACAGATCCGGCTCCTGAGATTCAACACTTGCATCCCTCTCTGCAGTCCACTTAAAGCATCCAAGGTCATTTACAGGGCCATCCCATCCCTGAGGCCACCTGAAGCAGTCCCCTCAGGCAGCAGATTGGTGGGGGGCACCCACCTCTGTCTGCTTACTTGCCTCCACTGATCCTCCTCCTCCTTCCTGTCCCTGGTTTGGGAAAAGGGAAATAGAGAGGAAATGCAGAGGGGAGAAGAAATGCTGAGCTAGAAAATGAGAGAGTGAGAGGAGCAGAGGCTGGCCCACCATCAGGTAAGGGGGGCGGCATTTGGCATGCTTCCTCAGGCATCAGGAGGTCTTGGGCTGGCCCTGGTTGCTCTATGAGTGATTTGCCAAGATCTGCAAACCAGTGGAAATGTCATAATTGCTTCTCTCACCATTTAAATCTGCATTTGGAGCTTCTGTGCTTCCACTAGAGTAAGACAAGGACTTTGATTATCCTCCGGACTTTTTCAACTCTTTATTTCCAAGGAACCAAACCAAGCAGTTCCTTAACTGAATTTGAAGACACTGTTCGCAGTGCTTGCTTAATATTACTTTTTCTTCTGATGATGTTTCCTGCCTTGGCCCTTGCCCAGTAAAGTCTGCCTTGAAGCCCTTACAAATATGTTTTCTTGGGGTTATTGATGGGGTCATTCGATGGCATGCCTTTGCTCCCACAGAGATAACCACTGGGAAGACAGGCTATAATAACACACACACATTTCCTACTATTGGAGACTTCTCTACTATCATCTATAAATACATGTTTTTCACTGTCCTCAGGCCACTGACTCCCCACTGGGCTTCATACCACTTCTTTTCTTCAAGCTCCACCTCCTTTCTGCATGTAATGAAGGACAGATCTGAGCTTTCAAGATCTGTTAATACTTCGCTGCAGGAAAAACAGCTAACTGGCATTAGCTGTTAGCACAGGAGAAAACAGAACCAAAAGGAACAAATGAGAGGCGGGATTGTGGCGGTGTGATTCTGAGCAGAGACAGTACTAAAATTATGGGCTGAAACAATCAAAAGCTGTGCTATGCATTCAGCAAAATCACAATAGCCCTTTCTGTACTGCACGATTTCAGGATGCAAGTGGGTGCCCATTCTTTAAATTATTTCTTTCACTATCTTTTTTAAACACTGCATACAGAATGAAACACACAAGATGAATGGTTCTGACCTAGCTCACTCCCTAAGGGATAAGTCTTCTATGTGTATGCATTTTTATTTTTTAAACATCAGAGAGCGATCCCCACTTCTGATGAAGGTAGGCTGACATCAGCTTTCCTTCCTAAATCCGTTCACAGCTGGAGACATCTCACAGTCGCTATTGCTTTACTGAATTTTTAATGCATTTAGTTTTAAGTTTTCCTTTTTCAATGCCTGGAATTCTATCTTACAATTGTTTTGTAATTCGACTGTATTTCAAACATTTCAAGCAATGAAATGTATGATTCATAGGAAATGGGGTTCTGAAATTGAATTGGGCATACCTAAAATGCAGGATAGGTGCTGTCCTATTTATGAATGGGGTAGTATTGGCATTTAGTGGAATGGGCAGAGAAGAGTGAAGGCACAATCCTAGTGCGCCCTTAGTGTCGACGCTACGTGGTAGCTTGCCGATCGGCACCCCCCGCGGCACTAGTACTCTAGTGTTGGCCTGACAAGTGTTGGTCTAGTACAAGTAGTGTTGGCCTGACAGCGCCGACCACAAGCCTCCCTCGCACCGACCAAAGCCAGTCGGCATGAGGGAGGCTGCGTTCCATTCTGGGATGGGGATTGGCGGCGGGAGGGAGATTGTGGGCAGGGGGAGGGTGGGCTCCGGATTCAGCCATAAGGCCAAATCCTAAGCCTGTCCAGGAGGCCACACAGCACCAATTCGGGCCATGCGATCTCCGCGGATCTGCGCCTGCTATTTAGCAGGCGCAGATCCGAGGAGCGCATTGGGGAGGCTGGAGCCTCCCCAACGTTAAGGGCTCGAACGTGCCCTTGCCATTGGGAAGCTCCAGCCTCCCCAAAACAGCGTTGGATTTGGCGCTGGCTGGCCGGCCTTGCCAATCCAGCGCTGTTTAGGACTGCACCTTGAGAAAGACAAGACAGGACTGCTGAACAATTAAAATGTGGAAGGATTGGAACATATATGTTTCAATCCATTCACATTTTAAAATATGTATTCTCTCTCTCTCTCTCTCTCTCTCTCTCTCTCTCTCTCTCTCTCTGTGTGTGTGTGTGTGTGTGTGTGTGTGTGTGTGTGTGCATGCACCAATCCAGCGATGGGATCTACAAATGAACAAGGGGAACGCTGGGCGGGACGTAGGCGGGACTTTCGCTTGAGTGGCAGCCCGTCCGTAGTGTTCCACGGCTGCTCTGGCCTCAGGGGGGCTCCTGCTCACCGCAGGGGACAGGTGAGGGACGCGCCGGGTGCCTGGGCAAGCAGCAGGGGGACGCGCTAACCGGGGGCAGCCCCCCCGAGGCCAGGACAGCTGTGGAACGCTACGGACGGGCAGCCAATCACGCGGAAGCCCCACATAAGTCCCGCCCAGCATTCCCCTTGTTCATTTGTAGATCCCATCGCTGCACCAATCTATATATGTGAAGTGAATATGGAGCTGTGTGGAGTTTGATGCTAATGCTAGTAATATCTACTGGGAAGGAGAGTTGAGTCCCAAGTGTTTTGTGTTGTGGTTTTCTCGTTAATTTAATGTGGGTTTATTTTTGTGAAATGTTTTCTGGGCATAGCTGGGAAATAGGATGAAAAATAATTCCAGTGAATCGATATAGACAGATCCTAGCAGTAAGGACTCCTTATGGCAAGCCTTTTGGGCATAGAAATGCAACTGAAAACACTTCACTAAGATTTCAATATAGCTCCACTACCCAGATAGCCTGTTTCTCTTTTAATGATTCATTGCCTGGGCAATAATGGCCAGCATCTGATCTTGTCTGTAAAGTTCTCCAGATGCTTTCCAAGATTCTGTTCCTTCCAGCTTAATAGCTTATTCCCACATCTCTCTCCTCTTTACCTTCCTCCTTCTGACTGTGTTTGCCCAGTATTTGCACTGGGGCTCCGAATCCCATTCTGCTGGGATTTTGATTTCCATCACACAATGTTCTGTCTGTCCATACCCTGTATTGCCAACAGGAGAGCAAAGGACCTAAACTCACCATCATCTCAGTGTATGATGTTTGCGAACACCCTACACACCCTGTGAATTCCGTTTGCACTCATCAGCCAATGGAGAGTTTGTCTTGCCTCTGCCACAAAGCTAAACGCAAGGCATGACTGCATTCCACAGCAATCCCGATCTACTCATAGTTACAAGTGCAAATGATGGATAGGGAAGGAAGATGAGAAATGCCAAAACTCAGGCTCTTCTTTGCAAACTGAAACATGCTTTGATTGATTTAATATACGTATTCTCCATGGGAAATGTTATTTCAGTCTGCAAACCATTCAGATTACTGCCTTTGTGATGGTCAACATGTATCATCCTTTCCATGCACGTTTGTTTCCTGTGTGTTCTTTATCTTGACTTCTATTTATTTTTCTCATTATCAGTAGCCTACCACTGTAAAATCGGATCATGAAGACCTCCTAGGGGAACAATAAAATGACAGCTGATAATAAGAAACACTTTGGGCTACATTTTCAACACAGCATGTGCTGGATTAGACACTGAATCCACTCTTAACAATGAATCTTGTGTGGGGCTAAACAGACACTTCCTATCAGCTCTGAAAGATTAGCGTGGATCTGATGAGAACTACTGTATATGTTTCCACTGTGTAATTTTGACAATAAAGGATGCTGCTTTTAATGGACACCCTTAGTGCAATTATAAAATGAGCATTGTTAAATAATCCTTGATAATGTTTTCGGGCCCTTTGGTAAAGCAATTAATACAACATATGAACAAACGTATTTGGGAGTGCATGCTAAGTTGAACGGGGATATTCTGTTTTGCAGTGGTGTGAATTGCATACATTCCCAAATACGTTTGTTCATATGTTGTATTAATTGCTTTACCCAAGGGCCTCAAACAGGCCTGCATAACTTCTGATTTATCAAACAGAGTGTGCATCACCAACCATTTATTGTGAGCTACATAGTGCTTGACTCCCTCGCTGCAATGATATAGTCCTAGCATACAGCAAGTTTCTCTAGTTTCTAGTAGAGTGTCCCAACATAGGGCTGCATTTGCATTGGTGGGTTTGCTTGTCAGTTGCAGGTGAGCAATGGCAAGGGAGGGGGATACCTTCTGTCAAGAATGAAGGGGGGGGTTGTTACCTGTGCCCCCCCTCGCCCACTCACTTTGAACATGCAGCTTAGTGGGGAAATGTCTTGGTAGTTCAAATCCACTGCCACCAGCCCAGGTATCAGAATGCCAGACAGGTTTCCTGGGCTAAACTCCTGTCCTAGCTGATGTTATCACCTCAAAGGTAAAGGTAAAGCTTTGCCCACGACTGAATGGTCTAGTGGTGACCGACTGTAGGGGGTGGTACTCATCTCCGTTTCTAAGCCTATAGAGCTGGTGTTTGTCCAAGGACAAGCTTCCATGGTCATGTGGCCAGCATTCTGTAGCACACGGAATGCCATTATGACCTCAAGGGTCTCTATTAAACTCATTCTTGCAGTAGCTGTTGCAGAGTGTAGAGGCAGACAATTCCACTTTGACCATGAACAAGGCAGATTGGTTGATGTAAAAGAGGTTTGGGAAAATGCATACTCAAAATAACTAGAAATCTAACGAGTTCTTACTATCATTTGGATCCGGTCTCTATTTCTTCACTGCTGGGTTTCTCCCAGCCACAATCCACTCTGCCTCCCCACAGAGTGGCTCCCCCTGTGACCAGCCAGCAGAAAAGCAGACATTAAAGAGAAAGTGAGGGCGCAATCAAAATCTGGAGCTAGGCCAGCATGGTTAGGCCAGCAAAGTTTGGCTAGCACAAGGGCCACTGTCAAGCACCTTTTGGATCACACTTGGAGTTAGGGAGGTTGGCGCATGTCTGTGTACTGGCTTCTATGACTCCGAGAGTGGTCCAAACATACTTTATGGTGTCCCTTGTGCCGGCCAAACTTTGCTGGCCTAACTGTGCCGGCCTAACTTCAGTTTAGGATTACCAAGAAGGTTTTATGGTAGGAGGTGCCATGACGTCATTTTCTTGAAGCCACATCAGGGCATCTGACTGAGTCAACCAATATGGTTGACTCAGTCAGATCATTGCCGCCAAGGAGGATTGCCGCGAATTCACGAATCAATATCTCCCTGCACGTGTGTAAAAGTTAATCTCAACCTCTTTAATCATGCCTGCGTGTTCTGCATACGGGTGTGCATATGGGTGTTCTGCAAATCACTGTATGAAAAATGGGATTTAATTTCCACGGAAAGATTCATGTATTCACATTACATCGGTTCAATAAAACTACAATTCACTGAAATAGTGAGTGCATTATTTTTGAAACTGTGTAATTTCTTGTTGTTCCTAGCAATCCTATTCACCATTTTCTGACACCCACTGTTAATGGTCTAGAAGGTAAAAAAAAAACATTTCCCCCCTCCTTTTTCCCCCTTCCCGTTTACATGTTTTTTCCCACCTTCCATTTTCTACTGTAATATTTTTGAAATTCTGAACATTAACAGAATTTGTTTTATGGGGGGGGTGAGTGTAGACGTTTAAAAAAATACTCTTAATAGTCTAGAAGTAAAAAAGAATTACTTTCATATTGACAACTACCTGTGTTATGAAGAGATTTTAATGTAATTTTCCTATATATTTATCTAATTTTTGCCCACCCTCCCCTTTTTTTTTCTTTCCTTCCCGTTCACACTTTATTTTTCCGCCTTTCATTTTCTACTGTAATATTTATGAAATTCTGAACATTATCAGAATTTTTTTTATGGGGCATGACTGTTTTATTTTGCTTATGTAGATTTCAATAAAGTCTGTCAAAATAGTGCAATCTGAGTTTAAATAGACAGCAAGTAGCATTTCGTCAGGTATGTTCAGTAATATAATTATGAGGAATTTAACCTTGTAATTGCATATTAAATCATAATAAGGTTACCAATAATGTGCCTACACGATCACATTTTTATTTTCGTAAGTTTTTATTTAAGGAATAAACTATTAAATCCTAAACAGTACGAGCAAAGCAATCTGAAATGCTTGGAATGAGGATTGTTTTGAGTCAACTAACATGGTGGCTAAGCCCGCCCACTGGCTTCACTTCACCAGCATTCGCGCTTAAGGCAGGGCGCCTCCTGTTACTATAAAACCTAACGAAGAAGGAAGCGACTAGCAACAGCAACGTGTGAAATGGCGGCCAGAGGCGTGCAAGCCGCTGGTATTCAACTAACATGGTATTCAATTAACATATGCAAGCCCTAATGAAAACCTTTTGATTGCAATGGGAAATTGTTTGTGAAGGCATTTAAGTTAGCTTGTTGTTAAATACATTGCAATTGAGTTGGATTAAAAAAATGATAAAGCTAAAAAAAATCAAACAAATATAGAGATTTAAATTGGACACAGGAACAAACGTTAAATCTATTTGTCTGAATGGGAACTGACTGTTTAAACAGAAGCGCTGCGTTCTAGTAAGCCTGAACTTGCAACTTTCAAAACTAAGAAGTCTCTATGTGCTATGCTCCCTATAAATGGCGACTACTGGCTTTTGAATACTTAAGAGATGTTAATTTGAGAATCTGCAAGTCTTCCCAACGAAGAAGTCCTAATGAAAACCTCGTAATTGCAATGGGAAAGTGTTTGTGAATGCATCTAAGCCAGCTTGTTGTTGCTGGATTTTGAATACAAGGAGACGAAGGCAATTTAACATTCCAATACTTTGAGTAAATTACAAAACAAAGGCGAAGTGGTTTGTACCTGATTGAAAGCAAGACTAAAGTTATAGATTGAACTTTAATAAAGCATTAGGAATTAAAAAAGGAAAAAAGGAAGAAGATTCAGTTGGAAGGAAGAACCATTCTTTTAACTTTATAAAGAACATTGAAAAGAACATCCTAAAGAACGTTGAAAGAAAAATTCACTAGAAAAGCAGAAGAAGAAGCATCTATTTAATTTATATATACTGATTCCATATTGTGCTGAATTTAACACTGAATACTGAATTGTGTTGAATTTTATATTACATAATTTTGCAGTATTAAGCTAATATTAATATGCTTTAAGTTAGTGGGTGGTTTTTCCGATTTTTCTCCATCCTTTTTTGCTTTCCTCCTTTTTTCCTCCATCTTTTCCTGTTTTCCTCCATCTTTACTAAAGCTTAGCAAAATTAGGAACTGCTTGTAATACACTTATGTTAAGATATACTTTATTTTTGTCTCTTCCCTTTCTAGTTATTTTTCCATCTTTAACCTCTCCTGCTTCTGATGCAATTTAGAGTATAATTTGCCTTTGTAATTAAAGGCTAGAGGGGGTGTGTGTCTATAAGTGATGATTGTTAAACACTAACTGAAGGGCTCTGTTATTGTTCAAAAGGAAGAATATATGCATATATAGAGAGAAAAGGGGGAAAAAACGCAAAACTACAGAAGAAATTTCAAATTGCTAAAAGGTTAAGTGGGAATTTTTTGTAGTTGTTATATCTTGCCATTTATAAGAAGCTTTTGATTGATCTAATCATTTAAGTCGTACTGTTAAAGATAATATTGTAAAGAATGACAGCTAAGAAAGAAGGTCTTAGAGTAGGGGTTAGGACCTCTCCATTATTGACTTCGGGTTTGTCTAATTTGGTGAGGCAAGATTTAAAAAGTATGGAAGCAAGAAGGGAGATTCAAAATGATACAATCTTAGCAGCAATAGAACAAATGCGTCTAGATATACGAGAAAATATAAGAGAATCAGAAACTAGAATAACAACAAGATTTGAAAATAAGTTAGAAGAATTTCAAATGCAATTAAGTAAGGTCTCTGAGGAAATGAAAATAGCTACTAAAGATAGGAAAAAAATAAAAAAAGAAATACATTCAGTTCAAGAGGAAATTACGGAGTTAAAGAGTGAGTTTGAACAGTTAGAACTTATACAGTTAAGACAACAAATGGAAAATGCAAAGATGTTAATTCGTATTCGGAATTATCCGGAACAACAGAAAGAAATAACAGAGAAAGTAATTAAAAATTGGCTAGAACAAGAATTAGAAATAGCAGAAGAAGTCTTAGAAGAGGGAATAGAGATAGTATATAGAAAGAACTCTAATTATGCCAAAAGATATAATAAACCAAGAGAAATAATTATAAAGTTCAGCAGAAAGAAACTGAAAGAGGAAATTCTGACGAGGTTAGAAGAAAAAGAAAGAATAGTAAAAGAACATAAACTCTTGATATTAAAAGAAATTCCCTATCAGGTAAGGAAAAGAAGAATTCCTTATAAAGACTTCAATGCGGTTTTAAGACAAAATCAAATAAAATACAAATGGAATCTACCAGAAGGGGTTAGTTTCTATTATAAAGCCAAATATTATAATATTAACTCAGTACAAAAAAAAGAACAATTTTTAGATAAATTCGGCAAACAATTAGGAATTATAAATACAAAAGGTATAGACAGAGAAGGAAAAGGAAGATATGAGAGAAAAGGAAAGTCAGAATTAAGTAGTTCAGAGGAAGTGGAGGAAATAATTAGTCAAGACGCAGAAAGTAAAGGAGAAGATTCTCAAGAAGATTCAGAATCAAGAGGCGCCGTGGCATTAAGGAAAAAGAATGATAAGGATACAATCAAGCAACAAGATGTACAGGAGGGGGAAAGAAGGAGGAAGACAACAAGGAAAAAGAGATGAATAATTTATAAATGTAAACTAAAATACTGTTACTTAATATAAATGGACTAAATAGCCCGACTAAAAGGCTAAAAAACATATAAATAATTAAACAAAGTCAATCCAGATATAATATGTTTACAGAAAGTCTATATAAAAGACCAACAAAAAACTGATATATAATGAAATATTAGGGATTGTATTTTCAACAGTATTGGTTAATAAATAAGAAAAAAGGTGTGGTTATGTATGTTAAACTAGCTTTGAACTCAGAATTAATTTGGAAAGATGTCCAGGGACAAACATCCATTTTACAATCAAAATTATTAATTATTGATATGTAGGCAAAAAATATTAGGTAAGAACAACCTTATAAGACCTTATATCAAAAGATAATTGATCTTGCCCTCTTGGAATTGAAGGATCGATTTTGGAATTGAAGGACGATTTTGATAAAGCGGAGATGTATATATAAAAAAATATGTTTTACTACGAATATATTATATATTATAAGGATAAAAAGGTAGAAATGGAAAAAATATGCAGATTATGGAAAAAAAAAAGATTTTTGATTAATATATTATTTTGCTGTGACCTTTTGTTTCTTTCCCCAAGTCTCCCTGTCCCGTGTCGTCCTTATTACCTATCCCTATGTCTTTATATGTGTAAACACAAATAAAAAAAATATACCAAAAAAAAAAATAGTGCAATCTGAGTTTAAATAGACAGCAAGTAGCATTTCGTCAGGTATGTTCAGTAATATAATTATGAGGAATTTAACCTTGTAATTGCATATTAAATCATAATAAGGTTACCAATAATGTGCCTACACGATCACATTTTTATTTTCGTAAGTTTTTATTTAAGGAATAAACTATTAAATCCTAAACAGTACGAGCAAAGCAATCTGAAATGCTTGGAATGAGGATTGTTTTGAGTCAACTAACATGGTGGCTAAGCCCGCCCACTGGCTTCACTTCACCAGCATTCGCGCTTAAGGCAGGGCGCCTCCTGTTACTATAAAACCTCCTTGAGGATTACACCCTGAGATTCTGCTAGTCCCATGATCCTTAGCTGGAACACATCTGATTGGTTGGCAGTTGTTCCCTCCTTCCTCCCAGCTGGGACATCCTTGATAGTAATAGTCCAGGCCCTTGGAAATTCACTTTAACAAACAAAAATGGGTACATGAAACATAGCTGTTTCATCACATCTTCACTGACTTCTTTGTGGCTTCCCAGAGGCTGCTGGTTGGTCACTGTGGAAAAACCAGTGCAGAACTAGAAAGGCCTTTAGTCTGATTCACAAGATAAGTTCTTTATTATTTTGAAGCATTTATATTTGGCTTTGATGTTCAGAATAGGACATCCAAAACATTAAAAGCAGATTGTGAAGGTTTGATCTACAATATAAAACAGCATAATTTTTGTCTCTTCTAGATTGTGAGCCTGAGGTCATTTTTTTTTCAGAGAAAGAGAGAGAGAGAGAAGCACTTAGGGTTTTTTTTTCCTTTTAAAATGTGGTATGATTAGTAAATATTCCTGTGGGTGCAGAGGCATTAATCTGTTTGCAGAGGCTCATTAATGCTTCATATTTGGGTGCCCATGGGGTAGAAAGGCGGGATAAAAATCCTATAAATAACTAAATATTAGACACCATGCATGCATAAAGGTACTGCACAATACACCTATACAATGTTCATCTGCAATTGGGTATGGGTGTGTGTTTTGGTTGAAGTGAAACTGTGCACATGAATGCAGAACAAAGGTCAACAAGATGTGTTTAGCACTGTTGGCTCTCGGCTTGTCCCATATAAATCTAATGGGTTTGAGCAATGCTCTAAAAGTTGATAGTGCATTGAGGAGATTTTGAGCTATGAAACCATCTGATTCAGCATCATGGTGTTTAACATTACTATGCCATTTTTAGGCAAAAGCTAGTGATAGCAACCACCACCACCACCAATTCAAATCTTCAAAAATGAAAAAAAAAACACAAGCCATTTAGACCTTGTATGTTTTGTTCATTGTTATGATCTTAAACCTTGCAAATCAATTGTTTCCAAACTGTGGGTCGAGACCCACTAGTGGGTCACGAACCAGTTTCAGGTGGGTCGCAAAGCACCTACAGCAGCCATGTTGAAAATATGGGAAGATGGGATGCTGGAAAGGGGGAAGGGCTGTGGGGTTGTTTTGTTTGTGTCAAGATTGTTAATAGGCTTTTTTCGCCTTTCTCACTTTGCTATTGGAAAATGGCTGAGAAATAACTCACCTTATTGCTGCATTCTCAGGAAAGCAGCTGGCTCTGGTACAATGATGGCACTTCTGGCCATGACATCACTTTCGGTGGGTCCCAGACAGATTATCTTTCTAAAAAGTGGGACTTGGTGCTAAAGAGTTTGAGAACCACTGTTGCAAATAACTAATGCAATATACGCAACTGCTGATATAGAGCGTAATCCTATACCTGTGTAGCACTAGCACACACACTTGCGCCAGTCCAGTGCTGTCGCAAATGTGTCATCAAGCACATCGGATGCTGGACCAGTGTAAGCAGCTGTGTTGGCACATGACTGCCGCTGTACCCATCAGCAGCGCGGACTGTGTGCAGGTATACACACAGGATACAAACTGGGACAGAGTTGAATTCGTCTCTTTGTAGACAACTGATGAACAGGAATGTTGTGTTTTATGGCAAAATTACTAATACTTCAGTATAATGGTGTAGACTAGGGTTTAGATTAAATTAAAATTGAATTTAAACCCTAGTCTACCCTATTATACTGAATTTTAAATCACAGGTTTATGAGGACGTTTAGCCTTCATCACATCATATTATTATTATTATTGGCTTGAAGTTAATGTTCCTTGAACTCTTTGCTGCCTGAACTGCTTAATCAAAAGAAAAGGTCATTTCTTGATTATCTGACTGTGGATCTATGACTTGGACTACTCTATTGGCAATTTGAAATAGCATGGGGTTGCTTGCTGAGATGTCTATAATTAGAGAGGTATGAAGTATTACTTTCAGCCCAATCCTATTCCTTGCCATCCTGTAGCATGCCACTGACAGAGCTTGTGCTAAATGCTGTGGTGTTTGTGTGGGGACCAGATGTGTGGGGACCAGATAAGTATTTACCTCCCCATTTACCTCCCCATAGGTCGCCTGATCTCCAGTGGATCTTCTTGGACCTATGCCAGCTATTTAACTGGGGTTGATTTGAGGAAAGTCTAGGAACATGTCAGGCTGGTTAAAGAGAGGTCAGATTTTAGTGTGTGCTGTTGTTGCCAAGATCCTCCCACTCCTACCCTTGAACCGCCCCTATTCCCCCCCTTGATCCTCTGTAAAGCACCTCCGAACTGCTGTTGCTGCTGCCACCTTCCCTGGTCCAGTGAGGCATCTGGGGCTTCTGACCATTTGGTCCCAAAGCACATGATACTGGTGCACCTTTCTTTTACAAACAGGTGGCAGAGCCAGCGCCATGCTACCAGTGCACCAAAAATCAAGCACACGTGGAGGCTGTTTTCCAATTTAAATTGGCAATAGGAGATCTATATTCAACAGGGAAATATAGGTGTTGTCAGGTGTTGTCAGCACAGAAAGGCAGCAGGAGCCACAGCAGTAATACACATGACAAATGTAGTATAACATCTGGACCTGAAACCATTAGTGCATAATATGGAATAGTATATTGCAGCACTGAACTCTATCTAGCCACCCAAGCAGTGTGGATGTGAGGTCTGGTAAAAGAAGGAGTAACTATTATCACTTTTAGTGTGAATTGTGTGTGTTCCATGCAGATCAACCAGTACCTGCAGTAACCATGATAAAATGACTGACAATCTATATATATAAAGAAGAGCCTGGGTGTGTGTGTGTGTGTGTGTGTGTGTGTGTGTGTATGTCTCGCATAGGCTCCGCAACGCCTGGAGCGATCGGCACGAAACCCGGCACGCATACACCTTGAGGCCTGGCGACAAACACTGCGGGGGTCGGGCCCCCCCTAGCGCCCCTGGGGGTGGGGGTACGCGGGGGTCCCCGCTTGAAAACGGTCAAAAACGGCCAAAATCGGCATCAAATCCACAGTTTCCAGGGTCGCCGAGATGAGTGACGACGCTCCCGATGCCATAAGAGTCCGGGTTCAGCCCCCCCTCGACATGGGGGGCAAGAAGGGGTGCGAAACAAAACGTCCACCATGCCCCGCTGTGACGCCTGGACCGATTGGCGCCAAACTCGGCATGCGGAAGCCTAGCGGCCTGGCCACAAACACTGCGGGGGGGCAGGCCCCCATAGCGCCCCTGCAGGTGGGGGTACGCGGGGGTCCCCGCATGAAAACGGTCAAAACTGGCCAATATCGGCATCAAATCCACAGTTTCCGGGGGTCGCCGAGATGAGCGGTGCCGCTCCTGATGCCGTTGGAGTCCGGGATCAGCCCCCCCTCGACGTGGGGGGCAAGAAGGGGTGCGAAAGAAAACGTCCGCCATGCCCTGCTGGAACTCCCGGACTGATTGGCGCCAAACGCGGCATGCGGAAGCCTAGCGGCCTGGCCATAAACACTGCGGGGGGTGGGGCCCCCTAGAGCCCCCGGGAGGTGGGGGTACGCGGGGGTCCCCAAGTGAAAACGCTCAAAAACGGCCAAAATCGGCGTCAAATCCACAGTTTCCGGGGTCGCCGAGATGAGTGGCGACGCTCCCGACACTGTTGGAGTCTGGGTTTGGCCCCCCCCTCGATGTGGGGGGCAAGAAGGGGTGCAAAACACTACGTCTGTCATGCCCTGCTGTAACGCCTGGAGCGATCGGCACGAAACTCGGCATGCGGAAGCCTAGCAGGCTGGCCACAAACACTGTGGGGGTCGGACCCCCCCAGCGCCCCCGGGGGTGGGGGTACGTGGGGGTCCCCGCGTGAAAACGGTCAAAAACGGCCAAAATCGGCGTCAAATCCACAGTTTCTGGGGGCGCCGAGTTGAGCGGCGACGCTCCCAACGCCGTTGGAGTCTGGGTTTGCCCCCCCCTTGGTGTGGTGTGCGAGAAGGGGTGCAAGACACAACGTCCGCCATGCCCTGCTGGAACGCCTGGAGCAACGCGCACCAAACTCGGCATGCGCATGCCTTTCGGCCTGGCGACATACACTGCAGGGGTCAGGCCCCCCTAGCGCCCCCGGATTGGGGGTGCCCGAGGGCCCCCGCATGAAAACGGTTGAAATCGGACAAAATCGTCCCCGGTTCTGTAGTTTCTGGGGTCGCCGAGGTGAGCGATTGGCACGAAACGTGGCTCGCATACACCATGCAGGCTGGCGACGCACACTGCGGGGGCGGGGGCCCCTAGCGCCCCGGGGGTGGGGGTACACGGGGGTCCCCACGTGACAACAGTCAAAAACAGCTGAAATTGGCATCAAATCCACAGTTTCCGGGGTCACTGAGATGAGCGGCGACGCTCCCGACGCTGTTGGAGTCCGGGTTCGGTCCCCCCTCAGCGTGGGGGGCAAGAAGGGATGCAAAACACAACATCTGCCATGCCCTGCTGGCACGCCTGGACTGATCGACACGAAACCTGGCACGCATACACCTTACGGCCTGGCGACAAACACTGTGGGGGTCAGACCCCTTAGTGCCCCCGGGGGTGGGGGTATGCGGGTGTCTCTGCATGAAAATGGTCGAAAACGGCCGAAAACGGCGTCGGGTCCGAAGTTTCCGGGGTCGCCGGGACAAGCAGCCATGCTGCTGACACAGTTGGAGTCTGGGTTCAGGCCCCCCTCGGCATGGGGGGCAAGAAGGGGTGCGAAACGAGACATCCGCCATGCCCCACTGCGATGCCTGGAGCGATTGGTGCCAGACTCGGCATGTGTATGCCTTGCGGCCTGGCGACAAACCCTGCGGGGGTCAGGCCCCCCCAGCGACTCCTGGGGTGGGGGTACGCATGGGGCCCTGCATAAATCTGTTGAAAACGGCCGTAATCGGCGTTGAATCTGTAGTTTCCGGTGTCGCCGAGGTGAGTGGTGACGCTCCTGATGCCGTGGGAGTCCGGATTTAGCCCCCCTCAGTGTGGGGGGCGGGAAGGGGTGTGAAACAAGATGTCCGCCATGCCCCACTGCAACGTCTGGAGCGATTGGCGCCAGGCTCAGCACGTGTGTGCCTTGAGGCCTGGCGACAAAAACTGCGGTGGTCAGGCCCCACTACCGCCCCCGGGTGTGTGGTGCGCGGGGGCCCCTACATGAGAATGGTCAAAAACGGACGAAATCGGCGTCAGACCCATAGTTTCCGGGGTTGCCGAGGCCTGAGGCAGGGGGCCAAGGCAGGGGGCCTAAAGTGAAGACAGCCGAAAACGGGCAAAATTGGCATCGAGTTCATAGTTTCCTGGGTCGCCGAGGTGACCGGTGACACTCCCAACACGGTTGGAGTCCGGGTTCGGCCCCCATCGGCGTGGGGGGCGAGAAGGGGTGCAAAACTCATAAACTCTGGAAGATCATTTTGTTACCCGGGCAACGCCGGGTAACAAAAAGCTAGTCTTCCATAAAAATGACAATTCAGAAGTCTCTTAAATTTATTGGACCATCATACTGTGCATGCATAGTACTGTTATCAAACTACAAAGGATGTATATCAGGGTCCTGATTGTAAAGAATAATTCTCAGATGTATAAATGGTTTCAATATATTTAGGGCTCCTTCCTTTCATCTGAAATAAAGGATAAAAACTGCATTTGCTACGAACTTGGCAGCAAACCAACAGTGTAGGACAATTTGAGGAACCAATGCATTTCAATTGTTTACGCAGCAGTGGGAAGTGACCTGTGTATTAGCAGAATTGTACCTACCATGTCAAGTAAGAGGAAGACTTTGCAGGTGCTGTAGGTTACAGACCTTTCTACTTGTCTGAAAGGCGGAAGTCTGAAAAACAAGTTTCTAACTTGGTTGGGGGGAAAAAACCCACACACATGGAAATGCAAGGGAAGTATTGTATTGCCAAATGTTTAAGAGATGATTGTACAATCTTCAGCTTCTGCCATGTGTCATAGGGGTGGTGAACTGACTAGAGCAGAAAGTGAAAATGACACCAATCAGTGAGTTGGGAAGCTTTCACCATGAACCTACCATGTTTCAATGCTATTTCAAAATAAACTCAAGTCCTGCCCAACAGACAGCTTTCCCAAAGTCTGCTTTTTGACATGTGAATAAAAGATGGCAGTTGGGTCACATGGTTACGTTCGGTCTAGAGCCGGAGCAGGCTCTGACTGCGCCTGGGGCGGGGCGGCAACGAAAGGCATCAGCACGACCTCCGTGCAGCCTAGCCACGCCCCTTGCTTCCAGAATCTCTCCGTCAAGCAGCTTTTATACACTGGAGAAGGCATGACGTCATATTCTTGAAGCCATGGGTCTGGTCTAACAATATGGCTGACGCATGGGTCTGGTCCCATGGTCTGGTCTAACAACATGGCCGCTAAGCCCGCCCCATGGCTTCACTTCGCTCCTATTAATTGTAAAGGCAGGGCCAGGGGTTGCTCTCCGTTTTGAAGCGAAACGGAGGCAAAGGCAAGCAGGTGGGCCAATCTACACCCCTGTTTTTTCCCCCCAGTGTGTCCAGCTCCCTTGGTGGCACCCATGGTGAATGCTATACAGCACTGCATGGGCACAACAGCTCTGGTTTATCCCATAAATACAGATGCGGTGAACAAACAGTCCAGTCATAACTGAGCCCACTTAGGATGGTGGTGTTTGTTCATTGCGTCTGTATTTATGGGACTGAATTCAACCATGTGTCTACTGGCAGAACATGCATTCCACTAATGGAAATGCTGCCGTGACGGTGTTCATGATGGGCCCACCAGTGCACATGGCTGGCAGCTGCCTGAGCAGGCTGGCGGACAGGCCTCCCACGACCACTGCTGATAGGTTGGCAGTGGGGGCAGGTGGTGGGAGGAATGTGCTTGGGCAGAGAGGCAGTGAGTGGGAGTCAAAACAGGAGGAGGAGGCCTGGATCCCAGCAGCACCAGCAAGCGCCAGTATCCTAATCCTGTTCCTTCCCCCATCCCCTCTCCCTAATCATCCTTAGTTTTATCTCCAACAAAATGGCTAATACAGACCCAAGAAGACCCATTGGGACAACAGATGCTTGCTCCAGGGTAAGGGAATGAAAGTTCCCTCACTTTGAAGAGGTCTCTGGGATTTCCCCATGCAGGATGCAGCAGGTGCTCCACTGGCATGGCACGGCTTGGCATGGCAGGGAAATTTTACTTAGGGTTATCTCCTACCTGCCACATGGTTATCATCTTTCTTTGAACGTGATGCTTTTTTTCTTTTGTTGTATCATCCCCACATTGGACTGACGTGACAGTTTGGTAACACATGAAAGTACCATTAGTGTTGTTTTTCCAGATATAATTAACTTTTAATGTAAACAGCATCTGCATGCAAACTCTAACCTGTTAAGACCTGGTCCCCAAGTACTTAAAATATTGCAATTATGCTTTGAACTGTTTTGAAATTATGTTTAAGGGACTGCCCCTTTAAGGAACTACTACCTGACTGTGGAATCCATTAGCAGTTTTACAATTACTGAAGCTTTCCAGCTTTATTATATGGTATAGCAGGAAATATATTCCAAGACCAACTGCTGTGCAATGATAAAACGTTTGCACATTACATAGCTACTGTTTCCTTTTATGTGCCTTCATCAAAAATGCGTCCCTATTCAGATTAAATAAGGATTAGTGGGTATCTCATTAATGTCCAGTGATCTATTGCAAACATTATGTGGTTGCATGTTAGCTTGTATTGTTGTTAAATGGCTACCATAGATCCAACTGTCTGAATCACAAGGTTTCATTTTGAATTGCTGGCTCAAATAGATTCTAAATGAAATTGCAATCAATTTTTGTTGTGGTTGTAACCTGTGAATTCCTTCTGTTTGTATTTGAAAGTGATCTGAGAAAGGTTAGGAAAGTGTTGGCAAAAGGTTAGGAAAGTGTTGGCAAAATTCTGAGCACAGACATAATTGCCTGCTCATGGGAGAAAAGGCCAGGAAAAAATACCAGTCACCCTACAGACCTCCATCTTCCAGATTCTAAATTGAGCAAAGGAGTTCAGACTATACAACCTAATGATAGTAGAGAGCTATAGATTACATGAAAGTATTTCCGGATTTCTGAAGCTCTTCACATAGCCTTTCAGCACTACCAGCAGAAATACCAACTATGATAATTCAACCGCATGCATCAAACAGTTTCCTCCAGAACAATTCGGCTAACCTCAATAAGCCACCCATGTCAGATTCACACATGCAAGGAAAGAAAGCATGCAGCGCACACCAAACGTTTCACCTCTCCATAAGTAATACCCCAGCATGCCAACTCCTCACCTGAGAAATACCACCGTAGCAGTCCTGCTCAGTATGATAAAATTATAAGAAGCACCAAACACCATTGTCAAGAATTCAGGCATGTTCCGATTCTCATGGCACAATCCTGATCTGGAGCTAGGCCACTGTAAAGCATTTTGGACTACTCTCGGAGTTAGGAAGGATGGCACATGTCTGTGTGCTGGCCTCTCTGAGTCCGAGAGTGGTCCAAACGTGCTTTACAGTGGCCCTTGTGCCAGCCAAACTTTGCTGGCCTAACTTCAGGGTAGGATTGCACCCTCAGTTGTAGAAATGTTGATCTTACTAAAATCCATGACTTGATTCCAAGGCAGCAGAGCCATTCCTTTTGTGTGCAATCTGAATTTTACATAATGTTAAATACAGTCAATCTTCATTATCTGCAAGGATTAGGTTCCTGGAAATCCTAGCGGATAACGAATTCACAGATCATTGATCCTATGGAATCCTATTGGATCAATGGGGTTAGGGGTACCTTATCTGCCATAAGAATAATCCATAAGAGTCCCCAAGAAAGCCAGCAGAATGCAGCAGGAAGTGCCAAAAGGTCTCTGAATGCTGCAGAGACCTTCCAGAGGCTGCAGGGACCTTCAGAATGGAACATGCAACCAGCATGAACCCCTTAAATATGGCAAGCGGATGCTTCTGCCAGCCATTTTAAAGGAGTCAGGGCTGGTCACAGGTGCCATTTAGAAGGTCCCTGTAGCCTTTGGAAGGTCTCTTCATAACAATAGCAATTCTGCCCCTCACAGATAAGGAGATAGTATGGTTGCATATGAAGAGGACGACTGACTGTACTTACCACACATGTAAGCTCTTTAACAGGCAGTGCTTCCATTCTACCCACTGCCATGTCTGCTCTTGCACTCCTCAAGCAACCCTCCCATGGTGGGCACGTGAGCAAGCAGTTGCACTTCTGTCCCCCCCCCCCTTCTTTAACAAAGTGCAAGCAATGCAGGCTCCTCAGTCCAAACCTCTTCTGTTTGAAATGAACAGACACAGGGGGTGCTGGGAACCCAGTATTCTCTGCTTACTGTATACATAAGAGGGGCAGAGTGGGGAGGCTGTGCACACCAGTCTTTATAATTGCAAGGAAAGGGCAGGTTGGCTTATCGCCCAAATTCAGAGAAGGTGACTGCCACTCCCAGCAAGTCAGAGCACCCAGGGGAGTGGAGAGGGCAGTAGGCAATGGGTGGGGGGCCTTGAATGTTCATTGCCCCTCCATGGGTGCCACTTCATGTGAACATTTCAAGTGGTTTCATGCTTGGGCCGCCCCTGGTCTTTAAGAATTAATAGCAAAAACTGTTCAGTGGAAATTAAATATAAAAAAAGATGTACAAAGAAGTATGTAAAGCATGCTGTTTATCTCTGTACAAATGCATCTGATTCTTATGGCATGAGCTATGTGTACATCAGAGGAAAAACAAAGCTGGAGAGAGATGATGATCATTTTTTTTCCAGAGGGTAGAATGCAGTTTTAAAGAAGGATCACAGCTTGTGGTGTGTACTCTTATCCCACTTTCACCTCTGGAGTTGGTGACCTTTGCAGGGTTTCGTGTTAGTTTATAAACCTGCAAATTCTGTTTGATCAGAGGCAACAGTGAGATGAAAGAAATATTTGCGTACACTTTGATAGACTTATCTCATATTGGCCCACAGCCAGATCATGTATTTGAAGTGATCTAATCACAGAAATGGAATTTGCATGCATCTCCAGCATGTGTGACTCAGCATGTGTGTGTCTCTCTCCCTATCCATTTCTGGGGGGGGGGGAGTGGTAGACTAAACACATCACAAGGTATTTGGAAATATTTAGATCACTGGACCGCACAACAAATAAGATTGATAGGAAAAAATAATATGAAATTTTATTGTAGAATGCATAATAGTTTTTTCAGTGTTAATATGTGCCCATTAAGCAGTGTCAAACTATTCTTTTCATCTAAAAATAGATATTGCTGCTGCACCCACATGTTGAATAACCCAGAAGAAATACATGAAGATTCTGCTTTTTAAAAGGATAAGACTTTTCCTTAAAATTGGTCATCAGCATTTCTTGCTTAATCTGAGAAATGGCAAACTGCCCAATCCAATGCAAATGCTGTGCTGGTGGAACAGATTCTCTGCCCACCTGTTCCACCAGCACACCATTTGCACTTTGCAACCGTGTGCTGTTTAGCCAATCTGGCAGGAAGGTCAGAGCCTTGGCTGTAGTTCTTAAAGGGATACCCGCCAAGCAGATAAAACCAAGGCAGGAAAAGGGCAAAGAGGGGGTTAAATGGGGCAAGGGGAGGATGGTGATGGGGTGGGATCGGTGGCACTGGCGTACACTATATCCTATCCCCCTTCCTAGGCTTTTTCATGTGAAAATCGGAAGTGTGCTTCTGAGTGCAAATAGGGGCTTTTAATTGCATCAGAGAGGGGGCTGCAGGCCTTTCCAATCCTGTGGGAGGCTCTGCAACTACCCAGGTAAGTGGATAAGTCCCTGGGTGCCAGCAGCACGACACTGCCAGGACACACATTGCTGGACCACTCCTCTTAAGGGGGAATGGTCCAGTAAAGGTTCCCAGTGGTGGATCGTGACCACCACGTTGAAAACCGCTGCTATAGATGACTGAACATTCAAGATGGTTATGTCTAGGGCAGTGGCTCTCATACTTTTTAGCATGGTGACCCATTTTTTAGAATGGCCCTTGTGTCGGACTCCATTGGAAGTAATGTCATTAACCTGGAAATTATGTCATGGCCAGATGTGACATCATCAAGCTGGAAGTGCTGCCATTGTGACCAAAAGAAATGACACGCCTGGAATGCAACTGGCCTTCTTGGATATCCCCCTGCTAACTGGGCAAGAGGCACTTTTTCAAGTGGTGTTCCTCTTATATTTAGCAGGGGGAGAGTAATTGTCCCTATTCACCCCTGCACAGTCTCTTTTCTAATGACTGTTGCTGGTGGTGTTCTGCATTTTTTTAGATTGTGAGCCCTTTTGGGACAGGGAGCCATTTAATTTTATTATTATTTGCCTGTAAACCGCTTTGTGATCTTATGTTGTCATACATCTGAAATCCTGAAGAGCCATTACATTGCTAGTCAGTGTTGACAACACTGAACTAGAGGGACTAATTGTCTGACTCATGAGAAGACCACTTCATATACTGTGTATAATTTATGTAACACTTTCAGGCTTTCATAGTAGTGGAAGTGGAGAAAGGTACCCTGCATAGGCAAGTGGTTCCTGCAGGGGGCAATATAGCTAGATGGGATGCATGAGGCTTATTTTCCCCCCAGTAAATGTCTCTTTGGTATGCATATTGCTAACTTCAGGCTATGTACTTACTCCTTTTTCCCCCCAAGTTTTCATCAGCTAAATAGCAAGCGTATGGGGCCTGTCTCTCTCCCTATCCAAATATGGAGTTCTCACAAAGAAATAAATATTTCCTTTCTTTATGAGGACATGTCTTGAAGGGACCTTCTTAGCAGACGTTTCCCAAACCCAGCTGTAAAGCCACAGAGCCCTTTGCATACACTGTTCTGTTGACATCTTTACATCAATTCCATAAGTCAGGTCGATACTGTTGTTCCTAGATTGCAGCTGGAGCTGAGACAGTGGCTTGTCTGGGGCCATCTAGTGAATTCATGGTGGAGGCAAAGCAGATACTTATTCATAGCTCAGTCATTTTACTATTTACCTTTTCCTCTGAAGTGTTTGAAATGTTGCTGCCACTGATGTTCGTTTGAGAAGGGTAGAGAGGATTTGCAGGTTTTAAAAAAATCCCATTTCCCCCTTTGTTTCCATGGCTTCCTTTATTTTCTCTTTCCCCTCTCCCTTCCAGGGCTTCCAGTTTTCCCCTCTCCCTTCCAGGGCTGTCTAGCTCTTTTTTCCCCTTTGTTCTTGCGCCATCCCTGATGTGTGCTTCTCCTTTGCTGGGCATTGTACTGCAGACAATGCCTTCAGCCTCATCTCAACCTCTTCTCGTTCGTCCGGCTGGCTCCACCTTTTCATTCTCTGTGCCTTTTTTCAAAAGGCAGAGGCAGGCATGGGAAGGAAGAAGAAAATAAAAGCAAGAGAGCAAGAGAACCTTCTTCAATCCTTTTGAAGAGGCAGGGTAAGAAGGAGGAACCAATGAACTCCACCTGTTCACATCACTGTTCCCCTTCCCAAACCACTAGGGGGAGAGGTGTTCTGGAGCCACTATGTGAGGACCTCAGAGGAAAATTACCTCAGAGGCAGTAGCAGTCCTCACTGGATCTTCCAAAACATGCCTCTCTTCTGAATTCATGGGGTTCTACAAACACAACACTTCTATCACCTTGTTCTGAAACTGTAAAAAAATGAGCAGCAAGGACTTGTACTTTTTATGGCCCTCTCCCAGTTAAAGCTTTCTTTTCCATGTTGAATGGAAATAGTTTGGCATGAGGATATCTCCTTTTTCTGTAAGCTGTAGCCAACCCACTGGTGTAGCTAATAAAAGTGTAGCCCAGTGCAGTGACATCACAGCAGGAAGTTAAATCACAACTGTATTTTCATTTTCTTTGGTTTTTTGGCCATAACGTTTGATAGAGTACAGATATTCCAACACGGTTTGTTTCATTGCATTCAGCATAAAATTATCTTTCCAACAACATGATTATATCATTCAAACTTACCAAGGTTTTCACAATTTTGGCCACTAGCGGCAAGCTCAGCAATTGCACCCTCCTGCACTTCTTTAACTACGCCCGGAGCCAACCTTTCAAGGCATAATGTGAAGCCAGAAATGTTAATTTTAATACATAATTCTATGTTGTGGTTTTAAAAAGTCATTGAGCTGTGTACACTATGGCAGTGTACAGCCAAACCTTTTAGCATCAGGGCCCACTTTTTAAAGCAACACTCTATCAGGACCCACCTAGTTTTATGAGACGAAATAAAAAGGGTCATTTTACCAGCTGCTCCTGTTTTTATCCTATTTAATATAGAGGGGGACTGCTTTCTGGAGCATTTGTTGAGCTCTATGTTCATTGGATCAGGACAGTTTTGGTGGCCTAAAGTTCCCCTTCACCTGATCTTTGATAAGAGCTGCTCATGAATAAACAAACATGTATGGGTCAGTTTCATTTTTCATAGGGCTCAATACTGACAATTTTCCTTGTCAGTTTTGCAACCCACTAAAAATCAAGTCATGACCCACTGGTGGGTCCCGACCCACAGTTTGGGAACCACTATACTATGGAATCAAAAATAAAGCAATTTCAATTTATAGGCAACATTCCAACAATGAAAAACATTATATTTGACATTTCCATACATATATTACGGACCTTCACAATGCATGATTGGTTGGTTTAATTCTAATTTTTACTTGAAAATATAATATGCAACAATTTATAGGTAAATAGTATTTTCATGAAAAACTATATAAATTCCAATATTCTTATGATGAATATCATCAGAACTCTGTGGTCTTACTTAAAGGTTTGTTCTGTGTTAATATTTTATTAAGACAACAGTGTTTTGTTCTTCTCCGTTTCTATAATAAATCCTTCCAAACCCCTAGATTTGTAAATAGCTAATGCGTTTATTTAAGTATTTAGCAAGGGACTGTACTGTCTTTGAAATATATTGGCAATTTTCATGGAAAGCAACTGATCATCATATTTGCTTTGCATTATGCATCACTGGATTCATTGCATATACTGTGCTATTTCTTATCACCCCAGAGGCATCTGTTATTTGTGCTTGTTGAACCACAAAACCTTATGAATTAAAATACCTATCCAAAAGGGTGAGTGTTGAATCTTAACTGAATTTACCACAGTTTTGCTTCATGGGAAACTGAGATCTGTAACAAAGGAAAACTATTCTTCCTTGTAAACTTTATTGAGGTTATTTTTATTTTATTCTATTCTAAAGCAAAGCACTGGGGCACTGCTAAAAAAAAAGTAGATGGCATATGTAGAACTTCCCTAAAGCTTTGCTTTTGTTGCATGTAAGCTTTATGGATTCAGATCCTGTCATCTATAAAATCCTCTTGGCTTATTCTCCACCATTTGCTGCATTGCAACCTTACTTGGTTTGAGGCAGGTCATGTCAGCTGTAAATGCTAGACATTTCTCGGTTATGCTTGTCTGCCTAAAACAATGTTGTCTCTGAGAAGTGATGTCAATTGTGTTCGTAACTTCTTTCTGCAGTTGTGTGTAACCTTGTTTTCAATCAGTGGCAACCAGTGTCATATTTCAGTGGCAACCAGTGTCATATGTTGTATCCAAGCACCAATTCATGCGTCATGGCTTGTTCCACATAGGTTGATGCAGAAAGCTGCTGTGCCAGTTACTTTTAACCTACATGCTATGAATTGCTCTATATAATGATTAATGGCACATGTACTGTACCTGCCAATCCAGTTTTCTAATCCTAAGAATCACTGGCATATGAAGAAGGTAGCTGGGGGGCCTTGGCCCTGGGTGCCAAGCTGCAGGGGTGAGTGACAGAGGCTACCAACCAATATGGCGGTAGCCATGATTTCACAACTGTTGGCTGCAACTGTAACTTACAGGAGTGCTGATCAGGTACCAGAGTGAAAGGAGATGTGAGAGGGGTACCGTGAGAGCAGCAGAACACAAACACCCACCTTCTGGCTGTGTGGCCTCTTGCAGCACCCCTCCTTTCATCAAGGCTGCCAATTGGGTCTTCGCACGTCCTAGCAGATCACACTCTTGCAAGAACTGCAAATGAAATGACTGTTTTCCACCAATCTCCTCACAGAGGAGTTCGGAAGAGGCAAGGCTAGCAGTAGCAAGCAACATGCCCTGCCTCCATATACCTTCACTGCTGGATCACAAGCACACATCCCAAACTCCATATCGGGCCACACAGCCCAACATGGAGGCTCTTGCCTCTGCACTGGCAGAATAGCTGGCGCAGAGGCTAGGAAACCCTTGGTTCATCCTGTACCCTTACCCCTTTCTCTAAGGAGCCTCTGGCGCTTGTCCGGTGCTGGTACTATACAGCTACCACTGCTCGTATGGGTGCATGGGCAGCTCAGGATTGGGCTGCCCATTGCACTGCCTCATTAACTATTAGTTGATACATGACGTATCACTTCAGGCATTTTGCAACATGTACAATATGACAGACATGCTGCCATAACATACCACTCTGTTGTTACTCAATCTATTCAGATTCCTGAACCACAAGTTGCTCAACATTACCCTACTACCCTACTTATCTTTACTACATCTGCAAGGTCCACAAGCATCTGGAACCCACTCTTTTCCCTGACAGGTGAAAAGTGAAATTCTTTTAACACATTAAGTTAACAGAATTGTGTGTGCAATTGTGAATAGAATTGTCGCTGAAATGTCCAAAAATTGAAATGTGCAGCCAGTTTCCAGGTTCTTCCCAAAGGAGGAATAAATCAGATAATTTTCCATTGAAGGCAGACATGTTTTTGTAAAACCAGTGAAATTTATCAGGGAGTTTATGCACATTCTTCCTGTGCATCTGCTTTTCATGTTCCTATAAAGGGTGAAGTGGCTCCAAGTTCAGAATTGTTATCCACCATTTAATTTTGACCTGAGATAAGGAGTATGAAGTGATCGTTTTACTAGATAACAGACAAAGGGATTGAGGAGATTGCCTGATAACAGGGGTCAGAACTTTGGCAAGAAGATCATTATTTCAAGTACAGTCAAGTTTGATAGTGGCAATGAGTGGCAATGACTGCATTGATGGAATGTTATTGCCTCCATTCTAGTGTCTATAACATCCATTTCACTTAAAGCATCTCAGCAACAGTTAACTGGTACCTTCATTAGAAGAAGCCATGGCCTGAAAAGCAAACTACCCAATGGACAAGGAGAGCCAGATATATGTTTGCTTCAAAAGATGATATGCCTGGGTCTACTATCAACCACCTAAACTCATTAAGGGACGTGGTGGTGCTGCGGATTAAACTGCTGAGCTGCTGACCAGAAGATTGGCAGTTCGAGTCCACACAATGGAGTGAGCTCCCATTGCTTGTCCCAGCTCCTGCCAAACTAGCAGCTCGAAAGCATGTCAAAATGCAAGTAGATAAATAAGGACCACTTGGGTGGGAATGTAATGGTGTTCCATGCACCTTGACGTATAGTCATTCTGGCCACAGGACCACAGAAACTTGTCCCCTGACAAACGCTGGCTCTTCGGCTTAGAAACGGAGATGAGCACCGCCCCCTACAGTCTGTCATGACTAGACCATTCAGTCGTGGGGAAACCTATAAGCTCAATAAGCGATCTGGATTTTCTCTCTCTTAAAAAATATACTTGTTCTTAAAACTAATGGAAAGTGGGCAACCTTTGTGAAAGGGAGAAGGCTTCTATGTGCATTGTTGAAAGCAGAAACAAAATACAGTATTTTTCTCTGACTGCAAGCTCAGAATGAATGTTATGACATAAGTGTTAATGCTTAGTAGGAGTTTGAAAGTTCATCTGCAGAGTGTGCAAGGAAATTCAGCCGTCTGGGTCTCTCTTTACAATTGCCTCGCAAGCTGCTCACTACTGATGTGTCTGCTACTGGCTACAACCAAAATCAGGATGCTCGTTCACATCATCCATTATGATTAAATTGTCCTAAGTTCACCTCTCCCACATCCCTACCTCTGCAATAAAATTTGTGACAGCTCAGGGGAGAGATCTTGGGGAACATCTACTTGGACAACTAGATGAAAGTGTCGACCCAGTATGTGGCAGTGGTGAAGGCCAATTCCATGCTTGGGACAATTAAAAAGGGAGATGAGAATAAAATGGCCAATATTATTATACCATCGTACAAATTGATGGTAAGGCCACACCTGGGGTACTGCATGTAGTTACACATTATACATACTGCCTATTTTGGTTCTATACAATTTGGGATTTTTAGCAGGGAAAGGCAGTA
Source organism: Lerista edwardsae (assembly GCA_029204185.1). Lineage (NCBI taxonomy): Eukaryota > Metazoa > Chordata > Lepidosauria > Squamata > Scincidae > Lerista > Lerista edwardsae. The sequence goes on from JAJKFI010000014.1 coordinate 4,834,012, forward strand.
TTATGTAAAGATTCAATTTAAATCCCTTTAACAACATGGCCAGAGGTCTCCACTGTCTGAATATCATGGTCAAGAAAAGTAATCTAATTACAATATATATTGATATGAAATTTGGAAATGCATATAATTATGACTATTAGCTGATCAACTGCTTTTCTACAAGAGTACCAACTGGCAATATATGAAATCACTGAGACCCCAAAGAGGTGTGGATAATCATTCCTTGAATGGGAGACCTAGGGCACAAACCAATCTTCTAGCACTGACATACCTGGCCCAGTGGGACATATGCTTCCTCCTGCAGTTGGGGGGGGGCAGTCATGGAGGCCTCCCCAAGGTAAGGGAATGTTTGTTCCCTTACCATAGAGCTGCATTGCCTTTACCCTGGTGCTGGAACGTTGGTTAGGGTTGTGCCCGGAATGAGCAGCTTCCCTAGAAGAATGGGAGGCTCCATTGGAAAGGTGGTAAATAAGTAGGCTCCTGAGTGAAGAGGTCACTCCTCGTCTCCCCAGGTGGCTAGTAAAACAGGGCCAAAGAAGCATTTTGCTAAAAGCTTCTGGGAAAGGGAGAGCAGAGTGAGAGCAGACAGGACAGCCTAGAATGGAGTAGCGGACGTTGAATGGAGTAGAATGAGCAGAAGCACTTTGGAGCACAGAGATGAACCTTGAACTGATGCCTGATATCACTGGGCTGTCTAACTCCTTCCATTGCTCAGCTTGTATATTTTGGGCAGCCCGATTCAAACCCGCCCTGGGATAGAGAGGCCAGCCTGCTTGCCCCGGATCCAGCACCGGGGTGGGGGCTGGCCGCAGCACAACGTGGAGTAAGGGGGATTAATTTCTCTTACCCCATGTCATGTGGTAGCTCCCCAATAGGGCAACTTGGATCCGCATGAGTGAAATCACTAGCGCAGATCTGAGCAGCCAATGTAAGGCCAACCAGGCTGGGAATGGGGCTAGGATCTAGCCTAAGTGCTGGAGACTGGTCCCACCCCACTTCCTGGGCTGGTATGCCCGTGGGCCTGTCCTCCCCCAGCCTTCCCCTCCCCCCATCTGCCCTCCCTCCACCTCCCCAACTCACTATGCCGGCCTCTCTCGGCCAGCACAAACTCACCTGGTGCTGGTCTTATACAGGCATGGGGAGGCTATGCACTGGCCCAGCCAACTCCTGAGTCTTACAGCACATTTGCAACACTCCTGAGCTGGCACAAGGGACTTCTGCCAGCCCAATGAGCGCACAGGATTGTGATCTAAATCAAACAAATATCACTAAGACACTATAAACCTCCAAAAGAAACCAGAACCTGGGAGCTACTTAGAATCTTGGAAATTCTCACTGCTCAGAAAAATGGAAGTCATGAATACATAATACATAGGTAGATGTTCAAGATGCAGTCTTGTCCCATGTGTTCCCGTATGTGGCAGTTATCCAACACTGCTGTTCGTCACATGTGTATAGAAAAGGGTTCATTAATGCAGAAATTTCTTTGTAGGCTGTTCCCATGGGCATGCTCAAATGTATTCAATTAATAAAGAGCTTTTCATTCTGAAAACATTTTATACCTTTTGAAAGGGATGTGCTCATTAAGTTATAACGCTAACATGATCTGTCAGTCAGCATTCAAAATAAATGGGAAAGCATTTGGACTGCAATCAGCATCAGTGGATTATGTCTGAGCATATTTGCCCTGATGTCTGTAATAGGCATATTGCAACATTTCATTCGGACAGTAACTTTTTTCAGTTGATTACAAGGATACCTGGGTAGTGTGACAGGTACAAAAAGGAAACACTATTTTTTGAATGAGACACAATGTACCAGTGAATTATGGCACAAATGTCAATCACGGCTGATGGCTGGCTTTTGGGCTGTGCTTGCTGTAAATCCTGATTGCACAAATGACCCTTTGGACAATCATAGATAACAATTTCAAATATGTCATGACCAATTCACATAAATGTTCACCTGTGATAATAAAGAGGCTAAATTTGACAGATAAATTGTTGGTAAACATGTGTTTCGTCAGCTGTGTGCCTGGCTACTGCCACTGATTGCATTTATCATCGTTTAATGAATGTGTAACAAGAAATGCATATTTCATACTCCCTGGAGATAGAGAGGCTTATTAAATTTTCTAAACTAGCACTTTATCAAGGAATCTGAGTGAACCTAAAACTTATGGATCATTCATTACTACATTAATATCAATCCATATCTGCTAAGTTAGGAATGGTTTCAGCTGAAGCAAAATCTTAATTCTTCTGAATTTAAAATACTTGGCTGTATAAATAAAGTATAATGATTAAGTTCTGGGAGAAAAAAAAACTTTTGTATTTTTCAGGCATAAAGCAGAACAAACTGCAAAAGCAAGAATCAATTACTAACCATGACCATTATTTTATATATGTCCATCCTTTTTTTTTTTTTTTTTTTTTTTTGCAGTTATTGAAAGGAAAATCAGTGGCTTTGTGCATAGTTTTAATATGAGATGGACAGTGCACTCCTAAGTCACGCTGCATCCTATGCAATTTAGGAGGCAGCTGGGGTTCACCTCGGAATAAGGGGATAATTTACCCCTTACTCCATGTAAAGCCACAGTCAGCCCTATGGAGCTTCTCAAATCCTTACCAGCTATTTAGCTGGCACTAATCTGGAAAGCCTGTGTAGGGCTGCCTGGGAAGGGAACCAGGATTAGGATGTAGTATATACTGCCACTGCCCATCCCACCCCTTCCCGGTCCCAATCCCCCTCAGATCCACCACCCAATCCAAAAGTGCCCCTTCCCTACCTCCAAAACTCTCTCCAGACCAGTGGTGAACCTAGCCAAATATCCACCCCAGGGCCAGGTGCAATGATCACCTCCCCCTGTGCTGGATCTAACCACCACCACCCCGCACCGCCTCTGCCACAATCCCAACATTTGTGAACGCTCCATTTTGGAGCGATCCGGGCACAGGGGCAGGCAAGTGAAACACTACTTGCCACCAGCAGTACCACACACCTCCATACCACCACCCTTCGGGGTGATGTGCCATCCGGGGGCACTTGACCCCCCCCCCCCAAAAAAAGGCAGGATTGCCACTGCTCCAGATACCGATTCTGCCACCCCTGCACTAGGTAAGTGCGAACTAACCTGTGCCGGCCAGCACAGGGAATGGATCTGGCACTGGCAGGCCGGTGCACGTTTTTGTGTCAGTGCTGCTGGCTCTTGAGTAGATGCAAACGTGCCTTACAGCACATTTGCAACACTTGGAGGCCTGTGCTGTCTCAAGATTAGGATTGCACTGTTACTCAATAATTCAATAATTGATTCATTTATAAATCCATTTTGTTTCCCCTCTTATGTTTGAATAGCTAACAACTGCGTAAAACAGTGGTTCCTAAACTTTTTAGCATCGGGACTCACATAAAAAAAAAGTTTCACTTTATCCTCTATTCAAGTGAAAGCACTTTACCCTCTGCTATGGCTATAATGGTGATTGGGTAGCAATGCTCCCCCCAAATAGCAGTTGTTTAACCCTTGATGCACATAGCCTAATCTACCTTGTCAATTTTGAGGTCCACCAAAATTTGGGTCATGACTAATTAGTGGGCTATGGACCCAGAGTTTGGGTACCGCTGGATTAAAATATATAATTTCTGCTCCAGATTGGGAAGAACAGTAGTATATTACTGAAATAAATGTTTCTTGCCAGGGCACAATAGACACAATCCTGCACAGAATTAACAATATTTAACTCTACTATTAACTCTACTGAAATAGTGGGTGATATCTATTTTCTGGAGAACCCAAGCATACGTGGTTCAGTGTGAATGTGTGCTGCTATTGATGCACAGACGTCCTTGCATATACAGACTTCTCTGTCAAAATGAAAGGATCCCCTCACAGGAAACATTTTTCTACTTACAGCCTAATCCTAAACTCCCTCCTTTCCGGGCTGCCAAAAAGATTCACTCACCAGGAAGGGTAGAGCAGATGGGAAAGGGGGTTTAAAACCACCTACCCCTCCATAAACCTCCTGCCCTGCAATGGGTTTCCTTTGACCTGCTCCAGTAATTTTGCTGGTAAAAATCCAAGGATAGAAAGGGGGTGAGAAGCTGCAAGCAGGATCCTATTCTCTCCAGCAGCAGCCTCCTCACCCCCTTTCTCACCCCACCCTGCCCCATTAATTTCTCAGGATTGAACTCTCCGCACGCAGTTTCACCCCTCCCTGCCTCATTCACTCTCCCCTCCTGCTGTCTTCTGCTGGCTTACCTGCTCCAGTGGGTGGACAGAAGTCTGGCAATGAGCATGGGAAGACTCTGTACTTCTGTTGGCGCTTCAGCAGCGTGCCACTCAAAGCACTGGGGAGGTTCACTTTATGGCAGCTTTCCACCAGCCATCACTGGCAGAAGGTGCTTTCTGCCAGTGGGGCAGCCCAATAGAATGGGACTGTTAAAACAGTCAAGCTCAGCATTGTCTACATAACAGAGATCAGCAGTGAATCTCCAGGGTTTCAAACAGTCCTACCTATAGACAGAATGAATTCTTCCTCATCCTTCTGTTGAGAGTTCATCAGAATCTCCCTTCTATACATGCTGCTAAGCCTACTTTAAAATAAAGAGCTAGTGTAGCAGAGTGGCTAAGAGAGAGACTTAGCTGTGACTCAGGATTTACCTAGCTCCAATCTTGCTATTCTCCCATGAATTTGCCATGTGGCCTTAGGTACATAGGAACAGCCCTGCTGGATCAGGTCAAAGGCCCATCTAGTCCAGCTTCCTGTATCTCACAGTGGCCCACAATATGCTTCAGGGAACACACAAGACAACAAGGTATTTGCATCTCACTGTCACATTTGCATTAGCCTTAGGCCTCCTTAGCTTCATTTGCCTTAGACTTGCCTCTTTGGCTTCAGCTCCTCAGCTGCAGTAATGATATTTACATTATAAGATTGCTCCAAGGGCTACATCACGATAATACAGTAGGCCCTCAGTATCCGCAGGGTTTCCTTTCCCGGAACATCCAGGATGTACACATCCTGAACCCTGATACATTCCACCATTCCACATTTAAACTCTATTATAACAGTAATGTATAATTAAAGGATTTTAATCACTTGTTAAAATGCTATCCCACCCTTGCTGAAGAGGATTTAGAATGTGGCATACAGAAAAATTGGGCTGCTGGCCCAATTATATCCAACATTCCAGCACTGATGCATCTGCAGTGCGGCCAGAGGTAAGGGAACAAACATCCCTTACCATAAGGAGGCTTCCATGACTGCCCTCCCACCACAGGAGACAGCACATACCCTTCTGGCATGGCTACAATAGTGCTGGAAATTTGGATAGGATTGGACCCTTATTTAGTCAATACAGTCCACCCCTATTTAATCTCATTTTTGTGCCTACCTTTCTTCCTCTTCTGCAACTACTACATCTTCATGGCCACAGCATTATAAAGGGGAAAATGCCTGGTATAGGTGTATTTACACTAACAAGTATTCTGCCCATGTTCCAAATGCTTAATGGGAAATGCTTTTCATCCGTAATCAAGTTTTTAAAAGATTTAGGGTCACAGGTATTTGATAAAATCGGCACTGCTGTGTGTCGCATCCTGCTTCCTCCAATTCTGCACATGACATTCAAAGTACAGGTAAATTTCAGATTTGTGATTAGTTTAATATAATCCTTTATAATGATGTTTATTGTAGCATTTTCTGGAAAAGATGGATGAGACAGCCTTTGAAATGCCATCTTTGGCTGACATTTAGTCTAGCGTAGGTCATAAAATATCAAGGCAAAATAACGTTTTGATAATTTATTTTAATATTAATAAAAAGGTATTGAGGAGAAAGCTCCCATTCATTCTGCAAACATCAAATATAATGTTAGTGAAATAAGTCAACTGACAAATAGCCATGTTTCAGAATAAGAACTGTGGGTTTCATAAAAGCATGGTTGTCGAAATAATTGAGAAGTTTGTGCTGTAGATCCTTGGTCTATAATTTTCTAAAGTCGCAAGGAAAGTTGCAAATAAAGTTTTAATATATGGTTTCATATGCCTAGTGCCATTTAAAAGTTGCAGTACTGCTGTGCTAGTCATTTCTTCCCCAGGGGTGCAGCTACATCCCATTAGTACTGATGCAACGCTTAAAGACACAGGATGGGCCAATTGTCCAGGACTGGACAACTGATTTTGTGGCAGTTTTCCACATTCATATATTTGCAAGCTGTTTGTATTCTGCTTTGCAATTCAGCTTTGCAATTTGCATTTGCAATTCTGTTTACTTAAAAGAAGTAGAATCAGTTGCAGAATCAGCAGCAGGATGCTTTTTAATGTTTGTTCCATGGTATCTTGATTCTTTTTTGGTGGGGGCATAGAAAAATGTGCAGTATTCAAACACATTTAATAAATTCATGTAGATAGAAGACCTTGAAGTGGTCTCATCTCATTTCACATTATGTGAAATGTGAAATTTCCCTTAAGGGGAAATGGCCCCTTTTTTCTTCCTATGGTGGGTCATGAACCACCGTTTGAAGACCATTGCCCTAGGGAAAGATCCTGTCCTTGTGTTGACCAATCTCCCCATTTCTCACTTCTTCCTGAGACTAATATCTGGTCTGGTTAAGCAAAGCCACTTGCAGGGATAGCGTCTCCCAAGGAAACCACTAAGGAAAGGGTTAATCTTCTTCCCCACTTGGACAATATTGCAAATTGTCAGCCTTTGCCTGCGCCCTGGTGCATTACTCACAAGTCTGAAAGGGTTGGCCCAACAAAACCTCTAAGGTATTTAGTCTCAGAAAGAAGTGAGAAATGGGGAGATTGGTCAACACAAGTACAGGATCTTTCCCTAGGGCAATGATCTTCAAACAGTGGTTCATGACCCACCATAGGAAGAAAAAAGGGGCCATTTCCCCTTAAGGGGAGTGGCCCCAGAAATGACTGCCAGCGGCACCGCAATGCTCGCTGCACCGTGGGCATTTAGGGGCAAGCACTCTACCTGGATGGGATCCTTAGGGAATGCAGAAGAGTTTAGGAGATCCGCTGCCACCTCCGCAGGCCTTCCTGATCTAAAAATAGCTCCTTTGCAAGGTCAGAGCTAACTTCCTGTCTGGAAGCTAAATGATTATTTGTATTACACTAGTGCATGGATGAGATCCCCCTTCAGTCACATAGCTCTTAGTGGAGAATGGAATCACATGCTAAGGATGAAATTACACAATGACCATTTTAACTATAGGGTCTCTATTTGCAGTCTTCTTGCAATCTACGCAGAACACATTTTGGGAAAGGCATTCAAAATTCATCCAGCGACCCTTGCATCTAGTAATTTTATTGAGTAGAAAAGACCATCATGGCAGAAATAATGGTTGTGTGAATACACTCAGATTATCCTCATGTCATCATCAGCAACTCTAGAGAACTGCCACATATTCAAGCTTTTGGTTCAAGCTGAATATTTTTATATCCTCTAGGCCATTTTGATATTTAGCTTGTTCTGTGCTGGAATAAGGTAATTTGCACTCTCTTGCTGCATAATTAAATGGGTAACTCATTCTTGTATATATCTGAAGAAATTCAGCTTTTCATATAAAACAGAAGATCCTATTCTCGTTCATTCTTCGCAAGAAATTTAATAGTATTTTATTGTGTAAGACCAATAAAAAACTAATAAAGTAAAAATCATAGCTACCAGCTGAATTTTTTTCATTCCTTTCACAGAAATTGAAAAGACTCTTTAATGACACTGTTCTGTTGCTGAGAGACAGGGTTCAAGGCTTTGTGACTTTTTTTTTTTTTTAAAGTCACTGAAGCTATCAAAAAGAAAGTTTTCATCCACTGACTGGGTCCCGGTTTAGGGGATTAGTAATGGGATATGAAACCTTTTGGCCTTCAGGTTACCACTGTGATTCTTGAAAAAGGAGTAACTAAGTCAGAGGTGAATCTGTTTAGCCCCATCAGAATTGACAATTTTCAAGAAACTGTATGAGACAATACCTTTGTTCTAAAACTAGCAAAAAAATAGTCTTTTGTGGTTATTGTTTTCAGACTAACCATGAGGTTAAAGGGGTGGTGGAATGGAGTTTGCTCACCAGATCACTTTGTCTAAGACAGTGTTTCTCAAATAGTGGGCCAGGATTGCAACCTGATGTCAGGTGGGCAGCGGAAAGTTGGGAGCAGCCATCTTGGAAGCTGCAGACCTTACCACTTCTATATTCTTTGTGTGAGTGTTAACAGTTCGAATTTTCAACTGAGGGTTTTTAAAAAAAAATTAGTTCAGTGCTTTTACATAATATTTTGTGCTAATCTTGCTTTTTGTCAGGGATGTTTCATGGTTGTGCAATTGCTGCAGTCCAAGAATGCCAGTTTGCATTCAAGAGTGTCATTTTATTATACCACAACAGCATCACTTCCTGCTTGATGATGTCATTTCTGGTGGGTCCCAACACGAGTGCCATTCTAAAAAGTGGATGCCGGTCTAAAAAGTCTGAGAACCATGTAACAGTGTTACATAACAGGAATCCATGTGTGTGCTTTGGAGTTTCCACTGTGATTTGGGAATCATTGGTAAGAAAAAACAGTAGGCATATGCATTTACATTTGGAAATATTCAGAAGTAGCTGAATAATGCTATATTCAGAATGGTTATTAATATTTCTGAATCCTAATTCAGTACTTCAGATTATCATAATAACCATATTATCAGAATAATTCCTGCTATTTGAAGTCCCTCTTATTTTTGTGGAAAGCAGGTGAGGCTGTTTGCAAAAGGAAGACAGTGAAAACTATTCCTCAGACCCCTGGCCTGGCTGCTTGAGCAAGGAAATGGCCACATTCTCCAGATAGCCAGGCACCAGGGGTGATGGGGGCATATAGCTCATGGTCCCCTGATGGTTTTTGCATGGTTTTGTCAATGAAGTGGGGAACGGAGTGAGAGCAAAGCCTATGAGTGATTATGAAATCCTAAAGTAAGCACAAACAGGAAGAGGTACATTCACATTGGTTGTTCAAATGAAAGATGGGTATAAATGCTTGTATAATACCCCTGCTGTCCCCTGACCATTTGCTATTGAACAGTGGCGCTGGCCCATGATAAGCTGCACACAGCCCAATAGGGCTGCTCGGATCTGAGCCCTCAAAATAGCAGGCACAAGTCCACGCAGCCAGGAGTGGCCCAAATCGGGGATTTGGATGCCGCTTAATAATAATAATAATAATAATAATAATAATAATAATAATAATAATA
>JAJKFI010000014.1:4843251-4871341 GCA_029204185.1 Lerista edwardsae
ATAATAATAATAATAATAATAATAATAATAATAATAATAATAATAATGCTCGTATTTATATACCGCCTTTCTTAAGATCACTAGATTTCTCTAATGACTGTAACTCAAGGCGGTTTACATAGGCAGACTTTATTCACAAACCCGAAGGTTTTTACAATTTACAGAAACGTTCTATCTTTCAAGAACAACACTCAATACGGATGGATCTTTCTGGATTTAGCCTTCTTTTTTAGCCACCCGTCTGTCTTCTGCTGGCTGAAAAGAGGCTTCCCTGCTCCCACCAGAGACGCAGCTCACCAGCACACTCCTCCTCCCACGAGGCAGCTGGAACTCAGCTTTTAATCAGCTGCAGTTTGCAAGGTCTGCCGCTCACAGAGACTTCTGGTAGTCCCGAGCTGGTGACCTTCGGATCTTCAGCTCTTATCTTCAGGCAAATGGAGGCATTAACCCTCTCAACTAAATCTTCTGCCCCTCGACTAAATCTTAACAGCCATGTCTTGTCCCCACCCCCTCTCTGCCCATGGGTCCGCCTTCCCTCCGCCCTGTTACACATCCCGCCTGCCTCCGGCATGCCCTCAGTGCAGGCCTGGGCTGGCAGAACTAAGCCAGCACACGGCCAGCACAACTGGCAGGCTGCACGGCGCACATGCACTGGCGCTGCTGCCTGTGCCAGCCCAGCGACCAAATCTGCAGCGCAAACGTGCCTTACACAATACGATGCCAGATTAGGATTGCGCTTTAAACCACTCATTTAGTTCAAGTGTTTAATATTAATGGCCCCAGAGATATTGCAATAGAAAGTATGACCAGACCTGCTCCTTAGAAAGTGCTTAAGATTTCAAGAAATGACGTAGCAATTGTTAGTACTCATACAGCCTCTGCGAGACTGAGTAACAATTGACACTTTAGTCAGCAGTTGCAGCAGACAAGGACAGACTGAATGGCAAATTAGCCTAAACAGGATCATCCTCCGGGTCAGAGCTGGGAAATACAGTGGGGAGAGGGTACTTGAACCTTTGCATTCAAGTGCTGTGCAAGAGGTAAATGTGATTATTGCCTCATGTCGCTCTTATCCTGTGGCTAAATAAAGACCTTCAGATTCAAATGGTATCAGCTCATCAGCTTCAGTGTGCACTGCATGCATTTTAGAATGAAATTATTTCTGCTTTAACAACCATTTGGATCATGCAGACAGTGTTGCTGTGAATTGTGCTGTAGGACCTTAACAAGAGCTGTCAGATTGACTAGTGGAGCCTCACTGTTTCCTAGATATAAATGGGATTGTTTGGTTTCTGCCAGATTCTTTCAAGCCTGACTGATTTTTTTTTTTGTCACGTATGACAAGAAAGAAAGTGAATGGCAGGGGGGGAAAAGTGCTTGCAAACCATCATGGCAGAGTATTGAATTATAATACTATTGTTTCCTAATTAGCTCATAGATACACATTAACAAAATGAGAGCTAATTTACATGACAATTCTGCAGCCATGACAAGTATTCATTACATCCATTGATCTTTATCCCATGTGTGAGCGAAGAAAGAAACAGCATTAACTGCCCTAGAATGCAATTCCTATATTTTTATCCAGAGCTGAACCTTTGCTTCAATGTTCTATCATTCAGTGAGAGTCTCAAACATTACCTGCTTACTTTTTGTACTGCTTCAAACTTAACAGCCCTATCCTATCATGGGCCATGCCAGTCTTCTGCATGCAGCCTAGGAGATGGCCATTGCACATGTGCCTTTAAGAGACATTACAGCTGCCAGGACAGAGATGCTGGTGGGGAGGCCGGTTTCAGGCAGGCGCTTGGGCCCCTGCACCAGTCAGAGGACTGCTGGGAGCTATCCATGGTATGTTTCTCACTGAATGGCAAGGGGGACTACCCCAGACTGGCAAGGAAGGGGCGGTGTGTTAATTAATTGGGCACCCCAGGTGGCTTACAACATTAAAAATACAATAAATCACAATGTTTAACAATTAAAAACAATGTTTCATTAAAAACAGTAGGTTTCATAATTTTAAAATTGGTCACTTGTGTTTAATAAAGTGGCCCAAGCTAAACTCAAGACACCAGTCTTCATTGGCGGGGGAGGGTAAATAGGTTACCCTTTCCCGCCGGGGCATGCGGGAAAGCGGCGGAACGCGGTGTGACGCAACGGGCAGACTGCCGATCAAACATAAGTCCCGCCCAGCGTACCGGCTGGATAGCACTACTGGATGGGCCCCTGTCTGATACAGGATGTTGGACCGGATGGGCTTTGGCCTAATCCAGCAGGCTCTTCTTATGTTCTTATGAGGCATTTTGAGGCAGGGGAGGGTGGTGGGAATGCAGTGCATCACCAAAACTGGAACAAATGTTCTCTTGCCTCAAGGAAACCTCCAGGTGCCTCCGTGGTCCTGCAGGATACAGTGGCGGCCATTCTGGCACTGCTGTACCACAGCACTGGCAGCCCCATTAGGATAAGGCTGCCCATGTTTGTCCTGTGTGCTTTCCTCAACTCTGACTGAAGCATGCAAAGCATCATTGCACATATCTTAGAACAGTGGTTCCCAGTGGGTTGCGAGCCAATTTCAGGTGAGTCGCAAAGCATCTAGGGCAGCCATATTGAAAATATAGGAACATGGGATACTGGAAAGGGGGAGGGCTGTGTGATTGTTTTGTTTGTGTAAACAGGTTTTTTACAAACCTGTAAATAGGTTTGTTGTAAATAGTTTTTTGTTTCTTTCTTATTTACTTTGCTGTTGGAAGAAAACTGAGAAATAACCCAACTTATTGCTGCATTCTCCGGAAATCAACAGGCCAGCCATGACATCACTTCTGGTGGGTCTCAGAGCGCAATCCTAAACTGGAGTTAGGCTGGCATAAACTAAGCCAGCAAAGTTTGACCAGGACAAGGGCCACCGTAAAACATGTTTGGACCACTCTCAGAGTCAGAGAGGCCAGCACACAGACGTGAGCCATCCTACCTGACTCTGAGAGTAGTGTAAACATCCTTTATGGTGGCCCTTGTGCCAGTCAAAGTTTGCTGGCTTAGTTTATGCCAGCCTAACTCCAGTTTAGGATTGCGCCCCCAGATTGTCATTCTAAAAAGTGGGTCCTGGTGCTAAAAGGTTTGAGAGCCATTGCCTTAGAGCTTTATAAGACGGGCTACCTTACCATTCCAAATTCCAATCAATTTAGGACAACTTTCTCTGGTAGCACTGTAACATTTTGTTCTTTTCTTCCATGTATCTGTGTGCATTTTAAATTAAGAATCCTGAGATCTGCTTGGTCATGATTTCTAATGGCTCCATTACAGCACACTTTGTGAGCGCAATCCTATACTGAGCTGGAATGGAGAGGCCGATGGGCCTGCGCCATATCCCAGTGCAATATAGTGGAGGCTGGAGCCTTCCCACAGCAACGTCACATTTGTGCCCTTACCGTAGGGAGGCGCCAACCTCCCCATGTGCCCCTCAGATCTTCACCTGCTAAACAGCAGGCGCAGACCCAAGGAGACAGTGAGACCTCTTGAATAGGGTTAGGATTCAAGCCCGCCCCCCTCCCAGGCCGGCACACCTAATGGTCCGCCCACAGCCCGCCAAGTTATACCCTCTCCCCTCCCACTCCCTCGCACCAAAATGGCACCTCCCCTGCGCCAGCTGGCTTCAGCCAGAGCAAGGGTATTGCGGTGCGGGCACAATGGGACCGGTGCTGCCTGCAGCGCCAGTCCCATTGCCTTAGCACTGATGTGGGGGTGCTGCTCAGCGCCCCTGCATCGGTGCTAATGCTGTTGCGCCGACACTATGACATAGCGTCGGCGCGACAGGCAGCACGGGAGTGCACTGCCTGTCTCTATTCAAAGTGTTCAGAGAACGTGCCTAGTCATGGCAGAAAGCCATGTTGGTCCATCAGAAAAGAATTTCAAGTAATGTCATTATTAGGACACGTATGGGTCAAATTGGACATGTGTCTAAATGTAATTAATTTGTGTTTTTATAGTAATGTACAAAACAAAGCAAAACTGTGAAGGGGATGAGGGCGCTTCAGTGCATTGCCTCTGCCACAGTTTTGATTCTGAACCCATCACCAGGTGCACACTCTTTTTAGTTTAAAAAAAGATCAGTCGGCATCCAGGGGAAGTGCCCCTCCCCCAGTTTAACATGGGGAGATGAGAACGGCCATTTGCCTTTATGATGAGAGAGAGAAGAAGAGAGAGAACCTAGCAGGTCAGGAGCTTCTATTGCCGCTGCCACCTACCGTGCTTTTGAAAGGTGGATTGCTTTTAAAACTCTTCAGAGATGGAAAGGGGGCCTAAAAATAGCCTGATAAAATAAATAAAAAATAAATCAACGACCGTATCTTCCCCTCCTCTTTTTATTCGAACCAAAAGAAACAGATGAGAATGCTGCAGTACTGTAACAAAAATGCTCAGGCTAATTACACTATTTAAAGTGTAAAGGGTATTCCATTATCTTTAGACTGAGTAGCAGATTAATGGAGAACAAATTTGATTGTGGCTAGGAAAAAACAGCACTATTTCAGGATTATATCCTTTCATTAACATGTTTATTGCAGCTGGACTGCGAAATGGATTTTGTTATTATAGTGATATAATACTAGGCTGCCATTTTGTTTGCTTTGATGGAACATAAACTGTGATTGGGCCTTTAACCTCTAGCATCAACTCCACAATAAGTGTAAAACAAAATAATTTGTTTTATTTTAATAGTTATCTGTGCCAGTGGAATGGTGATGAACACATTGCAGATGCAGATACAGACAGCAGAGGCGGAGGAAGGCTGTAGCGGGGTGTGTGTGACAGATGCAATGGGCGCCGGCAGCAACAAGTCGCCGCTGTGAGGAACAACCCGCACACTTTTTGTGTGTGTGCCCTCCCTTATGCTCTCCCTTATGCTCGCATCGCTGCTTAATGGAGCGATTCTGGGTGCAGAGAGGTGTGGCTGGGCGATGCACGGGGGTGGGGTGATGCACTAGGGGCACATTGATGTTGCCCCGCCCCGGGTGTGCTTGGAGCCTTGTATGACTCTGACAGATAGTTGTATCTATATTGGGGGCCGAGAAAGCTAGAGGTAGTGAAGTAGGATCATGGGCACAAACATATGGTCCAATCCTATTGGGCCTCTGGAACATGAGTTCTGATGGCACAGTGGCATGCTTTGTGCCTGTCACAAAAGATGGCATGCTGTAGAGCACTGCTGGGGCCATGATTGTAAGCAGAGCCAAGAACAGCCCATGTGCAGGTATGTTAGAGCAAGGGCTCTAACAGGTAAGGGCTGTGGGTGGGCAGAACAGGGAAGGGGAGGGGAACAGTGGGGATTGGGGTTGAGAGGGAGCATGTTGAGGCTGCAAAGGGAGTGGTTTCAGTGGCAGTGGTACTGCTGATACTGTATCCTATCCCCCTTCCTGGCCTTAATCCACTTTTCCAAGTCCATTTGGACTTGCACCAGCAAAATTGCTTGAGCAGGTCTGAGTAGACCCATTTGTGCAGTGGAAGTTTAACCCTGGGCAAGGGAGCAAATATTCCCTTATCTGGAAGGGTCCAGGACCTCCTGCAAGGTGCAGTGGGTCGCAGCTGCATCATCAAGGAATGTTAGATAGGATTGGGCTGACATTCCGAGTTTGATGTTGACGACTTAGAATTTGTGAATGGAAGTGAAGCTAGAATACTAAGAATGCACACAGATCACCAGACTGTGCCAGGAGGAGCTCCTTCTTTCTTGTCCTGGTCATTTGTTAATCATCCTTTTACAATGTGGTGTTGGACCATTTGAACTAATCTGAACCAGAAAAATCACATCAATAAGTAAGCTAAACGGGAATGATCAGCGTTGTCTTTTATTAGCGTCTTCCCAGAGGTGGCATTACATTGGAAATGTGCATATTAAACAGTAGCTGATACTATATTGTTTTGTGCCTTTGCCTGCTGGTGCCTCTGAGCATGGTATTCACAATCTATGCACTCAGAACTTTTTTTCCTCCCACTTGGAGTACTGCCATAACAGCAATGCCTTTGAACTGTTGTTGCTCTTTTATTACTCTTGAGGTTTATCTCTTTAAAATGAAGCTCTCACTTTAATCAAAAATGGAGAAAGAACGTAGTTGCTTAAAATGGTATGAAGAGCAAAGGAAAGTAGCTCATTTCCCAAACTTTCTGCATATTGAGCAAGCTGTCACAAAGTTTAACATATACATTTAAAACAAGAACGTACATCCCACAGCCCATACTTTAAAGGGTCTTATGTGTGTGCTCGCCCCTCTCTTGCTAAAACATATTTCTAGCCTTCAGTCAACCTTACTTTTGTTTGAACAAATCACAGAATTGCCACATTGCAGCTGGCAGAACCAGTCAAGGGAAGAACATCTAGAACACGGATCAGAATCCTTTCTGGGAAAGGGGCCAGATGCTTGGCAATGATGTCATCATGTCATCACCGAACTTCCTGGTTGCTGAGTTCCCAGAAGTGGTTGCTCAGATGATCTTGGCTTAAGAGGCAAACCCTCCCATCCATTTGCTGTGTGCCTGGCAAGGAGGAAGAGGCCCCTGCCCAGGCTTGTGGCACAGGGATCCATGGCAAATTGGGTGGGAGGCTTCACCTCCCAAGCTGAGCTCCATGTGGCTGGATAACTCTGGGTGGTGGACCAGATGTAGCCCACAAGCTGTAGGTGCCCAACCCCCAATCTAGAGGCTGCTATTGATTAGTTCTGCAGCTTGTCTTTCTCAGTGGAGAAATGTCTTGGATGCTGAACATTCTTCATTGCACAGAGATGTGTAATGCTAAAATTAAAATTAACCCCCATGTAACATTGGTGCAGGTCTGAAAAACAAAAGGGGTTCTAAAGAGCCTTTGGCCAGCAGTAGCAATGGTTGGAGTTCCTGCCATTCCCTGAAAAGGGAGCAAACACATCTTGCCAGCTGTTGCAAAAGGAAGGGATGATTAGCAACACAGTTGATAGCAGAGACAAGCTATAAACTTGAAAGGTCGGAATGAAGTCATAGAGACATGAGAGGGAGATGCAGCATTAATACATTACGGCATGAGATTCCCTCCACCCTTGCTTACCTGTGTGGGTGGGGTGCATTGTTCTTCCCCTATATAGTTCTTTGTCAAAAGGTCAGAGTTCCTTGTCATACGTATGAGGGACAAGAAGTTGTTTATGCAAAGTGCTCCCTTTGTGCGCCAAATGCTCTAACACCATGACTCCCATTACTGAAATGCCCTTGGAGAGGCCAGAGAAGTATAACCAGACATGACAGGCATTTTCTCATTTGAACTACAGGTGGAGACTTTTTATCCACAAATGTTATATCCCAGGAACCCTGCAGATGCCAAAAAAACGCGTTAAATGAAATCCCTTTAGAAAACAAAACATGTGCTGTTAATTAGCAGTCAGCCTTTAAAAAAAAAAAAAACCCCTACTCTTACCATGGCAAAGTTGCTGCAGCCATTGTCCAGGGGCTTAGAGCAGATTAGTATCAATTAGCTCACTGATAAGACCTCTTCCCTTCACCCTGGAGTTAGATGAAAATATGCAAAACTGAAGTGATTAAATCACACTTCCCAGGTTGAGGCAGGAGATCTTATCTCAGAGCTACTAATTTGCTCTAAGCCCCTGGAGAATCGCTGCAGCTGTGTTGCCATGGTAAGAGAAGTTTTTTTAAAAAACACTGACTGGCATGTGTTTAACTTAATGACTTTAAGTTAACTTAAACTTAAACTTAACTTTAAACTTAACTTTAAGTTTGTTTAACTTAAAACACATTAATGGCATGTGTTTGTTTAACTTAATGAGCCCTTCTCTTCTGTGGAGGCTCTGTGCTATGTCAAATCAGCAGATGGGAAAATCGCATATGAGAAGGCTCCATCTGTATAGTCTCTCTGGCAGGGCCTTTAGTGTGTTCTGATTGGTTGTCAAATGTAGTCTATTCAGTGGGGCAAGGGATTGCATTTTACAATTTCCTGTTGTATTTTCCTTCCTCATTGTTCCTTACGGAATTGTTCCCTACCTACACAAATTCTGTTGTTGGTGTAATGTTCCTCCCCCCCCCCCAATATAGGCGGTATGTTTATTGTCTGAAGAGTGAATAGGATATGGTGTACATCAACTCCTCCTCATTGTCCTACATTCCTCCCACACTACACCTCAATCTCCTCCCAGATTTGCCCTGGCTGAGTTGTGCTGGTGTCTGAGTCACATATGTGCTGTGTTGGTGCATTGTTTTCTCCAGAGCACATCCATGGCATAGCAGGCAGGATTCTGAACTGGCAAGGCTGTTGTTGCATTGGTGGTGATACACTGGTACATCTTGAGGACCGGACTGGACCATTACAGTAGTGTGTTGTCAATTTGACTGCACACAAGAGAAGGTAGAGGGGGGGTTGTGGGTCAGTTTTGTGTGGCCAGATTTGCCAGAGGCCAATGGTTTACCTAAAAAATTCCTCTCATTTCAATTTGATAAAAATCATGGGGCTAGGTTGCCAAGACTAAGCAAACCCCTGATTCAAAGCAGTGCAAAAACAAACCCGAAAACAAACCTGGCTTGAAAAATAAACCCGGGGCCAGAAAGTAGCCATAATCCTAAGGAGGGAAGCAAGGCAAGAGAGCAAAGGCTGCTTTCTCCAGAGGAAGGGTACATTGTGAAGTTGAAAATACTGGTTGCTTAGCAAGCACTGGAGTAGCATCCAACAAGTGGCTGTGCTTGTTGGAAGACAGACAGCATGTGAATTGAACCTCTCAGTGTATATAGCTGGGGTGTCAAACTCATTTCATACAGCAGGCCAAATAGCATTCATGATGCCTGCTGAAGAGATGTCATTAAGCAGGTCATGACCAGAAATAAGCACTTTTTTCTCACTTAGCAACTCATTAGTTGCTAATGTCAAGAGAAAATACAGAAATCTTGATCAAATTCTTCACAATATGGAAGAGCCCAATTATCATGTGGGCTGTACTTTCAGCAGAGACACCTCTGCGCAGCTCAGCAGCTGGTGGTGGTAGTGGGAGACATGGAGGGCCAAATAAAGAGCTTCCAAGGGCTGCATCTGGCCCCCAGGTCTTATGTTTGACACCCCTGGTACAGTGGTGTCATTCAAATGATTTAGGAACAGGAACTCACTTTTGATTGGCACTTGTCAGGAACCCGGAACCAGCCACGGAGCCCGTTAGGATCCGGAACGCCTGTTCTGGTCCGTTCCCCCTGAATGACATCACTGCCCTGGTATATAGAGCAAGTGTGGAACAGTTGGCCTCCGCCAGTAGGAGGAATTTGTTGCTAGTTTAAAAGCATGTCGGTTCCTTCTCTTCCTACATCAGAGCGATCTCTCCTTTGATTTCTTTTCCCATCTTGTTGTTTCTCTCTCTCTCTCTCTCTCTCTCTCTCTCTCTCTCTCTCTCTCTCTGTGTGTGTGTGTGTGTGTGTGTGTGTGTGTGTGTGTGTCAATGGCTGCAGCTCTTCCCGTTGCCCGGGTAATACCCTTCACAGAAGTCAGTTTGCTGTGTGTAGGACTGTTTTAACCCCTCAGCTGTGCTAATGACACTAAGGTGAGGAACAAGCAGGGAAGGTTGGCAAGGAAAGGTGTGTTATCCTGGGTGCTGACTGGCACAGTGGTCTTTGGGCAGCTGAGGGAAATGGATGCTTTGTACAGCACCGGTGAGCCCACGAACAACACCAACAGCACAGCAGGAGGATGGTGAACGAAAGACACGAGAAGTCTGTCATCTGACTGAAGTGCCCACAGAAAAGCATGGGTTTTTTGTACCATGAACTCTTTGTTTTGCTCTGGAGGCCAGTGACTCAACACAGACTCCTTGATTGGATTTCGCCATGGAATTGCTCGGGTTCTTTTATGTTGCTAACAGTTCAGTTTTGAAAGCTCCCAGGATTTGACTTTTGTTCAGATGTGCTGTGCAAGCAAGGTCATTCTATAAGAAATGAAAGAAAAGCAACACTTCTCTGAAGCCAGCCAGCCTGGATGTGTGTGTGTGCGTGCGTGCACACACGCGCATGCATGCGTGCGCGCACACACGCGCATGCATGCGTGCATGCTCTGGCCAACAAAAGTTGTGCCCTTCCTTGAGGCCTGGGACATGAGGTCTCTTGCCATCTGTCCAGGTCAAATATCTCAATATTGACCAGCTGTGCTCCCCTGGTAGGCACCCAACACCCCTTACTTGTGTATACAGGCATGTCAGCACTAAATATAAGTAAAAAACAACATGTCAGGCAACTTTGTTCAACTTGGGGAACCCATAGCCTACAGCTTCAATCCTGCACACTTCTGTACACAATCCTGTATTCCTCAGGACGCATGCCAAAAATTGTGTTGTTAGATTCACAATTTATCAAGATATGAAAGGAACTTGTTGGTACTAATCAGATTTCCATTACATTGATTTTCATTCAGGCTTCATAAAAGATATATCAAGAAGTTGTGACCTCTGTTAGTGATAATGAAGGTGGTTGAATGAGCAAACAAAAGTAATTAAGGAATGATGCAGTTCAGATATATTGATTGTGGTCTGCTAACTGTAGATAAGAAGGTGGTTGGTATTTTGGCACCAAAGTAGACATGAACAGTTTTTCAGTAACTTTTTTTTAGTTGTCAAAGTGTAGAGTTTAATTAGCCTGTGTATTTTTATTCTTGATTTTTGTAATCTGCCCTTTTGATGGATAGCAATGTGGCATATGAATTTTATAAGAACTGAATTGCATGTATTGGTGTCTCCCCTACTCAGGTCATGTTTCATTGGTTTACTGAGTTGAGAAGAGCTAAATACATAGAATGACAATTATAATTAGCACAGTAATAGACCAGATTTGTTTTGAGCAATTTGAAACTCCATGGCCACTCACCATAACCAGAGCAGAAACAGCCATCTGTGTTACCTCAGATGGGAAAATGTCTGCTAAACCTATTCTGTAGCTTCTGTACCATTTGCTGTTGTTGAAAGATTTGTTTGGATGATTTGTCTCTCATGTTATTCTGTTCAGTTTAGAAGCTGTGAATCTGATGTCATGTTCAAGCTTCCCAAACCTTTTAGCACCAAACCCCACTTTTTAAAATAAGTGTGTGTGCAGACATTGGCTAGATTCTCCCTAGAAATGAAGTCCCTAGAAACTCCCTAAAGACTGTTTTCCCAACCCTTTACAGTCATTTCAGGGTACTCAGAAAGCTGAACTGGAGAGAAGGATGAGCAGTTAGGGACTCCCACACCAGACAAAAGGCTGAAACTGGGTACACATGATCTATAGCACTCCAATTACTAGACAAAATCAGACGATGTGACACGTTAATTTGGGGGTATGAAGATTACCTCATACATTCTAACACTCTAGCTAATGATTTTCTTCTGCAAAGAAGAACTGGGCAAGAGTGCCTGCAAAGTTTTTTTTTTTTAATATATATATATTTCAAAAATGTTTTGCAACCAACCAAAAATTGGCTTGTCATCTCCTGGTGCGTCCTGACTCACAGTTTGGACAACACTGTTCTAGCCACTTAAAATTGCCCCACATTGCTACATGTTTGTGTGAGCAGTTTCTGTGATCAGGTTATTCGTACTACTCTACTCTGCACCCCCAAAAAGTCACATTGAGAATGCAAATTTGAAAAATAATAGATAGAAATACATGGTGATCTAAAATGAAATGGACAAACAAGCCTTATTAGTGGTTCAGATAAAGCTGGCCCATCCATAAGGCCAACTAAGGCAGTTACTGTGACCAAAACTTTCACTATTTGCTGGTTACTGTGCTACACCACAAGGGTGGTGTTCTTGCCTAAAGCTATCAGCTTCTGAAGTTCATACAATCCAATAAATAAGAAAGGTTCCAAAAATAGACACTTGACTTGTCCCACATCAGTCCTATGCATTTCTACTCAGACATAAGTCCTGTTGTGTTCAGTGGACCCAGGAAAATGTCTATTTGCAGATTTAGGCACTGCGTGACTCAATTTTGAAGTCTTTAAAGGATTAGAAATACACTATTTCTGGCAGTAAACTACTTTTTGCTGCTACTCAGTATAATACTTGTATGTGATAGGAATGGGTTAGTTCACCTGCATAAGCTTCTGCATAAGTGAGACATTAGAGTAAACACTAGAGAGTGTTGAATGGATTAAATCCTCTATTTGTGAATCAGGAGGAAAACAAAAGAAATAAGGGCCAAAAGAAAGCTTTGGTAGAGTCAAGGGCATTCCATGCTAATCACTCAATAATAGGATATGCATGTCTTTTGTTGGGTCAAAATGACCTGGTAGAATAACAATGGGAAAAAACAAGAGGGACTTGCACCATAGCCAAAAAAAGGTTTCGTAAGAGTGGTCATCTGGAAGTAGGATGGGAAAACTTATGGAAGCCCAAATAAGGCAGAAAGGGATGGTAGAAATGACATAGTAATCTAAGACGTAATATCTGGTACTTAAGCCTTTGGCAAGGGGCAAGTCAGAGAGGAACTTTGTTGGGGCACAAGAATCTAAATGCCAAAATCGTGTTCTTTGTAATATTGGAATGAATCCTGGAATAAAGTTTCAAAATAGAAATCATTGTAAGAAGAGAGTTTGATTGGTTTAAAACTGTCAGCAATGCGCCAGATCACAGATCACAAATTTCCATCATATGTACATACATCTTGTGACACGTGTGACTTGAAAAACAATGGCTTTACGTTACAGTCCTATGCATTTCTACTCAGACGTTAGTCCTGTTGTATTCAGTGGGCCCAGGAAAATGTGTATAGGTTTGCAGACATAGATCCTGATCCTATGCAGCCCAGTACCAGTGGTAAGTCCTTACCACCGGCGCTGGTGTTGCAAAAATGCCATAAGGCATTTCACTGCTTTCAGCTCCAGCCCAGCGCCAGGAGAACCTGATGCAAAGCCGTCTGGTGATAAGTCTCACCACTGCTGGCAGTGAGCTCTCTTGGGGCAGGGTGAAGGCTCAGGGGAGAGGAGGAACAGAGCGGGACCAATGACGGTCTTCACCACCAGATCCAACCCTCTGTGTTGGGCTGTGTGGTCCAACATGGAGGCCCTCAAGTCTGCGGCGGCAAAATAGTCAGCACAGACTTGCGGATGCCCATTGGCAGTCCAGTTTCCTTACATGAGAGAAGGAAGTAAATGCTCCCTTCTCCCAAGATGCCTCCTACAGCTGTCTTGGCACCCATAAGATGCAGTGGTAGCTGTTTTTGCACTGCTGCTCCTACGGGGGCCCAGCATCATAGGACTGGGCTGTAAGCAGACATGTCATGTAGCGGGTATGCGGGGGTACACATGTACCCGTTCCTAAGATTAGGGCTGGCCCCGCCCATTCGCCTGCCCACTCGTCAACTCCGTCGGCACTCTGCTCCGCCCCCTGCAACGTTTGAATTGCCTGCACGTTTGAGTTGCCTGCACGTTCTCAGAGCCAGGCAGGCAGGCAGGCAGGCAGGCAGCGGAGTGAGGGAGACCGATGGCAGCAGCAGCGTGAGCAGGTAGGCTGCCTGGGGCTCCCATCCGAGGAGGCGTGGCGGTTCCTGGGGGGGGAATCAGTAGCCCTCGTGGCGGCCCCGGAGAAGGCCTGGGACTCCCGGGCCTTCTCCCGGGCCACCGTGCTGCCTACCGAGGAGGCGCAGCGGTTCCTGGAGGCAGTTCCTGGGTTCCAGCTATGACCTCACTTCCGGTGGGCGGGCCTCGACACAAGTGCCAATCAAAAGTGAGTACCTGTTGCTAAATCATTTAGATGCCATTACTGGCTGTAAGCATCAATTCCAGAGGGGAAGCTGGGTTGGTTAGTTGCCCCAGTACTTAGTTAAGCCTCACTCTGTGTGTGTGTGCGTGCGTGCGTGCGTGCGTGCGTGCGTGCGTGTGTACGCGTACACATCTTTATATAGACAATTTAGCAACTCAGGATTACACTGACAAAATCCTGACAAAAGGATTACACTGACACTTGTCCATGAAGTTTATGCCACAATACATCTATTTGTCTTTCAGATGCCACATGACTGTTGCATGTATGATGTACATAATTAAAACAAAATTACTTTAGAAATATTAATTTCAATTTCCGGTTTTCTCTGACATGTAAAATGGCTCATGTCTCCCTCTCAAGGATTAATGTTTATATTCACTGATGTTTCTCAGGCTTTTCTACATTCAGTCTATCCTTTTCACATCAGTATCTCATGCGGAATCACTAAGGATCTGACATTCCCTTGCATGTCGCAGATAGTTTGAAAATAAATTACATACATAGTTCCATACAGAGGCAGATCTACAGGGAGGGCAAAGCTCTAAGTGTTGCAAGAAGCCTTACCCTGTCATGTAAATCCCTCCTTCCCCTTGCTGCTGTAGCCAGTAAGCAACGCCAAGATGTTGCTTTTCCCTGTGAGCATTGGCTAGAACAGTGCAGGAGAGGAGTGATTTCCACTGCAAGGTAAGGCTTCTTGCAAAACTTAGAGCTTTGCCCTCCCTTAGATCAGCCTCTGGTTCCATATGTACTTTCCAGACAATAAGCCCTATTAAATCAGTGGGACTTACTTCTGTGTAGACTTGACTAGGATTGTGCTGTATGTCTCTGTTCTTGATTCCAGTGGGATTTACAATAGTAATGCATAGAATTGTAGAAGAGAGCTCATATCACTGTTGGGTGTTGAGAGCTCTTTATACATATTAAAACCTTTACAGCAGCACTGTGGAGTCTCTGAGTATTATTATCCCCATATTACAGATGTGGGAATGAAAGCCGAGGAGTTGCTTGCCAAATAATCCAACCCTATCAGCTGGTTGTGCCAGCATACTGCGAGGTACCCCAGTGCTATAAAGGCTCCTCAGGCCCTCCACTGCTCTGTACCATGCTCTCACTGGTGCAGCAACCAGAAAGCTGAGTGCCACCAGAAACATGGTGCAGAGCTGCCCCTAGCAGAGTTCTGCCAGGCGAGGATCAGATTGGGGCAGGGATCAGGATGAATCAGGATGGGATGGGGCCAGTGATGTCATTCAGGGGGAACGGACCAGAACGGGCGTTCCGGATCCTAACGGGCTCCGTGGCTGGTTCCGGGTTCCCGACAAGTGCCAATCAAAAGTGAGTTCCTGTTCCGAAATAATTTGAATGACACCACTGGATGGGGCATGTCCTGGCAGAGCCAGTGGCATTTGTATCTTGAACCTCTCTTCCAGGCTAGACAAGCCCCAGCAGGCTCCTTGTAGCTCTAAGGAGCAAGAGAGCTGGCACAGCTTTGAGGAGTCCCATTCGAGACTCCCTCCCACAGCCTACACCCGGGTACGTTTTTCCTCTTTTGCCCAGGCTCATGCCAGGAATGCAGTGGTGGGTACATCTGTTGTGCTAGCCCAGGATAGGTTACGGCCATAAGGCTACTTGGGGTCCAGTCCTATCCAACTTTCTAGTGCCGATGTAGCTTCAGTGCAGCCCCAAGATAAGGGAGCACGTGTTCTCTTACCTTAAGGATGCCTTCGTGACTGCCCCTTCTGCGGCTACATCAGGGCTAGAAATGAGTTTGTGGCAGAATGGCGATTTAAACTAGAGACATGTTAACATGGGATTTAACATGTGTAAATATTTAAACTTAAAGTCTCCATTTTAGCCACTATACGAAAGTAGAGCTAACATTTGCAAGTGCTTAATGGTAACTCAATGCTGTGTGATGTTAAGAAGGGGCTGTATTTTGCAAACTGCGCACGCACACCCACCCACACCCACCAACTTATGCTTTCTGTTATACTGCTGGTACTTAAATGCCTTTTACTAAGTATGGAAAATAATCTCATTGATTTCCATACTAATATTAATATTATAACATTCTGTTGCTAGAAATTGGATCATTTGTTATAGTGTTAAAGTCATGGTAAGATGGTCTTTGGTTTACAAATGTAATTTCATCTCATGAGAAAGTAATCTTGTTAGAATATTGTCAGGTTAATTGAAATTGATTTGTGTTTACTAAACATAGTGGTTGCTAATCAAATATCAGGCTTAGAAGTACTGGTACGTCTGATAGATTCCTGTTAGTCTTACACTGAATGAATCAGTGAGTCTAATCTATGGAGAGATAAATGCGCTAGAGCTTCTTCAGGGCTTAGCATTCCCCCCCCCCCGCAAAATTGATAAGACTGATGTGTCAATAGTTTGCCTTCTGTGAAATGTTATGCTTTTGGAGAGATGAGATAGTCATGAACTCTGGATTACTCCTGCATGCATTATTTGTCAATAGCTCACAGTTACTTTTCTAGCTGCTTAATTACTTCTAAGGTTTAGTGCTCTGTACTATAGAAAACTATTGAATGCATGGAGATCCGGCTAGCCCCTACTTGATCTGGCTCCTACTTACCTTCAGGTATAAAAGCTTGGGCTTTCATATGGGTTTAGGAGGGTGTGATTTCTGCTGTGGCAGCATGGGTACTTAATTGGACTGTACATTGAGAATCTTGGTTTTGTTAATGTAGCCTTCAATTCATGTTTTTGTTTTATTTGATATTTCTACTTGGATTAATTTTATTATAAGATGCCTTGGGTTGCCTTAGAGGCAGGATAGAAATCTTTGTAAAGTACAAAGAAATCTTTGTAAATAATACAGAACATCATCTTCTCTTCTCATTACCTTTTTTTCTTCTGAATGTATTTTTATGTACTGGAGAAAAATCATTACTAATTTACACCCAGAATGAGTACAAATGAAACAGACGCAGATATCTTTGGCCTGAATTATTTCTCTCTTCCTGTGTATTTAGTTGAAAAGCTGTTTCTGAATCTCAGGTCAATGTTCTTATTCTATTTATTTATGTGTTTGTTTGTTTGTTTGTTTATTACGCCTACTGCCACAGTGTAGACATTAGTTTAGAGTTTCTGTGTGGGTGAGTTCAAATCCCTTATTGCTATCATGCAGACTGTATGGCCTTTTATTCAGAAACTGGGCTCTGCGTCCAATTTGTGTACATTGATTTGAATGCTTTAACAGCACTCTAAAGCATCACACACACAACACACATACACAAACATACACAAACACACACATTCAGTGTTCCCAGGTCCTGAACAACTGAAAAGGTTTATCTCTCAGTCTATTCAGGGTTCTGAAGAGAAAGTTTGTTACCTGCTGTGCAGTGCAGTGAAGCTCTTGCATGAAGCATGATTGGTGTGTGCAGGCAGCCGCCAGTCATTTCTGCTGCCAGTTTCCTTGCACTTGGCACCAGTGCACCCTTTACAACGGCATTGCACTGTTTAGAATGGTGGAACACAAGGTTCACTGTCGTAACTTCATGATAGGATTGGGCCATAAGTTATTTGTTGTGACATAGGGGTCCCAAGATCCTTGTTTTTCTTAGTGCTGATGGATACACTAAGGGACTAGGGGTCCCAAGATCCTTGTTTTTCTTAGTGCTAATGGTGCTCTTTGGGCTTTAACATGTGTAAATAAGCAGGGTGAGAACCTCCCTTTGTGACCTTGCTGTCAAAATGGCAAGAATCTTATAATGTGACTTGTTTTCTTTCCACAGAAAACTCTTCTTTACAGACTATGGGAATGTTGCCAAGGTTGAACGATGTGACATGGATGGGACAAACCGAACAAGGATAGTAGTGTCTAAAATAGAGCAGCCAGCTGCCCTCGCTCTAGACCTGGTCAGTAAATACGTGTACTGGGTGGATGTCTATTTGGACTCTGTAGGAGTCGTGGACTATCAAGGGCACAATAGACATACCATAATTGAAGGCCGACAAGTAAGTATTTTGTTTACTTATAGCCTCTTCATATACTGTATATGAAAACATTAACAGCCTATAGCAAATCTTAATAGAAATGAATGTATTCACTAAACACCTTTGCAGGATGTCTGTTTCATAAATCATGGTCAGCAGCTGTGGCCATCTATAGACAGGGGTTGGATGCCTGCTGCCACTGTGTACTAAAACGTCCGTGTGTTTCTGAGGCGTTACGGTGGCATGTGCAAAACGGACCAGAGAAATGCAGAATCCAGTGTGGCTTTACAAAAAAAAAACCATAGTTGCTACAGATGCGAATAAAACTCATGAAAGACAATTTCATACACTGTAATAAATAGAATTATACCAGCGTGAAGAGTGAAGGTGCATAATATGCAGTCCAGGTGTGCGAAGAACCAACTGGCTTTTCATCTCCAGGACCCCATGTAACTCTGCTGCTCAGAACCATTCAAAGAATCTAATGGTGTGAACTAATTCTGCAAGTGAGCATACGCTGGAACTCATCTGTTGACTGTGAGCTGGCTGCCAGATCCACATTCCCAACAGGCCCGTAACACCCAGATATAACAAGCACTTGGTGTTTGTCTTTATTTGGAGAAACGTTTTGTCTGAAGGGCAGAACACAGAGGCAGTGTAGCTCTGTTTTCCAATCAGCCGATTCAGCCATAGTGCATTCGGTGTGTGTCTAATGCTACGGGGTACTACATTTCAGTTTGCGTTTTGAACATGTGTGAAGGTGTGTGAAAAGCTGATCCAAGCTGGATTGACTATGGGCTCACTGAAAGCCATAAGTGCCACAGACTCATTAAATCAGTAGAGCACGTTTGGGCTGAACACATTACAGCCCAAAACAAGCTCCCCAAGTGGCAATGCAGCTTCACCAACACTGCTTCCCCTGTATCCATGGGGCAGTTTTGGCATGTTGAGACCTCTTTGGTGTAATTGTTTTTTAAATTTCACTGGCCGTCTATTGCTCCCCCGGCCCCCCCCCCCCCGCATGCAGTGTGTGCTCTATTGGCATGACAGGAGGCTATGGACTAACTGGGGATGCATGTAGAAAACTAGCATTATCATGAATAAATCTGGCTTTGAACCTTCCTGTTTTAGAGTGCAATCCTAACCTGGTGTTAGGCTGGCACAGTTAGGCCAGCACAGTTTGGGCAGCACAGGGAACACAGTAAAGTATGTCTGAGCACTCTCAGAGTCAGAGAGGCCAGCACACAGACATGCACCATCCTCCCTGACTCCAAGAGTGGCCCAGACATACTTTACAGTGGCCTTTGTGCCAGCCAAACTTTGCTGGCCTAACTGTGCTGGCCTAACTCCAGGTTAGGATTGTGCCCTCAAAGTGCTAGATTTCTAATGGTAGGGAATCTATTGTGTGTGTGTTTTGTAATATTCAATGCATTCAAATGTAAATCAATTGCATTATGAAATATGTAGGAAGGCTTCCATCGTATGATTTGGCTGAATTCTAAACTGGGATCTCTGCAGATCTCATTTGAGGTCTTGTACATGTGGTGCATGTTTCTGATGTAATGTTGTAACTAAAGATGGATGGCTATAATTCGCACATGTTTATCCCAAGGAGATATCATATCTCCCCTTGGGATAAATATCACTTGCTTTTGCATTGACTTCTTCTGATGAACATTTGACATGAACTCAAAAGAAGCTTTTCCCCGAAGTGTTAATAAAGCTCACTACTAGAGGGAACACTATGCTTGGCTTGATCTGTGTGACACTTCATATGTTCTTATTTAACTTAAACTCCTTCTAACTCTATTGAGAATTCAAAACAAAATTATGTTAAGCATGTGAAAAGAAAGCAGAATCCATTTGTTGTCTGAGTCTTAATGAGTTTTTCATTAACAAATATTGACTTTCTAAATATGACTCCCATTATTCATTTGTGTGTAGCCTTGCATTACCATTTGATTAGAACAAATTGTGATAAAATCAGATGATTATATATTTTCTCTCCTTCAGGTTAGACATCTTTATGGGTTAACAGTATTTGAAAACTATTTGTATGCAACAAATTTAGATAACTTCAGCGTCATACAAATAAACAGGTTTAATGGCACAGATACACAGCTGTTAATTAGACTTGAAAATGCCTGGGAGATACATGTATATCATAAGAGAGCCCAACCAGCAGGTAAGCTTCAGCAACTTTATTGCAACCTTTTTTTCTTGTTTTTGACTTAATGTTGAGATGCTGCAGCAAACTGGCAGGCTTAATTTCTAATGCAGATTTGGGGTCAGTTCAAGAAAACCACTTTCTTTTGTCTATGCTTACATAATTTATCCTGTGGTTTGCATTTATTTTGCGGGACATGGTGGCACTGCGGGTTACACCGCTGCTGCTGTGCTTGCTGACTGGAAGGTCGGCAGTTCAAGACCATGCGACAGAGTGAGCTCCCATCACTTGTCTCAGCTCCTGCCAACTTAGCAGTTCGAAAGCATGTAAAAATGCAAGTAGATAAAAAGGTACCAATCCGGTGGGAAGGTAACAATGTTCCGTATGCTTTTACATATAGTCATGCTGGCCACATGACCATGGAAACTTGTCCTCGGACAAACGCCGGCTCTTCAGCTTAGAAACGGAGATGAGCACCTCCCCTACTGTCAGTCACGACTAGACTATTCGGTCTTTACCTTTTTTCATTTATTTACATGTTGTACTTCATATCACACTCTTGGCTTCTCCTAGTACAAAACAGGTGAAGTCAATTAGTGTCTCTTTAATGTGATTTGGAGGAACTTCCTAATACTGGGAAATTGGGAAAATATGGTTATACAGGAAGCTGCCACATATTGAATCAAAGCATTGCCATGCATAGCTTTGTAAGGTCTGCACTGATGGACAGCAGTTCTTTAGGGTCTCAGTACTGTCTGGAGATGTCAGAGGTTGAAACTGGGTCTTTCTCCATGCAAAGAATGTGCTGTAGAATGCAGCTACAGCCCCTTACCAATTGACTTTCCTTTTCCCCCCTCAAAGATGAGATTTTTTGAGCTTTGAGGTGGTAGTGTAGATGAGATATTTATCTAGTGCTCTTTCTGTCTTGTCAGTGACCACATGGGGAAGACAATGTCCTGGGAGTTATAGGACAAAATGTGGAACTGAGGAATGTTTTGATGCATGATAGACTATTTCTGCAGGGGAATGTTTAATAGGTAGATGCACAGGTGCTGCATAGAAAGATAGGTGCTAGCCCACTCACACGTGCATGGACACACAAACATGTGCATTCTTTGGGGATCTATAAATTCTGGTTACAATGTAAACGGTTAGCCATGACAGCAGATATCGTCAGAGAGATTACATGTGAATCAAGTTACTGTGAATCTATTTAATGAGCCTTATTGTTCAACCTGTGGGAGTAAATTGAATCTCCCAAGGGGTATTCACATTAGTCTTCTGACAACCCTCCAAAGTCTTGTTTTGTGGCACAAGATTCTTTAAGGACACATAAATATCACTTCCTTTGGTGTCATGTGTACTGCAGTCACATGAACACTCATGTTCTGGGATATTTTCAGCATTGGTTGGGATGTGCCCAATGCATTTGCACTAGTAATAAAAGGATTGAAAAGATGATAATTTGGAGCCCTGACAATTTTACTGTATACATTTTATTGAGGGATTTAATAAAAAAAATGAGTGAAATCAGGGCAGGGCAGGATAACATAATGAATTCAATCAGAAAAAGGAGAATAACACTGTGCAATAAATGTCCCCAAAATTGCAATATTGAACAAAATTGGTGGATGTCACTGTTTAATGGAAACCCATTAATGAGCTAGGCTGTGAGGTAAGACATCTGTAATTAATTAGGTAGTTCTATTGAAGAGCTTGAAAAAAAAGACACAGTGTGAAGTATAAGAGAGGGGGAGGAAATGGGTACAAAAGGATTTGATTTGATCCAGAAGAAGGGAGGGGAAAACAGGGGAGAATTCATTCTGTTGCTTTTGGAGAAGCAGAGAAGGCGGTGGACAAACAAGGAGAAGAGGAAGGCAAAGAAGTGCTGTCTGAGGGAGGAGTAGGATGGAGCTCTGTGGCTGACATTGTCCAGTTCTTTCTGTCAAAGGAGAAGAGAAGGACAGGGAGGCTGAAGACATAAGAACAGATGGAATCAGTACAAACTCTTGCTTTTATCTGGAGAGGGGGAGTGGGCGGTGATGGGGTGGACAGATAGGGTCCTGGGAGGCAGGATCTCCAGTGGGGGCCCCAGTCACATAGTGTATGTATGTATGTATGTATGTATGTATGTATGTATGTATGTATGTATTTGGGTCATGGCACAAAAAGATATAGATATGGCACAAAAAGATATAGACCACTGATATAGATGTAGTTGCAGGTAGCTTTGGGGAAAATAGAAGGAAACAGACCACACATATACAAATTCTTTTTTGTTTAGTAGGGCAGGTCAGAAGTGATGATGATAAAAGATTCACAATGGGTGGTGGTGGATCAGCTGTACCAGGGAGATGAAACTGACCCAGGGAGATTTGAGGGACAAAGATGTGCACTATACTATGTACTATTGTGCAACATTGAGATGCCTGCTATGAGGAAGACGTAAATGGACATAACAGGAGAAGAGAGAGAGAGGGAGGGGTAGAGAGAGAGCAGACTATACAAAAAGAGAAAATGGAATGAATCTGCTCAATAAGGCGCTTGTTACTTTTGCTGGTGCTTTCGCTGAATAGTGAGATCTCTGATGGAAAAGTACAGGTGCTATAAGAATATAAGACAGCACCACATACCCATTCATATCCCACAGATGAGTTGAAGCAAGGAGGACAATTTACAATTTTCAGTTCAAGGCAATTACAGGAATTTTACTTGTGAGGCAAATCCCTTAGCCAATAGGAACTAACAATAGTATTAATCAAAGTATTAATCCTTTCCCGCAAAATCTGCCTATCTCTTAATTTACTTTGAACTCCTCCAGAAAGGGTAAGCTAGACGTGTCTGTCTCTTCTTAACAGGATTATTGTTTGATGTTGCACCTGCAACATTATAATTAACTCCTGATGACATTTGTCTCAAGTTGGTGGGGGCATTCCTCAGTCAGAAGACCCTTTTAGTTAAGCGG
Organism: Lerista edwardsae; assembly: GCA_029204185.1. Classification (NCBI taxonomy): domain Eukaryota; kingdom Metazoa; phylum Chordata; class Lepidosauria; order Squamata; family Scincidae; genus Lerista; species Lerista edwardsae. The sequence continues at coordinate 4,866,083 of JAJKFI010000014.1, forward strand.
ATTAAAATGTGCTTACGGGCAAGCATGTCACAATGTCCCTGTCATTCTTCTGTTAAAATAGTGCTGAGTATAGCTTTCTAGGGGAGGGACGGGAGAAGCCCAAAGTAAAAAAGTGTCCTTTTAAACTCAAGCTTCTTGGCTTTCCATGCATTAATCCTGTTTAAAACTAGCACTCCAGTATGACTATAGCAGCAATGACAGGGCAATGCAAAAATGCACTGAACCCAGTAAGTTGGCATGTGAGGGTAGCGGTAGATAAGGGGTAGAAGAACATGGCGGGGACCATGGCAGGGATGGGGGTGCCACAAAAATGAGAAGGGGTAGTTATTGGCGGCAGCAGCTCTACTGAAACCCTATCCCCTTTCCAGCCTCCTTCCCAGGTCCACTTGGAGTTGCACCAGCAAAAGAGCTGAAGCTTACTCTGAGGCAAAGGAAAGACTCACCCCACCACCACCAAAGGATGTAGTATATGCAGTGGTGTCATCTCGTAATGAAGAACGGGAACGCTGGGTGGGACTTACGCGTGATTGGCAGCCCGTCCGTTCCGTTCCGCGGCTGCCCTGGCCTCGGGGGGGCTGCCCCCAGTTGGCGCGCCCTGCTGCTGCTCGCCCAGGCACCCGGCGCGCCCCACCCGTCCCCCTGGCAAGCAGGCGCCCCCCTGAGGCCAGGGCAGCCATGGAACGGAACGGATGGGCAGCCAATCATGCTAAGTCCCGCCCAGCGTTCCCGTTCTTCATTACGAGATGACACCACTTATATGCATCATTGGTACATCTATATTGGTGGGATGGAAATTTGCAGCCCAGTCCTATTGATCCCCAGCACCCAGAGGAATAGTGGTGCCAAAATGTCCAGGGGCAGGCACCAGAGCCTCCTGGGGTCAAGGGAGGCTTTGCTCCTTTACCTTGTGTAAAACCCTGGTGCCCCAGTGGGTCTCCTGCTATTGAATGGCACAGAGCTGAGGAGGCCCATGTAGGGCTTTGTGGCTCGAGAGGCTCAAGAGGGCCCACAGAATACAATGGCAGAGTCTCTACTGTCTCCGCCCACCTCCTGGGCCCAGTCCTCTATCTGGCCCAACTTCCCCCTACTATACCTAGTTGTGCCCCTCTCCACCTTTCCCCGCCATGCCAAACCTCACTGCCACCCAGCAATGATTCTCTCTCTCTCTCTCTCTCTCTCTCTCTCTCTCTCTCTCTCTCTCTGTGTGTGTGTGTGTGTGTGTGTGTGTTTTGCCCTGGAACTAGTTTGAATCTTTTTTTTTCCTCAACACATGTAGGCAGTTCAAATCTGTTTTGAAACAGCAGGAGGTTAAAGTCTCCTGTCACTGCCATAGTCCTGATCCATAATTATCTCTGAATGTGCTTTTTAAGGCCATAGTAGTTCAGTCTTGAGAGCTGGGAGGTTTGAATGCACAAGATATTGTGATATGATTTGTTATATCATTTGGCAGGCATTTGTTCCATCTTCTGCAATTCTTCCATATTGTTCACTACACTTCAACATTATACTGTGCAACACAATAACTGTTTACACTGAATTTTTATGAATTTGTTTCTTATACCACTGTTTCTCAAATGTTTTAGCACCAAAACCCTAAGGCATTTTAATACAGGTTGTAGTATACAACTTCAATGTGTAAATTGTGGCTAAACTTCCTTATTAACACTATACCAAAAATAGTGGCATTTTTAAAATCCTCGCACCAAAATTGATAAAGGAACATTGAAATATTCAGATAAACGCGAAATTGTTCAAATTTTGTTACACGTTGTTTAGTGTAAGTGGACACATTGTGGCATGTTGTAACTTGCTGTTCAGGTTAGCTACAGCTTTTACATATTTGTTGAGAAATATCAACGTTTTGAGCTGGCTTCTTGGTTGAAACCAAATTCTAAAAAAAGTCAGAAAAGGAAGATACATTTCATGCCAAAGGCTTTTATTAGCCTTTGATTTACTAAATCATACTAAATATGATTTACTATTAGTAATAGTATGCATAAATTATTTGTTTGCAAGACAATGGGCTCAACAACCTTTGTCTTATTTATCCTCCCTCAAAGTCTGGGAGGGCACAATCCTAACCTGGATTTAGGCCGGCACAGTTGGCCAGCACAAGGGACACCGTAAAGTATGTTCGGACCTCCCTTGGAGTCAGAGAGACCAGTACACAGATGTGCATCATCCTCCCTGACTCAGAGAGTGGCCTTGTGCTGGCCAAACTATGCTGGCCTAACTCCAGGTTAGGATTGCACCCTGAGTGTATCATTAACATTTATTAATGTTGCCATTTTCCAGTGGCTGAGTTGTGACTAGAATTTAGATCTCTCAAGTCAAATCCCAAACCTTATTCTCCAGAGGGCCCATCCTGACTCTCAGAAGTACCAATGGCCTGCACAAGTGGTTTTTCGAGAGCAAGCTGCATCGCCATCTACTCCCTTTGGAAGCAAAAATAATGAATTCCCTAGGTAAAACTGAGAAGTATATGGTGAGACAAAACTATACTTGAAAAGGGAGGCAGAAGTGCAACTGCATTGATAGAAGAACTGCCCCAAAAGTAACTCCAGCTTTGCTAAGGCCTTGGTATAGCCAATTATTTTGCTTCATCATTGGTAGTGCTTAACATACACAATCACCTTATACAGCAACGGAAACGGGTCTCCACATGTGCAAAGACTGCAAAATGAGCAGGCAACATTGAACTGGATGGATGTCTCTTTGCCATCTGGGGCTACTATTTGTTTTGATGTCCACTCCAAATTTCTCATAGAGTAACAAAAGGTAACGCTGAAACCTTGTTCAGCTAAAAGCCAGATAGCATTATATGTTCGTGACAGGCAATTTTGCCCATGTCACACTCCTTTTGGATATGAATGTCTGCTGGCTGGCAACCACTTCAGCATCAAAATAAACCCTGTCAGAATGAAGGGTGTTTTTTTTTTTAAGTCTTGTTTTTTTAAAAAAGCATGCCATACTAACTGGTGGCTTGTTAGATGAGAAACAGCCTCTATACAAAAATAGCTTCAAATACAGTCTCAAGGCCTGCTTGCTAGTTTTCCCATGTCTTTCTTTATAAGTGGTTTGATAAAGGGTTTTTACCTGAAATTATTTCTACACTTTGGAAAGCTGCGCTCTAAATATCATTGGGTCAGGAGTCAGGAAATTAATAGGGTTGGTAGGCCTTTGCATGCTCTGTTGGGACTGGCTGAAGATGGTTAGGACCATTTCAGCTGTCCCAGTTTCCAATGCAGAAAGAATCTCACCTATAATGACTGCTGCCTCTCTCTCTCTCTCTCTCTCTCTCTCTCTCTCTGAGTTGACCTGAGGCCCTGGGTAGATAGAGAGCTCACAGTGCTAAAGATGTCTATATCTAGAATTTTCAGGTGCAACTGAAATGTATTGAACAAATAATTCTCCATTTCTTCTTATGTCTGTGTTATCAAGGACAAAGCTCTATTTCACAAGGCAGGATTAAATAGTGGACAGTTACCTTAATGTACAATTTCCGTTTATAAATTAGAACACTTATTTTAAAGGCTAAGATCTATGGAAGCACTTATTATCCTGAATCATTTTTGAGTGCTAACTCCCAGCTCTTACTTCATGGCTTGAATTGAATCTAACATTCAATTTTGGTTATTTTATGTTGCTGCTGATCATAAGGAATTTCCTTTTCTTCCTGGCATATTAATTCCTCTTCATTAGTCAAAAGGGCCAAAGGACAGTATCGGACAGTACTGTATTTATGGAAATAAAACAAACATATACTAGTGAGTTCATGATTTGTGATCATGGCATCTCATTATTGTTGCTGTCAGTGGTCAGTAAATTAAAACAAGTTGCTACAAGTATCAGTGCCACAATAAAAACTATCTACATGATGTATAGTTCTTGAAAATGGCATCTCTAAAAAAGCACAGCCAGATGATACCGCTAATCCTTTCCAACTTTCCAGCACCGATGCAGCTGCAATGCAGCCCTTAGGAAAGGAACAAAGATTCCCTTACCTTGAGGATGGCTCTGTGACTGCCACCACCACCACCGGATTCCACATGCACTCCCTTGGTAAGACTGCGAGTGCAATCCTAAACTGAGTTAGGCCAGCATATAGGTAAACCAGCAAAGTTTGGCCAGCACAAGGAACACAGTAAAGTATGTTTGGACCACTCTCTGAGTCAGAGAGGCCAGCACACACAGACTTGAGCCATCCTCCCTGACTCCAAGAGTACTGTAGTCCAAACGCGCTTTATGGTGGCCCTTGTGCTGACCAAACTTTGCTGGCTTATTTTATGCCGGCCCAACTCCAGTTTAGGATTGCACTCTGCTTCAGTGCTGGAAAGTTGGATAAAATTGGGGCCTGATTTCTTTTATCTTATCTATTCTCCCTCTGACCATTACAGAGTTATACAGTATAAGAGCCACTTTTCCATAAGTTCACTCTATAATGTACTTTAGGGCAGGGCCAAGTGTACAGATTCTTATAATAAAATAGTCATCTTATGAGGGTCGGGGGATGGCAGGGATGGTGATGGGGTGGTGAGGATCATCTGGATTGTCTTGCCCATGTGAGCATTTAAATGTTATAGCAGCACGATGGGATAACCTGCTTAAAAGGTTCCCCCATGGCACTACTGATAATGTGTTAAGGAGACCTTTGTTTAAAAACTTTATATCCTGCCATTCCCATGCTGAAGCAAATGTCCAAGATGGCTTACATGGGCAGGCTTGTCTCAACCATCATTTTTCATAGTTTTTTTTTTAAATATACAGTACTTAAATATACAGTATTCTGTGATTCACCGAATCCTCAGTCCCAGGTATAACCTTCACGGTATGGTTCTCTTCTCTGACTTTCCATACAAAAATATGTACATCATACTTTCCATACATTTCTGCATCCTTGGTATAAGATCAAACAAGCTAATTAGTAGCTAATTTGATGTAGGAGGAAATCAAGCCAATTCAGTGATTTCTCCAGGCCCCTGTGCCTTCAAGCTTAGGGGCCGTCAATTTGAGGTTTCGTTTACCCGATGTGCATTCCTATCCTGTTTGCATCCTAAGAATTAATGCTGTTCCCAGCCCAACTTCCTTGATCCCGGCCAGTCTGGGTTTCCCTTCTGCTTTTGTGCAGAAGGCAGAATGTATGGTAGGGGAAAAGCCTGTTAATCATTTTAACATGCGTGTACACGCATGCACACGCACACAGAGAGAGATAAAGAGAGAGAGAGAGAGAGAGAGAGAGAGAGAGAGAGAGAGAGAGAG
>JAJKFI010000014.1:4876341-4917539 GCA_029204185.1 Lerista edwardsae
CTCTCTCTCTCTCTCTCTCTCTCTCTCTCTCTCTCTCTCTCTCTCTTCGTGTGTGTGTGTGTGTGTGTGTGTGTGTGTGTGTAGATAGATAGTTTTCATTCTTCTATCTTGCTGTCCAACTGCAAATCAGAGGGCAGATAATTATCTTAGAAAGTCTTAAAAATAGAATTCCTATATATTAGCTTACCTTTACCTTTTCTTGCAGCTAAATCTTCACTTAGAGTACAAAAGGCCTGAATGTCACAAAGCAGAGATGAGCAAGTGGCTGAAGTCCACAATACACACACCCTTATAGGTTTTGTTTTATATATGCCCCAGGGCATGGTCTCAACATGCATGGCCAGGAAGCTTCCTGAAGTTAAGCAGGCATGGGACTGGTCATGCTGGTTTATTATCATGCTGTTTTATGGAAGAAAGGCAAGGTATAAAAAAGCTCTATGTGTTTCAACATTCCTGGGAAGCCACATGGGTAGGGCAGATGTGAGAAAATATGACTTGTCTTGATATGAGCAAAAAAACAATTTAGCAACCAAGGACAGGCAGCCCAATCCTATGCTACTTGCATGCTGGAGGTGCAGTGGTAGCCAAACAGCTACTGCTGCATCCTACCAGAGACGGGCAGGCACCAGGTGTACCTCCGGAGAAGGTGACATTTCTCCTCTTTCCCTGTATTAAGGGCACAGGGCCGCCTATAGGTTTCCTTAGGTCCGTGCTGGCTATTTTGCCAGGGCCCTCCCTCCTCCCAGAATCTCCCTTACACCAGCTGAATTTGGCTGGCGCAAGGAGGTTTTTCCATCAGCCCAAGACCTCTAGCGCCAATGCGAAGATGCCACTTGGTGCCCCCGCGTTGGCGCTAGTGATGTAGCACCAACACAACGTGTTGGAATTCACAATGGGAATTCCATTTCATCATGGCTCATAGCCATTGAACTTATCCATAAATTCATCCAATCCTTTTAAAATTCACCTAAAAGTCATTTTGCTATGAATATGCATCATTGCAGGAATGTTAAATTATACTCTCCCAAGCATTTACAAGCAGAACAAGTTTGCAAATCTGATTATGCCTAAAAATAGTAACTCCTTGGTTTTACTTCTGAGTAAACATACATAGGTTGAGCTGTGCAGCTTACAATAATTGTTGCAAGAGAACAGGGTTCTCTGATATGAGAGTGCTTGGGAATAGGAACTGATAGAAGGTGGCATGGTGAGCTGGAGAAGAGACACTGATACTAGATTTGTAGGATAATGTAATTTAAGCAAGTGTCCCCTCAGAGGTGGATCTACAGGGAGGGCAAAGCTCTAAGTGTTGCAAGAAGCCTTACCCTGTCGTGTAAGTCCTGCCTCTCCCTTGCTGCTGTAGCCAGTAAGCAATGCCAAGATGTTGCTTTTCCCTGTGAGGATTGGCTAAAACGGTGCAGGAGAGGAGTGATTTCCACTGCAAGGTAAGGCTTCTTGCAAAACGTAGAGCTTTGCCCTCCCTTAGATCTGCCTCTGTGTCCCCTGCATTTGTCCCCTGCCATACGACTTGGTATGGTCCACCTATTGGAAGTACCACTGGAAGTAATTGTCGATGATAATGTTATCACTAGTTACTTCCAGATTGGGAGGCAAGATGCAATGCAACAAACACTGATAAGAAGATCAGGGCAGATGGCAAGACTTTTTCGAGCATGTGAAAAGCCCATACTGGAGCTCTGCATGCTAAGCTGAGCCTCCTACTGCTGCTGGTCGTGTTTCACTGCTGGTCTCACTGCCAGGCAGCAGGAGTCTAGGGACCCCATGCCTACCACTCAGGGGCACCAACTTGCTCAGAACCTTGGGGGTGCTTAGCCATGCAGTCGGAGCGGTCAAATGCGCTCTGCATGGGCCCACCCAGCACAGCGGCGAAAAGGCTGAGCCAAGGGCAGTGCAAGCATGTGCAGTGGTCACATTGCGATTCAGCCAATGAGCTCCTTCTGCGCATGCTCACACTGCCCTCGGCTCAGCCTGACCGCTCCGACGAACAGGCGTGCTCAGTGATGTCATGCAGGGGGTACACGGGGGTATGCGAGTACCAGTTTCTAGGATTATGGCTGGCCCCGCCCATTCGCCCGCTCACTCGTCGACTCCGCCCCCTGCAACGTTTGAATTTCCTGCATATTTGAGTTGCCTGCACGTTCTCAGAGCCAGGCAGGCAGGCAGCAAGCAGAGCCTTGCCTTGCCTTGCCTTGCCACTGAAAAATGAGCTGCTCTGGGGTTTTGGAACTGTTGGGTCACTTTACCATGATGCCAGGCCTCCTTAACATGTTCTGGGGGTGCTGTGGAATAGTGTTGCAACTGTTGGGTCAGTTTAAAATTGTCTGAGGCCTCAAAAAGGGCTTTTTTCATGTCACTTCCTGCCACGACCTCACTTCCGGCTTATGATGTCACTTCTGGTGGGCGGGTCCCGACACGTGCCAATCAAAAGTGAGTACCTGTTCTTAAATCATTTAGATGACACCACTGGGCGTGCTCCCGCCCAGCACTGAACATGGGGGTGCCATGATGCAAGGCAGCCCCTTCCGAGGCCGGGGCGGGTAAGTGAGCCAGCCTCGATTGCCATGGTCCAGGCTCAGAAGAGGCTGCCTTGCATAACCACGACGCCAGCGAAGCCTTGGGAAGGAGCTCATTGACTCAATCGCAATGCGACCACTGCATGCTGCCCTTGGCTTGGCCTGACTGCTCCAATGAACAGGTGTGCTCCCAGCCAAGCGGAGAACATGGGGGTGCCACACTGTATGGGGCTGCCGAACATTGGGGGTACAGAGCACTCCCCAAAAATTATTGTGGGTGCTGACAGCATACCAGCACCCATGGAGTTGGTGCTATTGCTAGCGCTCGACTTACCTCAAGTATCACTGGTGGTACGAATACCACAATTTGATTCAACTCAAGTCTTTTTGGAGCTTTTAAAATTGACAGCAAATTCACCAAGGGGAGGATTCAAACCTGCAATGCTCATGTTTTGAGTCCAGCATGCTAACCATTACCATGCTGGTTTTCTAATTTCTGATAGAATGGAATGAATTCTTAAAGTAGAGAAGGCAAGCCTACAGGCAAGCCTTGCTTAGTGACAAGACCTTATGCTTAGCATATACTGTGAGTATCAAGCCAAGCCAAGCCTTGTGTCCAGTGATGGAATCTGTTAAGCAGGAGCCGGAACGCTGGGCGGGACTTACGTGTGATTGGCAGCCCGCCCGTTCTGTTGCCTGCCCACCCACCGCGTGGGCTGCTGCCGGTTGGCGCGCCCCACCGCTGCTCACCCAGGCACCCAGCATGCCCCCACTCATCCCCCCGGTGAGCAGGTGCCCCCTCTGAGGCCAGGGCAGCCTGCGTGGCGGGCGGGCAGGCGGCGGAATGGAACGGGCGGGCTGCCAATCACACGTAAGTCCCGCCCAGCGTTCCGGCTCCTGCTTAACAGATTCTATCACTGCTTGTGTCTGTGTACAATGAAGAGGTGTTAATGGGCTCTTCCAAAGCCTGCAAAGAGAGGCTCTGAGAGCCAGCCAGTGTCTGTTTACACAAAAAAGACCTGGATGTTCGCATAACTACCTAACTGCATTAAGATGGAGATCTGAGGTGGCATCTGTATTTCAAAGGAGGGGAGGTTGCTTTGCTAAATAGGAAGACCAAACAAGACTGTTTTGTTTTGTTTTAAATTATAGCTTACAGAAATTTCTTTGTATCTGAAAAGCTTGGTTCCTTGTCCTATCCATGTGTCAGGAGAAGAGAAGCCCAGAGAAGCACAGGCAGGTTGGAGAATGCAAAGGGACCATAGCAAAATTGCTTCACTTTCCCTCCATATTTTTTTTCAGCCTAACACTGGATCTTCCTCCTCCCTGGCTGCCATGTCAATCAGGCAGGCAGGCTCCCACTGGGTCTTAAAGCCTGCCATCACAAGCAGTATTTTACAGTTGCATACAATATTTCCTGCTTAATCTCTCCTCCCTTCTTCCCTCCTTCCACTATTCCACTGAACAGAAAGGAGAAATGGCACACAGTAGTGCACAAGCACCTCTGCAAAACTGTGATGAAGTTCAGATTCTTTACCCCCTTTCAATCAAGTTCCAGAGCAATCAGTTTGCAGGGCCAGCTCCTTCTCACAAGAACCATTCCCCATGTTTAACACACACCCCCATCTTATCCGAAGGTCATGATTTCCCCAGCCTGGGGAAATCAGGCTGGACACTGGATCTGATGGTATGCAAATAACTAGCGTTTGGGTGTTCTTTTTTTTCTTTTTCTAAAGTGGTGTAATTGTAGTTTCCAGATCCAATAAATGATAGATTTGTTGGGAAGTTATGAGTTTTGTGTTATCTGAAATGCTGTTTGCTGGCTGCAATAAATGTCAGCTGTGAACACAGGAGACAGTGGTCAGTGGTGAGCATGTACTCAAAGAGCAGTTCAATTGGAAACTAATAGATCACAGTGTGTCAATAGAATTTACTTAACAGTAAAACGTATAGTATCTGGCATTTGGTTAAGCAACAAATACAGCTAATTGGAATCTTTGTCCACTGCCTCAGGCAGAAGGAAATGTACTTTGTGACTATGCTGCTTAATGAAGCATTGGTTTAGCAAGATTCCCAGCCAGCTCCCAACCAGTGGCATTCCTATAGGGGGCACTATCTGTGCAGGAGCCTGATCTCTTGTGTAACACAGCCCTTCCCTCTCGCCTCCAAAGCCATTTGCAGTTTGTAGAGCTGACTCGGAGGCTTTGCTCTCTGAGCTGTGAATGGCGCTGAAGGCAAGGGGGAGGGGCCACTTTACACTTTAGCTCAGGCTCCTGCACAACTTAGCATTTTGGCCTCCCCACTGCTCCCAGCCCCCTCCCTGCCTTGCCTGACAGGACTCCATCCGTCCTGCTGCTCCTCCCTCCTTCCTTCCTCACAAGGCCCTTAATATAAGAGGAAGGAAGTAGAATGTCTCCATTTCTAGAGGGTCAGTGTAAAGAAGGAAGGACGGTGGAATGGTGCTTCAGAATAAGCCCTGTGAAATGAGTGAGCAGATGGAGCCAGGAGCTGGGGCACCTGTAAGTTTTGTGAAAGTTTTATTAGGAAGCATTTTTGGTTAACTGGCCACCCCCGTTCAGCGCTCCAATTAAGGCTGCTGTGGGATGCTTGGACTTGGCACCTGCACTTTTGCAGGTGCAGATCCCAGCAGCCCTATTGGTTCACCATGATGTGACCTTGCCCCATGAGGGTGACCTTGCCCCACCCTAAGCTGCCGCCGCCTCCTAATTTGATTAGGATGCAATACAGGCCGGCCAGCCAGCCGGCCTGCTCCTGCCCAAGTCAGGATTACGCTCACAGTATCACAGCTATCTTTTGATGGCTTCACTATTTTTGGTCTCCCTTGCAGTGTTCCAGCATGGAGGTGCTGAGGGATGTTTCGGTACAGTCTCAGTTCTTAGAGGACAACAAAACAGACAAGGGCCCTGCATGAACTAAGGCTGCACCTTACAATATTATCCCACATCCTCTTTTAACATGCAAGGTTCCATGATTGATGTGTAAGGGTTCCTTGGCAGGCAAGTCAATGGGGAAATAGTTTGTTTTAGAACCAACGTTTAAAAATTGGTCTCTGACATCCTTTGTAACTAAGATAATGTTATTGCTGTGTCAGTTTGTGTCCCTCCTTTATACGTATAAATAATCTAATTCCTTATTAGATTTTATGAAATCATGTAATTCATAAAAAACCAACAGCCCACTCCTTCATAGGATTTGGAGGATTTTATAACAGTGGAACAGTGTTCTGCTGTTGTAAAATGGCTGTCGATGGCACACCTAGCATGCCACTAGCAGCCATTTTGCAAGCATTGTTGCAACCGTGTTGCCGGAACCAGCCAGAAAGCCAGCGGGGGGGGGGGGGCGCGAGTTATCTTAACAAGGTAGAAAGGAGGAGGAAGCGGGGTGAGTCTGGGACGGGAGGAGTGGAATGGAGCAGATATTGGCAGCAGCAACTTGCACCAATATCTTCATCTCGTTTCCCCCTTTCCTTCTCTCTTATCAATGATCTGTACCAGTCAAGTAGCTGGCACTTAACCAAGGTAACCCATTGGCTTAAAGTAGGCTTACCCCCGGCAAGGGAGCAAATGTTCATTTACCTGGAGGAAACCTCTGTGACTGCGCCCCCCCCCCCCCAAGCAGGATCCCCTCCCCAGTAAGTGCTCCAGTCACATGGCTGCATTAGTGCAGGAAATTTAGTTAGAATTGGGCAGTAATGGTTGCTTCATCCCCAGGGCAGTTTTAGAAAATTAGCTATACACATGCATGCGCGCGCACACACACACACACACACACGTGGAAAAAAATGTATTGTTTAGCAGTAGCCTCATAGACCATCATTCAGTTTTAGTATTGTGTTATGTAGTAGAGAAATATTGCCTATTTGTGTTTTTGAAAAAAAAACATTGAGGATTTTTAACCTCAATTACATCATCCCATAGATACACTTTCTAAGCTGGAAAGTGCTATAACGCAGTATAACAAATTAATACACTATGTCAGAGGTTGGGTTGGTTTTCTAATAACCTTACTGCTGTACCTGCTAGATTTAATTACTTTGAAAAATGTCAGATCTATGTCACTCAAGGAAGATATTGGAAGTGGGAAATGGAAAGCATAAAGAAAATATTCCAACTGAAAAGGTTTTACACGTTGTTACAAATTTTGAAATGCTTTTGTTCTAATGATCTGAAAGGCTAATCCGCCTCAGCTGTGTGCATTTTAATTCTTTGAATTGTTATTTTTAGCAACAATTTATTTTGCAACAGATGCCTTCACCGTAGTACTCTGTGCTCCCACCGTGTTACCTAGAGGGTTAACTGAGAAGGTTTTCTTTTAGCTTTCACACAGGTGCACACACACACACACACATACACACACAGTAGATCATTAAAATCATTTTATTGTACTTACAAAGTAAGAAACCTGTTTCCTTGACAACAGTTATTAATGTGAGCTAATTACTAATCCTTTGTTACTTTCAGGTGGGCCTTTTCTTTTCATTTGACTTAAGGTGGACTGTTGTCAATTTGCCAGAAATAGTATGCAAATATACTTTTTTTCCTAAATTTCTCGCCTCTCCATTATATATCTAGGTTGTTGACATGCATTCTTACATACGTAAGGTAAAATGTATAATAGGTGTGCTTCTGGCTTTGTATTTTGAGCTTTTATTAAATAAATATACAGTGAAATCAGTGAAATTACTATACAGTAAATGTATAATATGTAAATGTATAATATTCAGTATGTATTAACTAGGCACGCGTGCACACACACATATGTGTGTGCGCACAACATATGTTGGGTAGAGTAGATTGAATATCAGCAACTTGTCCAAGGCTTTCCAGAAATTTACATGGCTGAACAGAAGTCTTAACCCTACACTCTCACAGTTGTAACATACTGTGAGCGCAATCCTAACCTGGAGTTAGGCTGGCACAGTTAGGCCAGCAAAATTTGACCGGCATAAGGGACACTGTAGGTATTTTTGGACCACTCTTGGAATCTGGTTGGATGGCACACTTCTGTGTTCTCTGATGGCAAGATGTATGCCATCCAACCAGACTCCAAGAGTGGTCCAAACGTGCTTTACGGTGACCCTTGTGCCAGCCAAACTGTGCTGGCCTAACTCCAGGTTAGGATTGTGCCCTGACTCTCTGCGTAATTTTGCTATACCAGTTTTCTGGCATTCTCAAGATTTACTATATTAGACTGATCTTTTCCTGAGCATAGCAGACCATACTGTCAAGCTGATGTTGCAAATGTAACCAGGCTGGCGCTGAAGAGGACTATACTGGTGCTTACACATAGATCACAATATCAATAAACTGTAAGTCTACATGAATCACAATGGAACCACTTGAGACAAGTGAACTAATCTAAAATGTAAGGACAGAGTAAGAACATGAATAATCTATGACAGACATGATGCTTATTTCACCAGATCTCGATAATGTGGAAGGCATAGCCGTAGACTGGATTGGAAATAATCTGTTTTGGACAAATGATGGCTACAGGAAAACAATAAACGTTGCTAGATTGGAGAAAGCCCCCCAAAGTCGGAAAACTCTGTTAGAAGGAGACATGTCTCACCCTCGAGGAATTGTTGTGGATCCTGTTAATGGGTATGATTTTTTTTTGTTCTTTCTTTGAAAATGTAGTCTGTTTTGTAGTGGAGAAAAAAGGGTCAATGAATCCATCAAGATTCCTAAATGAACCCAAGTTCGCAAACAAGAAAGGTGATTAGTAAAAAAATATTTAGCAAATTGCTGGGTGAGTTCATAGCAGTTCTCATAATTTCCTTATATTAGTGGCAGCCCAGTTCTATGGGCCATTCATGACAGTGGATCTAGCAATCTGCTGTTGCAAATGGCCCTGCAACAGTGTAAACGTCATGTCGCTGTGTCGTATTCTCCACAGCAAGGTCTGGTGGGGCAAGGCCTATGCTAGGGAGCATGCCTGGCCAACCCCGGAGGCACTGAGGGTCCATGGCTGGTCCACGCTTACCAGATGATTGTGGGGATCAATAGTATCAGGCAGTCTTCTTCTGCCATTTGACAATATCCAGATGTTACGCCCTTCTGACACTGCCAGGGGGGAAGAAAGAGGACAGCTTGCTGGTGCTGCTTGCTCCCTACTGCCAACCAGCAAAACTTCCCACTGGGAAAGCTGATTGGGAATCGGGCAGGGAACAGGTGAGAGTTCTCCACTGCTGCTGTACCTGTGGATGGCAGGATGAAGGAAGACTTGCACCCAGGTGCCACGAGGGGGTTGCTAGTGCATCCATGTGCTTTCCAAAGCACGGAAGGAATGTGCTGATGGGGGCGTTCTGCAGGGATTTTTCCCTGGGGCCTTCTAAAAGCTTGAGCTGACACTGCCCAATCTCTAGCCACAAACCACTGGGTTGAAAGTTCATGTAACTGTGCAGTGTGCACTGGAGTGGCCTGATTCTTAAAAATAAAAAGCTAATTTGACTCAAAAGGGCAATATGTGTGTGTGTGTTATATCACCCCATTCCTGTATACTAAAATAGCCCTTGAAATACTCCAGTTCAGCATCGCCTGAAAATTGTGTTCATATCCACAGTGTCCTCTGTCATAATGTTAATATCCATCATGCACCAGAGGGATGAATAGGGAGGGAGAAACAGTTGGGATTGTGCCAGACCTTCTGGCCATTTTATCCTTCAAAGAGCAATGTAATCGACTTGGGTATGGCATGAATCTAGTATAGTAAATGGGCTGTAGTAAGTTCTCCCTGTGAAAAAGCTACAGCACGGAGACCTGCCCCGGGGAAATCAGGCTGGACAATTGGTCTGATGGTATGCAAATAACTCCTTTTTTCCCCACAAAGTGATGTGATTGTGGTTCCCAGAGCCAAGAAATGATAGATTTGTTGAGAAGTTATGAGTTCCATGTTAATTGAAATGCTATTTGCTGTGCTTTGGCTGGAATAAAAGTCAGCTGTGAGCACAGAAGACAGCAGCCAGTGGTGAGCATGTACTCAAAGAGCAGTTCATTTGGAAACTAATAGATCACGGTGTCAACAGAATGCACTTTATTATGCTTCTTTCCTGACTGCTTTTCTCAGTCTCTGTGCAGTTAAAGGAATGTTCGTCAATATTTTATTATATGTTGAACCATTAAAGTATCAATTTGAAAAGTAATATATGTTGAAAATGTACATTAAAAGCTTTGAAAAATAAAAAAAATACATTGTGGCATAACAAATCACTCGGCATACTATTAATCATGCAGACTGAACTTGTTTTTCATGTCGGGTGAATTAGAAACTGATAGTGTAGTTCTTCATGCCTTGCTAGTACCACTATAAACTGGCCTGTGACCAAATTGGGCAGTAATGAAATATCCCGCAGATTTGTATAGATGCCTCAAGTGTTTGCATTCACAGATTATACTTGGAAGAATTACATAGGAGTATTACTGTATTACACAGGAGGGCAATAATGATTTTTTAAAAAAACATAGTCACAGAGCTAGCCCAAGATATTGTGCTGCCTGAGGTGAGGGACAAAATGGCACCCTCTCCCAACTTATGCCAGGCTATTGGGGTCCCTGCAGTGAATCCCCATAGCACTTTTCCTCCCCCCTGCTGATGAAACACGTTTTTAGCAATGTTTTGAAATATTACAGCAAATTACACAAAGCTCCAATATCCAATATTCACATCTAGTGATTTTAGTGTTAACAGCATGGCTACTGTGTTATTTGGGACTACCAGTGGCAGCTGCACACTCCATAATCCTATCCCCCTTTCGTCACCACAAACTGTCCCTAAGACTCTGGTTGCTTCATGGATAGGCTGGTAAAATAATAATGTAAGTAAGAGCAGTGTCAAATTGACACTGGCAATCAGGATTGGGAAATGTTCCAATTCAAATTGTAGTGTGGTGCCACAAAGTATGCTCCAGTTGTCTGCTCTAGACAGAAAGGGATGTCATTTGTGTTAAAATATGAACTACTCAAGCAACCCAAAGCTGTGATTTGTTTATTTGAGCATCCTGTGCCTGACATTTGGCAGCAGCACTCTGATTTTACAACAATATACCCCTTTTTGGTTTTTGTTGGAAAAGGAAGGTTAATGGTTGCGTTTTCATCCTCTTCACATTACAGCTAAGCCGTGTTGAAGCCATGCCTCTTTTCAAAATTAATTTCATGTGTGAGAACTAATGCTGTTTCCACCAAGTCTCATTGGGGACATGACAGGCAGTCGCCACAAAACCAAGAGGGCTGTTTTTAAGTAATGGCCTTTTAAACAAGTGAGATAAATGTTTGCAAATGCTATTGATTCATTGTGCCGTGGAGAAGAGTAAAGAGTATATTGATCTGGTTATTTACTTCAGTTCTAGACAGCTGACAAAAAGATTTCACAAAGGGTGCCTTCAGATGAGCACATGCTGAAGCTGAAGTCTTTGGTTTGCAAGTTACTGCATGCCCAGTGGTGTCATGCAAATGATTTAGGAACAGGAACTCACTTTTGATTGGCACTTGTCGGGAACCCGGAACCAGCCACGGAGCCCGTTAGGATCCGGAATGCCTGTTCTGGTCTGTTCCCCTGAATGACATCACTGTGTGTGCCTCATATTGTGGTGGGGGGGAGGCACCCTTCTAGCAAGCCTTCCAGCAACAGTACTCACAGTACAACAGTAGCTGTGATTCCTCTTCTTTTCCTTGTGTATTATCTTTTAGTCAGTTTGGCATCAGTCTCACAAAATAAAAGCATGTGAAATTCATGTTAAGTGCGTGTCCGACACTGCCCTAACTCATAGTAAGTCTGAGTACAGTTTTAGGCAAATTTATAGTGCAGTTCCTAAGTCTGGAGTGTCTCATCTGTGCCATTAAACTGTACACCAATGAGAAACTCATCATTCCTTGAATTTGTCATGGCTTTCCAGGCATCAGTGGCGTTGCGGGGGGGGCAGGGGGCTGCACTAGGTGACGTACACAGGGGGGGTGAGACCACCAGGGACCAAAATTGCAGTTTTAAAAGATCACAACATAATGCTATATACTATTGGATGCGGAATTTCACACAGAATTCAATGAAAAAAAAAAGTAATACCGTCATTCTATCAAAAGGTATGGCCAAAAACCTAAAACCCAAAAATAAAGCTTTTAATGTAAAAATTGCGATTTTTTTTAAAATTGCAGTTTTACGGAATAATACCATCATTGGATGCAGAATTTCACAAAGAATTCAGTAAAAAAACAGAGTGTCATATCTTTATGCTATCAAAAGATATGGCCAAAAAACTAAAAATACAATTTTTTATGTAAAAATCACGATTTAAAAAAAATCATTATTATGAGTCAGTTCTCATTTCCATGTATCGGAGCTAATGTTAGAACTCTTATGTTATTGTGTGAGTGTCATCAAATTGGCCATTAGTTTTTTGCTGGTTAATAATTCGTTGGGTGACCTATACTAATATAAATAAATAAATAAAGTTGATAGTGGTAACACCAACCCTAGTAATAACACTGCATTTGGGTTGTGCAAATTGTAATTTATTCTGTATGGTTTGGGAGGAGGATACTTCCAGCTTGCCACAAATATAGATTGTGTTCTTTTGCTGAGAGGGGATCTCAGTAACTTTCCTCAAGGTAACAGTTATGCTACAAGGGGATGGCATTATGTAGGCACTGCTTTGAATATTGTGTCATTGGGGAAACTTAACTTCGTCTTCTGCTAACCTGTCACTGGCCATGGTTAGCACTGGGAGAAATGTGACTGAGGAAGCATCACAGGTGCCTTTTGCATTACGGGATCATTTGTGACACTTGGTCACCTTTCTAATTTTTTTAAAGTCTCAGACATAAGCAAGACTCACCTCTGCCCCTCCCTCAACATTCCCCCACTGTTAGGATTAAGATGATTGATCAAAATTATTTCTTTGAATGCTGTGAAGCTCTGGAAAAGGTGTGCCCAGTGGTGTATGCTTTCCCTCTATGATTTTTCAGCGTCAAACACAAGTATAGCACAAAGGCCACTCCAACTCTCATGAGGAACCAGATACGATATTACGAACATCTTGTAAGGCCAACATGAGCACAGTACAAAGTTATTGTAAACAGCTACTGTACACAAGTAGACGCACCTGGATTTGTTGTCTGGACAGGACACATCTGTTGTCTGGACAGGTTTCTTCTGCTATGTAGTGATAATTTTTTTACATTATTTGGAATAACTGCTGGTTGGTGGAACTAATGTTTGTTCCTAAAGTCAAGTCCTTGGAGTTATGTCCCATTGCTTTCAACTGAGCATAATCCAAAAGGCACTTAGGACCGCAGCCGATGGTAAGGGCTACATAAGTGATGCTAAGAAACATATACATATATACATATATACAAACATATACATATATATATATACTGTACACACAAACACACACAGTACTTTATCACACATGCTTTTCCTTATTATTATTATTAAAATAGCGCTTATGAGCACAAGTAGTAAAGCCTCCCATCCCTGCTGAAGTTTTGCCTGCTTAAGGCATCACCATGCAATTTGTGTGCACTTTCATGCACTAAATCTTCCTGGGACTAGCTTTGGTGTTAAGGGAGTTTTAGGTAGAAACAAGCCCTCAGAAATCTTCATCAGACACCTAAGGAGTGTGTAGAACTGGGGTGTAGTTTCTGCACTGTAGAGATAGTATGGTTTTCTTAAGAACAAAAATACACGTTATGATAGATGCATGTGCTGACCCTTTACACTTTTTGTTTGTTAAAAATAGTGTATGTTGGATGCTCAATTCAGAGGAAAATCTTTAACAGCAAAGACAAAGTATTCACACAAGCACGCATCATTTTTAACAAAATTGAAACATTAAAACATTTAAAGGGGCAACGCACGTATTAATTGTAATACAGTTTGGGGCAGTCAAAAAGTTATAGCTATGAGGTGTTCCTGAGCCCCATAAATTTCACTGAGACACAGTGCAAAAGATATTTCTGCTTTGCTAGACTAGCACCTTAAGCACACTTATGGGAATGCATTTTGAATCTTCAATTTTAGTCATTACTGCAAATTTTAACAACCCCTCTTAGATCTTCTAAAATATTCATCAAACGTCTCACTGAGGGTGAAAATGGGCAAAGCCTTGAAACTTCTAAATAATTAAATATGGCTTTTATTTTGAATAATTACCTTTGGGCAATGTAATGGAGGATTTGTCTCTGCATGACGTGAATGCTGGTTCTGGGTATGCCAGTCCTATTAGTTCCTGTATATGCTGGATGGAACAAACTGGGATATTTGCTTCCAGCTGTGGTCCTCTGAGACTCGAACAATTCTTTCTCCTTCTCACCATCGTTTTAGAATTCTCTTTTTCAAACAACAAGGACAGCAACAACCAGAGAAAAGAAGTTTGAGTATCCTCATTATAAAATCTACTTTACAAAGACTCTAGATAGGTTTTGATTCACACTTGGATCCAACCCTTGGAATTAGGGAGGAATTTTCTCCCACATTCCTACCAACCATATACCCCATAATTTTGTCAATTTTGTGAACAATCCTCATGGTAGATCAGACTGGCAATCAAAGATTCAAAGTCTTGAACTTACTTGAAGTAAACGCAGTGGTGTAGGGGTGAAGCAGGGGGTGGGCCGCCTGGGTGCCAGACCAGTGCTGCGTGATGGAAGTGGCGGGAGAAGCAGCAGCCACACCAGCGTGTCGCAGGTTTGTAGAGGCTGTTGCTGCTGCCTCCTCCTTGTGTTTTGGTGGCTTTGCTATCTCGCTACTGAGCCTGTTTCTTCTACTTGGAGGCTCAATGAGAAGGAGAAGGAATGGGCAGATGGGGGGGACAAGATGCTGCCCCATCTCTTCCACTGGAGAACCTGGAAGTTTCATCATGATGTCACACAATGTCATGACATCACCGCCTCTAGTTAAACCTCTGAGCAAACTCATCCTGTGGGGGATTTCTTCAGGTAGTTTGCATTAGAAAGGCAAGTTAAAATTAGCCAGTCATCTTACAATTCTGCCCTTTACAATAAAGTCATTTTGCCAGATTTTTGAAGGGAAAAAAATCTTTCATAACCCTGCTGTGATTAAATTGGAGCAGTTCATTAATGGAGCGCTGACTTCTCATGTCAATCAGTTCACTTTTTAATCACATAATTAATTATATTCTTGGAGCTGAGCAGCATTCATATCAAGTCAAGGCAGCAGTAGAAGGGCTTTTTGCCCCTTTAGACTCGTCTACTAGTTTATTGCTCTTGCTAGAAAGAAAACTAGTGAAACCTGGTGAAACCAGGCTGGAAACATAAAAACATTTCTGCCTTTGTGTC
This sequence comes from Lerista edwardsae, assembly GCA_029204185.1. Taxonomy (NCBI): domain Eukaryota; kingdom Metazoa; phylum Chordata; class Lepidosauria; order Squamata; family Scincidae; genus Lerista; species Lerista edwardsae. Next base: position 4,891,190 of record JAJKFI010000014.1, read on the forward strand.
ACAGGTTTTCTACAATCTAAATTATGTGGTTCTGATAATGAATGCTCTTATTTTTCATTTCTTAGCTGGATGTATTGGACAGACTGGGAAGAAGATGAAATAGATGATAGCGTGGGAAGAATTGAGAAGGCATGGATGGATGGATACAACCGGCAAATTTTTGTGACATCAAAGATGTTGTGGCCAAATGGATTAACTTTGGACTATCAAAGCAGTGTGTTGTACTGGTGTGATGCCTATTATGATCATATTGAAAGAATATTTTTGAATGGCACTGACAGAAAGGTAAAAGGAAATATCCTGAGGGAGCGTCCACAAGCTTTCCTTTCTCTAAATTATATTGCCACTTAAATATTTTTAAATTTATTTTTCTCTACTCTTCCAAGGCTGATTTGTTAATTGACTCTGTAGGGTGGTGGTGGTGGCAGTAACCAGCATAAGGAGAATAATGGTAATTTTGCTGGCAGTCTGCTTCAGAGGGAAAAAGAAAGGGTAAAGGATGTATTTATTGCAAAGAGAATAGGGGCACAAAGGAAGCTTACTGTCCAATGCTCTGTGTTACCACTGAATTGTGTTGTGTGTTTGCACGTGTTGGGACTTTGTGCATGTGTGCCAGGGGACTGTGGGCCAGAAGCTCTGTAGAAGTCTTCAAATGAGGATTCTTCCACTGGCTTTTTTAGAATGGACTTATGTTCAACTCCAAATTCAGGAATGTGATGCAGATGTGATGCATCATCCTTTGCACTTCAGCTGCAACTGTGAGGCCTACAAGGACTTGCATCTGCTGCTGCCACCTACTCTGCACCACTTTCTGATTAGGTTCTCCTGGCCCATGGCTGCCTTAACAGATATGAGAAGATGGGGAGTGGTGGTCGGGGGCAGTCATGGACTGTCATCCTCTCCTTTCGTGACATCATTTTACAAATTCCAGATGCTGCATCCAGTGGGTGGGACATCTGGGATTTGTAACATGGCACTGGGGGGAAAAGGCAGGCTGATCACTGCTATTGCATTACCCCCAAACTTACCAGGAGGTGGTTGAGAGCGTTGTTGCGGCATCAGACCATCCTGCCGTGTTTCTTTGCTGCTATTAGCAATACCTAGATGTCCCCATTCCATCATCTCCTGCTAAGCATCCCTTCAGCTTACTGGACAACCTTAGGGTCCTCCAGGTGTGTAGCCTGGGCTCTAGCCTGTGCCTTGCAAGGCCCCACCATAGAACTACTCCTGTTGGCACTGCAAGTCAATACCATAGTAAGTTTTTAGCACAATCAATTGCTGCTTCTACAGCATGACCACATGTGGCCAGTTGCTACCAGACTTTTACCAAAGGAAAGATTTTTTTGGTGCTATTTTAACCACTTAGGAGAAATTTTGGTAGCAGCTCGTCCACCATCAAAATGAGAACAGTCCTAATGAAAGTGCATTAGCAAAAATAAGAGAAAACTGGTACTGCCATCTATGCCACCCAGCCCCATGCTGATTCAAAAGCAAGTACATTTTAATGGGGTTTATGCACAAGAAACTGTACATAGGATTGAAGCCTATGTTTTTCACTGGGGAACCATGAACAATCCTATTCACTATTGAACAATTATGGTTTTATAGTCTTTTCTACAGTATTATCTTAGAACGCTTATTATGGATTTCAGGAGGGGAGAAAAATCCAGGAAGATACACAGATACTGTTCAGGGCTTTCTTAAAGAAAACATCTAAGCTGACTTTTGTGGCTTTCCCTTAACCACATTCCATTAGTGCACGGTTGGCATTTGCCATATCAGCATTGTTTGCCTTGTGCGTCTATCCATTGGTGAAATTGTGATCAGTTGAGGAGCCCAGTTGTGCAACAATCTCAGGACTGCGGAACAAGCATTGTGTGGCTATTGCTAACTATGGTCCTAAAACTGTTGTAATTTTTGGTGGAAAACTCTTCAAGGCTTTCCCACCACTGATTAAATAGCACCAAGTAATCATTTCTCTGGTGCATTAAAAAAGCAACCTGATAAGTATTGGCCACATTTTAATCCTTTTGTAACAGCTAGGTGGATTGAATAGAATTTAGGGCGCAGTCCTAACCCGGAGTTAGACCAGCAAAGTTTGGCTGGCACAAGGGCCACCGTAAGGTCATTTGAACTGCTCTCAGGGAGGGATGGTGCACGTCTGTCTCTCTGACTCCGCGAGTGGTCCAAACATACTTTGTGGTGTCCTTTGAATGTAGGTGTCCAAAGGAATAGGTGTCCAGAGGAATGTAGTAACCCCACAGACATAAAATGTCCTGGTAATATTGAAGAATCACCTACCATGAATTATGCAGATTTTCTGAATAGCAAACCATAGGTAAATTAAATGGTTAAAGGTTGTATCAAGTTATTTAGTAATAGTAGGCAAAGTGGTATTTCTGCATTTTAAATCACATTTATTTGGTCTTTTTAGGGACTAGACTCTGGCCTCTTTATATGTGCTTAACATTGTTCATGCAACACTCTCCCCCTCCCCATCAATTTATCTTGAGTTTCTGAGTGAATTATAAAGCTTTTAATGGTGAACTGAACATTAGCATCTATTCAAATAATGTCAATTAATTACAGGTGGTCTACAGTGGAAAAGAACTAAACCATCCATTTGGGCTGTCACACCATAGGAATTATATTTTCTGGACAGATTATATGAATGGCTCTATTTTCCAACTGGATTTGACAACTAGAAATGTGACACTTCTAAGAAGTGAGAGATCACCTCTGTTTGGACTGCAGATTTATGATCCCCGCAAGCAGCAAGGTATTGAAAACAATATTTTCTGCATTCATACCAAGCAGTATTTTAACATTAGTTACAGAAAATATTTTTTTTTCAACATAGCCTTAGTCTTTGCCAGCACAAAGCTAAAGATGGTGGGGCTCAAATTCCAGCAAAAGTTAGTTGCAAGTAACTCTCATTGAAATAAATATGATCCAAATTGGACATGAACAAGATCTAGAGCACCAGTCTATGCACATCTACTCAGAAGTAAATTCCATTGTAGTCAGTGGGGCTTACTCTTAGGTGAATGTGGATAGGGATTGCAGCCATTATAAATTATAATTATAAATTATAATTGTTTCAAAAGTGTGAGCGCAATCCTAAATTGCACTGGATTGGCGAGGCCAGTGGGCCTGCGCTAAATCCAGTGCACCTTAGGTGTACTGGTGAGCCTCCCCAGGGCAAGAGCACATTCATCCTCTTGCCCCAGGGCTGGTTCCAGCCTCCCCGGAGGGTTTCTTGGATCTGCACCTGCTATTTAGCAGGCGCAGAACCAAGGCAATCGCATGGCCCAAATCGAGACCGCGCGGCCTCCCGATGGGCCTTGGATGCAGCCTATTGGCTTCCCCCCTCCGGGGCCGGCACGCCCTCCGGCCTGTCCAGTTCCAGAGAGTTCCAGCTCTTGAGAGAATTTGAAAGTTTGCTTTTGCTTTATGCTATCCACAGCAGGAAGATTTTGTTTTTATTTTATTTTTAGTTCTGCCATCAGTATAATTTTCAGTCTGTTTCAAAACCACACAGTATAGAAGAATCACTGTGATAATTGATTTGCTGTTTCATAATGGTACAGGAATCTGCTTTGATGAGGAATAATGAAGTCTTTATACACATTCAGTCTGGTGTCTACTGAGGCCAAATTGATTCTTTCCATTTACTTTAATGGGAGTAGGCTATAACCCTATGTTGCTAGTTAAATTTATATAAACAGCTTGTTAAAAATCCATGTATAGCCTAATCAATAATCCCCATGTTTACTTGTCCTACAGGACTTGTGGTAGTAGTCATGTGGCTCAGTAAGCTGCATGTGGATTTAGATTTTAAATATGTGTATCCAGCAGTCCTGCACTAAAATAGCAAAAAGCACAAATATAAATTTAATGTCACCTACAAGCAGGCTTGAGTTACCTGTCTTACATGCTTCTTGTCAATTGACATTAATGAACCAGTTAACAGTTTTATAAGCCTGCACAGAGGACAACTAGAAGGATGTTTTATCTGTACATTGTTACATTGTGTGTGTGTGTGTGTGTGTGTGTGTGTGTGTGTGTGTGTTTGTGTAGACTAGAATTAAAGCATCTTTCCCCATTTTAGTTTTTTTTTTTAACTATTATATTCTGTGTAGAAAAATTGCAATTTTGAAGTACTAACTTTTGATCTGTTTGGAAGGTGTGTTTATGCACAATATTGCCTATGCAATGATTAAGTATAGATGAAAATCAAGCTCTGGGTATGTGTAGCTTTACACAGTGCAGATGTACCTGCTTTGAGGAGCATACATTCTAAGGCGGAAGGAGAAGAGGCAGAAACAAGGGTAGAGAAATGGAAAAGGTGAGGCAAGAGTAACAAGAGAAAAATCTGAACAAGTGCAGTCACATGCACTGTTGTGGATTAGCCAAAGGCTTCACCAGAGAGGTAACCAGAAATAGTCAAATCCTATTTGTTGCTTTGCTCACCTGGATCAGGCAGAAAGTTCTTAACGTTGTGACAAGAGCACAACCAGGAAGCAGATTGACAAGAGGCATTAACCTGTGTCCACCAATGTGCTCCCACTGATTCTGATTCTCCTCCTCCTCTTCCTCCTCCTCCTCCTCCACCACCACCACCACCATTATTTCCTGATCCAGAAAAGGAAGAGGGGAGAAAACGTGGAGGGGAAGAGAGTACTGAGCTAGATCTTTGGAAAATGGGAAGATCAGAGGCTGGCACATTATCAGACATAGGGGCAGTACTTGGCATGAGCCTCAGGTGTCAGGTGGCCTTGGGCCGGCCCTGACACAATTCATCTCTTTATAAACTGTCGGAATGCCCGATGCAGGGGAGTGGCAACAGGATGCAGGTAGCTAGTTGCCTTGTGTGCTCCCTGAGGCAACTAGTGGGCCTCTGTGAGATACTATACAGGAAGCTAGACTAGATGGGCCTTTGGCGTGTTCCAGTGGGGCTCTTCTTATGTTCTTAAATCCTCACTTAAAGTTCTTGTAAACTGCAACTTACCCTATTGTAAACTGCAATTACCCTACTGTAACATCGGTTTCATTGTAAGTAGTTTTGCTTAACTTGCAATGAAACTAATGTTACAGTAAGCTAGTTGATGTGCATAAATAAATTCCTGCAGCAAATTTCTGGTAACAAAAATATCACCAAACTTCTAAATAAAGACACAAAATACTTCTTATACTAAACACTGAAATAAATGTGAGCTTTTCGGGCCAGAGAAAACCATACCGACATACAGAGAATGTGCAAACCACACACAGATGGGAATCAGTAGTTTTAAATCAAGTTTATAACAAGTAATATGACCTAAAACAACTTTCAGTGAGGACTTGCTGTAGTTGCTACAGTTGCTTCAAGGTTGGTGTCAGAACTGCACTAACAGTGACACTGGTAATGGGCCCATTGTTTGATATTAGTGTGTGTCGAAAGGTGGCAGAATCCACAATTTTTCCTTAAGAGCCATCATTAGAGCAATTTTTTCAGCCCTAGGAAGAGGTTTTTTTGTAATAAACATGTAACTAGAGCAGTGATGGCGAGCCTATGACACACGTGTCAAAGGTGACACACCACAACGTTTGGGGTGACACACCAACCATCACCAATACCTGACAAAAACTGTGTTTGTTTTACTCATTTTTCATTTTTGTAATTATTTGGTGCTTCTTTATATAATACATTACCTCACACATGATTGGACTGTATTTTTTGTTTAAATAAACGAATATAAAGAATTGTTCTATTTTGTTTGGGAAGGCGGTTGACACACCAGCAGAGTCAAGTTAAGCATTTTCCTAAGTATTGACACACCAAGCCCAAAAGGTTCGCCATCACTGAACTAGAGTATTCTATAGTGAAAGGACCAGATACTTTCTGCACTGGACAGGGCAGAGCAGGATAGCTGTGATTCAATTACCAAACAGAGGATGCTGCCATATAGTGCCCTGGTCACTGGTTTATTGCAATATTTATTTATTTCATGTTATATGACTTTCACCTTTTCAGGTTTTTAATAAGAGGTCTCTTGGTAAATACATGAAAAATATAATTGGTGTTAGCCCCCCAAAAGGGATTGTGTGACTTCTGATATCCATATTGATTCCAAGGCCATGCAATAAACTTGAATCAACATGGCCTCACCTGCAAGCTATGCTTCAACAGTGGCAAGCTGTGCTGGAAGGAACAATTTAAATTTGACTTTATTGACACAGGACTCGGAGGCTAAATGATCTTACAGAGCTTGCAAACATCTGAAGTGTCTCTCCTTTTTTTCCTTTCAGTCTTATCTAAACCCCTGTTGAATTAGTCTGAAAAGTTTAGATTTCAAGAGGATGAAAAGGAGTTTCAGTCAGGCAAACCAACTGTTCAATCAATCAATAGTTGGGGTGTTAAATAGCCCCAGACAAATTTTCCTTGTCTTTCTGAAATGCTTTAAGCTTACCTGCAAATTCCCAGGATTAGTTGCCTCAACAAGAACCTTCAAATTTTCCTATGTGTGAAATGTACTAAACAAGTGACAAGTACTAAAATGTTGAGAGAATGGGGTAGCGGTCGTGGGGGTAATGTAATCTATAAGCCCCACTCTCTGATTAAGGACCCAGTCCTATAGGCCTGCTGCAGTACTGGAACTCACATGCTTTACAGCAGTTACAAAAATCAATCAATCAATCGTATTTATATACCGCTTTTCAACAAAAAGTTCACAAAGTGGTTTACAGGCAAATAATAAAGTTAAGTGGCTCCCTGTCCCAAATGTGCTCACAATCTAAAAAAAAAAAGATGCAGAACACCACCAGCAACAGCCACTAGAAAAGACACAGCGCAGGGTAAGGACGATTTCTCTCTCCCGCTAAATGTAAGAGGAGCACCACTGGAAAAAGTGCCTCTTGCCCAGTTAGCAGGGATTAAAAGCAACCCATTCTATGCAGCCTCGCTGCCACTACAAATGGTGAATGGCCTTGCAGTACTGGCTTACAAAGAAGCCCAGGCGCTGTTAAGATGGGGCAGGGGACAGGGAAGGGGAGGAACAGGATGGTGGGAATGGGAGTGTATCAAGGCAGGACGGGGACAACATTGGTGGTGGCAGCGCCGCCAATATCTTATCCCCTTTCCTGGCATCAATCCACCTTCCTTGGTCTACTTAGGCTTGCGCTAGGAAGTTCACTGATGCAGATCAGAGTAGACTCATTGCAGCATTAGAGGCTTACCCCCAGGCAAGGGATTCACAATTTGGGACTCTTCCCCCCCCCCCAATGGTGGCATAGTTGCATGGGCAGGAGGAGGTTAAACAAGATTGGGATGGCTGTCATCGTTCTCACTTTTACCTTCCAAAAACAATTGCTAATAAGGTCTAGAACCAAGGTATCACCCGCAGGCCAGCAATGGTGCCTGCTCCAACCCTTCCCCCACATGAACAGAGCTTACCATTCCATGGGGAGCCTCTCTACGTAAGGCCCAATCACCCACAAACATGTTGCTGGCCAGCCACTTCTGTTGTGGATTTGAAGTGTTTATAGCAGAGTTGGGGGCTTGTGGACCCATTCAGCGCTTGCCTAGCGCGATCGGAGCGGAGGGACGAAGAGATCGCTACATTTCAATAACAAAGTCTTTTATTGGTTACAGTAGCGATAGTCAGAAAGCAAGAAGTTCTATTTGCCGGTCAGCGAAAGCCGGCGAAGGCTTGCCGCGTACAAGCGGCTTTTCAACGCATGTTGTTACATTCTCAGTCTCAGTGCGCACACATGGTACAGACAGAAGAACAAAGGGTGCAGCTAGAGTATATCTGGTAGGTGGGTACCTGCAGACCCTTGTGCCCCATGTTAACCAATGGGGTGCCCCGTTGAACATCATGATCTCATGAGAAAGTGGATGTTTGCTAGCCAGCGCTTCCCGTGAGAAACTTTGCCTGCTTATGTTACACTAACTAAAGGGAGTTCAGCTACTGTGTAGCAGATTGCACTAACAAGCTGGGAAGCTGACTACCTCAAGGACACGCAGGTGCTCTATCTGATCTGGAGACGGAGAGACGGAATGCCAGTTTCAACCAGTTCTGGAGTGTGTGGTGTGAAACTGCAACACCCCCCCATTACGTCTCGGAAGTCATCCTTTGGCGCCAAATCTAACATTTGAACTGCCTGTTTGAATTGTGGCGCAGGAAGTGCTTTGGTCAGGATATCCGCGATGTTCTCTTGCGATGGACAGTAAAGCACGTCAATGTCCCCGTTTTGGACTGCCTCTCTGACATGTTTATGCTTTATGTCAACATGCTTGGAGTGCATCCGGATTCGTTCTGACCCAGCAATCTGGATTGCGGACTGGTTGTCCATCCAGATCTGGATTGGATCTGTTTGAGGAGCATCCAAATCCGACATCAATTGCCTGAGCATGTGTAGGTAGTTGGTCACATGACTCAGGGCTGTGTACTCACTCTCTAGAGTAGAACAAGCGACAGTCTTTTGCTTGTGTGACCCCCAATCTATCACGCATTCCCCAAGGCGTATGGCATAGCCTGTGGTAGATCTCCTTGTGTCATCCCCCCCAAAGTCACTGTCTGCAAAAACTTCCAATTGCAGTGCTCCTTTTGGGGTGATGTGGTACTTGTGGTTACTTGTGCCTTTCAAGTACCTGAGGATGCGTTTCAAGGCTATCCAATCTGCCTGGGTGGGATTTGCAGCTTTTCTGCTCAGGTGATTGACTGCAACGCTAATGTCTGGGCGCGTCCAGCACGCAAGATGTGTGAGTGAACCCAACAGTGAAAGAAACATGTTTTGGTTTGGAAATGGTGCAGACTCTTCTGCTTTTTCCCCTCTCCCCATCACTATTGGAGTTGATACAACCTTGCAGTCTTGCATGCCCCATACCTGGAGTAGATCGTGGATCTTTTTCTCCTGACTGAGGAGAAAACCAGCACTGTCAGCTGTGCGTTCGATCTCTACCCCTAGGTATTGACTGACAGGACCAAGACATTTAAGTGTGAATGCCTTTTGAAGTTGTAGTGTGATCTGATTGATCTGTTGTGTTGTCTTTGCGAGGACCAGCAAATCATCAACAAAACATAACAGAACACATAATTTCTCTCCTTTTCCCTTTTTGAAAAGGCATGGATCAGCTGTAGAGGGGGTGAACCCCAATTTTTGCAGCTGCTCTCTAAGGCATAAATGCCAGCTCCTCCCACTTTGTTTCAAACCATAAACAGCTTTCCTGATGCGAAAATGTGAGTAATCGCTTTGCACACCTGGAGGTATTGTGATGTATACCTCTTCCTGCAGGTCTGCGTGCAAGTAGGCTGTCCCAACATCAAAATGGTGAACTTGGAAACCTTTGCTGGCTGCTACGGCAAGCGCTGCGCGTAGCGTTGTGGCTGAGAGTGTTGGTGAATAGATTTCCTCGAAATCTACACCTGGGATTTGTTTACAGCCACGGATCACTAAACGGGCTTTCTTTAATGGCTCAGCACCTTCCCGATCCTTGAGAACAAACACCCATCTGGAATCAATCGCATGTTTTCCATCTGGTAATGTTGCTGGCTCAAAGACCTTTAAGTCGTGCATTGCCTTTAATTCAGTCCGAATAGCTTGTAGCCATTCTTCCTTCTGGGCTTGTGGTAGCTCCATGACATCTTGGTATGTCTGAGGTACCTTTCCTACCTCTACCTGGTAGGTTAATCTTTGGGGTGGGACCCCACGCAAAGCCCTTGGAGGAAGGATGCGTCTGGTCGGAACAGCTTGTTCCGGTGTAGCTTCCTCTGAAGACGTGCTTGTATCTAACCCCGGACTGCCCCCCCCCTCTTCCAGCAGCCTGTCACATTGGGTCACCTAAGCAGATTTCCAGGCAGACACAGCTGGCAAGCAAAAATGTTTGGGGGGTTATCTGGTACAATGTAGAGAGGCTCCGTGGTAGATCGGTAAGATTCGTTTGTTATATATTAAAATAGAGTTAATGGGGGTTATACCACCCCCAGTGATGTCACGGCATTTTGGCTATGCATATGATATTGTAACTTATTCTGCATGGTCTGGCATGGGAAGAGGTCCATCATGGGAGTGACCAACTGGTTGACACAGGCCTTAGTGACACCACCGTATCAGAATATTCATCTCTGATGAAAGGAGGAAGGATGGAATAAAAAATTAGTAAAGAAATTCTACGCATTCCATCTATTAGTGCTGCATTAAGATCCTATACTTAGGGGCAGCCCGATCCTGAGCTGCCTGTGCGCTTGTACTGCCCTACTGGCGCCAGGCAGACACTGGAGGATACTAGGAAGAAGGGGACATTTGTCTCCTTCCCCTGGGTAAGAGCAAAGGGCAGGCAATGGGTCTCCTTGTCTCTGTACCAGCTATTTTGCTAGCGTTACTGCCAGTCCCACCACCCGTAACCACCTGCCCATGAACGCCTTCCCATCAGTGGTGTCATTCAAATGATTTAGGAACAGGAACTCACTTTTGATTGGCACTTGTCGGGAACCAGCCACGGAGCCCGTTAGGATCCGGAACGCCCGTTCTGGTCTGTTCCCCCTGAATGACATCACTGCCTTCGCCCCCCTAGGAATCTGGAGTTGCTCCCTTTAACCTTCCGAGTGCCGGCCAACCAAGAAGAAAAGCTCTTTGCAGAGGAATTGGGAGGGGGGAGGGGGGAGAGTGAAGTGGGCGGAGTCAGCCCTAATTTTAACTAGTGGAACTGAGTTCCCCCGTGTTCCCCCTGCATGACATCACTGCTTCCCATGCCTCCCAGAAAGCATGCAACGCTGGTGACTGGTGCGCTCACTGCTCACAGGCTTGCATTGCTGCCTCCATGTGGTGCGGGGCCAGTGCTGGCCTGGCATCAGTGGTAAGGCCTTCCCAAGACCTTACTGCTGGTAGTGAAGGTGCTTTATGGCGCCTTCATGATACCAGCACCCACGAGCACTGTGGGGCACACAATTGGGCTTTAAGATTTAAGACTCTGGCCAAATTAGATTATGTTGTCACTTAAATGCCTGAAAGACCTTCTGATTCATTGGTTCAAGTACCGTGGCTACAGGAAGCGGACAATTCATGTTTCCTGCATATTCTCTTCTTCCAGCATGTTGTTGTTTAAACTATTTGTTCTTAAGTTGCTTTCTTTTTTTCCAATTACAGGTGACAATGCATGTCGTGCTAATAATGGAGGCTGCGGCACTCTCTGCTTAGCTGTGCCTGGAGGCAGAGTGTGCGCCTGTGCTGATAATCAGCATTTGGAAGAAAACAGCACAACCTGCTTGGGTATGATCTTCCTAGTGAATATTTTAGTTTGTATTACGTGACAGGAAACTTGAGCTCAGGAGCATAAATATCGAATTAGCTGATCTCTGTGTATTATGTGATTCTGCCCAGGTACAGAAGAAATTCTGTACACAGAATTCTGCAGTTAGGATTCTCTCAACATTTCCCTTAGGGCTGGACATAGAATTCTATAGACCAGAGGAAATTTCACTTTTCCTTTTAGGCAGCTGTAGATTTTGCCTGAAATTCCAAAGACTCCAGTGGAATTTTTCCAGTATTATTTGAGTGGACTTAGCTTAATCATTTTTAACCAATATACTCCCTACAACATTAAACAGAAATAAAAAAGAAGTGCTGACAAAGCACAAGGACCTGTGAAGCCTGTGAAAGGGGAGAGGCCCATATACGTGTCCACCAATATGGTAATTGAAACCAGATACCATGTGTTTTAATGCAAATATTGTTTAATGGCTAATTCCCAGTTACAGCATAGTAAACCTTCATGGATAATGTTAAAGCCACTTAAAAATAGATCTAAAAATGTTGTTAGCAACATTTTATATTCTCTTCTTTATACTGGATCCACGAGATCCAGCTTGCTGTTTTAAATTCTAAATTTTAACTGTTTTAAATATTGTTTTTAACATTGTTTAAAACAATGTTAAAAACAATATTTTTAACATTGAATTTTAACGTTGAATTTTGTGTTTTATTGTATTTTTAATGTTGTAAGCCACCTTGGGTGCCCATGGGGCAGAAAGGTAGGATAGAAATTAAATAAAATAAAATAAAATAAATAAATAAATAAATAAATAATAGTAAGTACTAATATATTGAATAATATATGCAAAATTTGATTTTCTCTGCAAACCGCTTTGTGAAATTTTGTTGAAAAACACATATATAAATATCCTTAATACTAACAATGATGATAATATAGTCTTCTATTGCATTTTAAAGGAAGGATGGATCCTGCCTTTTACTATGCCTTGCATTCATTAATAAAAGAGAATCCTGTAGCAAAAGCACATAGGCGAGAACAAGTCATCAGACAGCTTATTAAAACAATGTTTTTTAAACACATTTTTAAAAGCACATTCCACACTTTTTTAATGTGTTGACAGGGTGCTTATTCTATAATAACCCTGCTTGGTTTTTGTATCAGGTCTCTCGCTTTGGTTGAGGTTGCTTGGGGGTGGGCAGCTCAATCCTATGTAAATTCCCCCACACGGATGCTGTGGTGCCAGCATGGCTTCTTCTGCATCCTGCGGGGGAATTTCATCTGCTGGAGGGCTCCTCAAGGTGAGAAGACATTCATCCCCCTGCCCTGAGGTAAGCCCCAGCAGACACAACTTGGGCCTGCGCAAGTTTGTGCTGCCCTGTGTTGGCAGATTAGGCCCTGGAAGGGGGCTGGCTCCAGGAGCAGTGGGGCCCAATGTGGGGCATTCCCATGGGGCCCCCACTCACTATGCAGCTGTGGCAACAAGAAGCTATGTGCAATCGTGGCACCTGGAAATAGTTGGTGGTGACATTATGATGTTATTGCCAACTGCTTCTGGGAGGCCCATTTCAGGCCGTTGAGAAGAAGTGGCAGGCGGGGAGGGCCCAATGTATGCTGCTCTGCTCACCCCACTGACTTACAGCCCGGCTGCTGCAGCAGGTGAAATGCTCACTGAGCTGGTACAGGGCACCCCGAAGTGCAGAGCCCAATGTGATGACATTGGTCACATTGGCTTAAGGCCGGCCCTGGGATGTGGCATGCGCCAACACCACTGATCTTGCCCCCCTCCTGGGCCCAATATACCCACATCTTCCTCTACCCCATTCTGCCTCCTTCCTGCCCTCCTCTCTCCTTCCCCATTCCTGCGCTGCCCAGCCGGAACTTACCTGCTCCGGCATATCAGCAGGATAGTACAGGCCTACCTGCAGGTGCTTTAAGGCACATTTGCAGCAGTCTGTGCCAGTGGAGCATGTGCTCTACCAGCGCAGTAGGGGATAGGATTGTGCCAACAGGCAACTGTCTTACACTGAGGACCCAATCGTATGCAACTTTCCAGTGCTGATGTAGCTATGCCAATGGGGCATGTGCTGCATCCTGCAGGGGATGGGGTGGGGAGGTGTCCCCAAGGTAAGGAACAGTTTGTTCCCTTATTTTGTTGCTGTGCTGCAAATATATTGATAGGATTGGGCCATGTGTTTGACAATAGGTCTATCCAGTTTTCTATTGTGTCTATACTGAGAGCGCAATCCTAAACTGGAGTTAGGCTAGCACAGTTAGGCCAGCAAAATTTGGCCAACACAAGGGCCACCGTAAAGCATGTTTGGACCACTCTCAGAGTCAGGGAGGATGGCTCACGTCTGTGTGCTGGCCTCTCTGACTCCGAGAGTGGTCCAAACACACTTTACGATGGTCCTTTTGCTGGCCAAATTTTGCTGGTTTAGCTTATGCCGGCCTAACTCAGCTTAGGATTGCACCCTGACAGGCAGGATCTGTCCATGATTTCAGACAGGGGTCTTTCCCAGCCCAACCTAGAAAGGAATGAACCTACGACCTTCTGCATGCAAATCATTCATACATCCACTAAGCTACAATATTTCCTTTGAATATTTTGAAAGTTTATATTTGCCCAAACCTATCCCTTACCACGTTATAGCATGCAGTTGTGCCAACAGAAGCTGCATGGCATGCTGTGTTGGGGGGGGGGGTCAACTGGTCAGCCTGCAGGAGGTAAGTCCTTCCCAATCACCTATGGGTCATCTCAGACCAACACCATCCATATAACTGCCGCAAGTCTGAGAAGAGCCAGGGGCTAGTGTGGGCAGAGAAAGGGGGTTAAATCCAGCATGCCCAATAGCCATTGGATCCACCCCTGACACACCTCTGGTTCCTCCACCAACATGCCCTGTTACTTGCATCACTATAAAGGACTATGTGCTGACAGAACACGGAACCAGGAGAATCTGTCCTGTCAATTTTAAATGTTTTAGAGCGCAATCCTAACCTGGAGTTATGCCAGCAAAGTTTGGCTGGCACAAAGGCCACCGTAAAGTGCGTTTGGACCACTCTCAGAGTCAGGGAGAATGGCACACGTCTGTGTGCTGGCCTCTCTGACTCCGAGAGTGGTCCAAACATACTTTACAGTGTTATTGTGCTAGCCAAACTTTGCTGACCTAACTGTGCCAACCTACTGTAACTCCAGGTTAGGATTGTGCTCTTACTTTTATATAGCCCTTCACAGATAAGATTTTCCCCTTACGATTTTGATATATGACCATTGGATATGAGCCATTGGATGGTCCATCTTAGAAAGTGAAACAACACGTGTGTATTGCAAATCACATATTTATTCATTTTATTATGTTATGCAAAAATGTTATGCATACATAAAAGTCAGTACAATTACAAACACAATGATATCAAATATGTATTTCTTATGCAAGGGAATGATAATGATAATGAGGAAACATCATAATTCTTTGCATCTGGATAGTTATAGACCTTGTCACAAGCTATGTTAAGCAGTATGCTAAGCTCTCTCCCTTACCACAGTCCAGTCAAGATGAGCACATACACCCCAAGGCTGGTATTTAGGAAACAAAACAAACAACATGCAAAGGACAATGATCAGTTGAATATGGTGTTTAATTTGGCCCTAAGAAACATCAGTGTACATGAGGAGTTTTAACGCTATACTGAAGTAACCCCAATCAACAGGTAACATCCTGACTATGCTTCAGGAGCTGCCACTGAAAACACAAGGGATCCTTGTGCAAGAGGTCCTTGCATGAGTGGAGCATTTCTTTCATGCATGGAGGGAACCGCAGCAGAAGCATTTGTTGGAATGCTGCCTATAGTACTTTAACCTGTTGGGGAAGCAGAAGAGATTGGCCAAAAACATTCACTGCTCAGTATGAGGGCATACCCTAACCCAAACCACTGAATAAGACTGGGGTGAAAATAGTTAATACATCAACAATGCATTCAGACGCATTTGGCTGGCCTGCTGATTCCATGCATTGTGTACAGTGGCGCTTTGGAGTGGGGGTGAACTATTGGAAGTCCCTGTTCCAACCTGCTGCTGTTGAAGCTCCTCTGGTTAATGTTTCAATCCTGTTTCCACTCATGGAAGGCAATTCTCCTCACTAATTCCTCTTCGCCCTCGCATGCCGTTTTTAAAACTATGAACAGGAAGAGCCCAGCATGATGTGGATTTTCAGAATGTTGAGGATGAAGAAAGAGACTGCACTGAACAAAAGTTAAAGTGTGGTTTATCCTTCCTTGTCCCTCTGGCCCACTCACCTGCAACCGAGTGGGCAGAGAAAACAGGGAAGAGGCAACGGCGGCAGCAGCTGCAGCACTTTCCCCCCTTCTCCGTCCAGCATTGCTGCTGCTGCTGTCCCAAAAGGAGGGGACGAGGGCTTCCACCTTCCCTTTCTTTCCTTGTCTCCTCCCCTTATTTGAAGGAGGTTCAGTGGAGGGGCAGGATCAGAGGCGTAGTGTGGGGGGCAAGGGGGCGATTGTCCCGGGTGCAAAATTTTGTGCCCCTAAGAATTCAGTTGAGGCCAGCAACGCCTCACCCCCATGGACAGCGCAGGCATTCTCCTCAGAGGCAGGGCTCTGCTTGCCTTGGCACACCTCCCCCGGTTTCAAGGGAAGCAAATGGGAGCACCTGGTGTGCACACTGCCTCAGTTCCAAGAAAATCCCCGAGCTTCAACAGTGATCCTGGAAGCGGATGGGAGCGCCTGGTGCATTTGCTGCCGCAGCCTGGGCAATTTTAAAGTCACCTGAGCCACGGCAGTGAGGCCCTGCATGTGATGTCATGATGTGGGGAACTCTCCACCCCTGGGCAGGATGGCTTTGCAACAGGGGGGGGCGGCATTGGCACCCTGCCCAAACTGGCCCTTCCAGGTGAGGGTCCTACAGTCACTATCAGATGACGCTATGATGACCACGCAATACTTAGCGGGAGCTGAAAGTGTTTAAAAGAAACAGGAGAACTAACATTGTATGCCTTCACATAGACAACTGTGTTTTCTTTGTGCATTTGTCCCCTTATAGTAAATTCTGGAGAAGTCTTGCCCAAGTTGTGCAAACTGGGAGAGTTTCAGTGTAAGAACAGGCGATGCATCCAAGACCGCTGGCGTTGTGATGGTGATGATGACTGCCTGGATGGTTCTGATGAGCACTCAGAGATTTGCTGTATGTATCCGAAAAGTATAGTTCACTTTTTTTAATTGTAAAAACAATTAGTATGAATGCGCATGAAAATATAAGGTGTCTGAGGGGAGTTGCAGCTGCAGTTTTCTAGTGCAGTTTATATAAATCATCCATGTTGTCCCATCAATTTATTGCAAGCCACACGTTTGTGGGGAACAGGAGCACATTGACTCTTATAGCATACTGAGAGGACCCTGTTCATGGTCATGATCATCACATTCTAATGTGGGTGCTTTTCTTCCTCTCATGCAAACACCCCCTTGCCCGTGCGCGGCTGCTGGGCCAGGAGGCAAAAGTGAGGAAAATCAATTTAAATACCCTGAAGACAGAATTACTGTGCAGAAGGTTGCTAAACACTTCACTGCTTTTTGGCAAGAGCATCTTGAAGGGAGTCCAAGAAAACAGACATAGGTTTGGAACAAGATGCTGTACAGCTTTTGCTGCCTTGGTATATTGCAAAAGGAGACATATGGGAACTGAAATACAAGCAAGGAAGTGTGATGTTCTTTATGTTTGCCACAACGTTATATCTTCAAAACCATTGTATGAACAAGAAATGCTTACGGTGCCTGAAGATAAGTCAGCAAGAATCTGAAATAATTCCTGCTTGTATGAAAATCTTAAACTGTTTTTGAAATATTTCTATGTATTGTTGAAATGTCAAGAGAAAAAAATCTTTGACCAAATCCATAGATAACCATAGGTCCCTTACATGCACGTGCGCATGCACAGGTGCCGAATAGTGTGGGTGACACGACTCTGTGGTGAAATCCTACATATTGTGTACGGAACCTGTCATATGAATGTCTCCCACATGATCAGTGCTTTGTAAACAGTCCCAGGGGCAAGGTCAATTATATGCGGAAAACTCCTCACACAACACCAGAACCAGGGTACGTCTACTAAAATTGAGTATAGAAGAGATAAAAGAAAGTATTTCTTTATCTAGCATGTAAACAGTGTGTAGAGCTCTTTACCACAGGATATAATGATGGCATCTGGCCTAGATGTCTTTAAAAGGGGTTTAAAGCAATTTCTAGAAGAAACATTAACTGGGCAGGAGACACTTTTTCCAGGTGGTATTCCTTTTATACAAAAGCTTGGGACATGCCCAATGATGCATCTTTTCCTTCTTTTTGCTTGTGAGATAGTCTAAAGATAACTTGACTAATGCGGCAGGTCTTCAGTTGGCTGAAATCAGTATTATATACTCAGGGGTCTCATTTGGTAGATCTTGATGATGAAGTTGAGTTTACTTATATTTCATCCCACGGATCTAGTGTGATTGACTATATTCTGCTTCCCATCTCCCTTTTGCCTTATGTTACTTACAGCGCAATCATAACCTGGAGTTAGGCCAGCACAGTTTTGACTCTTTCTTTGGCAACTGCATAACAGAGAAAGTTTTTGTTTCAAAGCATTATTTTATGCCTTTGTTCTCTCTGAGTTTCACCACCGCCATTTTATCTGTCCGTATCTTCATTTTATATGAAGATAAGGGTCCAATCTTGTATGTCTGCTACTCCCCAAATACTCTGTAACGGGTATATAAACTATATACTTATCTAGCAAATATAGCAATTCTTACAACATATTACATGTAAATGTATATTGTTTCACAATATTGTTATTGTGATATTTTATGTATATTAGAATATAGATCTCTTCAATATGCACAAGTTCTTTGTGTATATTGTTCCTAGATCTGGTATACTGAACTTTTTTTTCTATGATGCTGGTCTATTCAAACTTACCATGCTAGAACAAACTAATATGAAAGTGTGATCATTGTCAGTGTGGCAGCACAACCTAGAATGCTGTCCGATGCTACCTTGGACCAATCACCTCTGCACAATTGCAAAATTAAACAAGCAGCCACTTACTGCACTCTTTGCACAGTTTCTTCAATTGTGGAAATGTGGTTTAAAGTGCATTTTAAATCAAGTGGTTTGATGTAAAGGGAATGCACAAATGAAGAAGCGCCTTCATTAGTATGGTCCCTGTAAATCAAACTGTAAGTCTTATACTCCTGCATTTGAAGAAACAGTGCCTGGAGTAAGCTAAGGAGGCACGTGATGCTCGCTTTTACTGAGTGGAAAACAGATCAGTGCAGTTGCATCTGCTATTGCAGGCTGGAGGGAGTTGGTGCCAGTGGGAGTCTGAAAGCCATCCTGAGTCCAATGCTTTCTCACCCCACCCCTGCAATCTGCCTTTGATGCAATCTGCATCATGTTGCCTAATAAATGGACCACCCTTGATGGTAGAATTCTATACACACAAGTTCTATACACAATAAGTCCTGTCTTATTCAAGTTCACCTACTCAGTGACATTCAGACTCCTATTTGCTACTAGTCAGGTGTCACAGTAATCAGGTGTCATGATCCAAAGAATGAGAAGAGCTCAGTGGTGGTTTGACTCACTTGCTTCATCATCTGAACCCATTGCCAGTACAGCAGTTCCATTTTGTGTTCAATGATTAATCACATTAAAGGGCACTTGGCAATTACAGGCAACATATTGAGCACTTAATTTTATGGTCTGTAGAAGCTACAATTTTGTGTTCTATATTTTTCAGTCCAGAAAAGGTTTATTTTTATCATTTTGGAAGGGCTGCTGAATGTTTTTAAATATTCCAAGATGCTTAGACCTTTTTTTAATCAACTGGTCTAGATTGGAGTCTGTAGCTCTTTCAGGCTCAAGTGGAGGATGGGTTGTTTGATGTGGTCACAAGTAACGAGTCCCCTGAATTATTCAACGTGTAGCTAATGAATGGCTTCATTACTAATACAGGGCATGATCCAACCACAAGTTAGGCACTTTAGAACCTCATTGACTTCAGCAGGAAAGATTTAAGCTCATGTTTCAGGAAGTTATTCATTCTAATGTTGTAACATACATGGAGAAGTGATTGGTTGTGATCATATAGAAATAAAATAGAATTACACAATGAAGTACCACATCTAACCCTGTGTCCATACAATAACGTATCAATTTCCACACATAAACAAAGCTATAAGAGACAGGCTTGAACTTGAAAAGAGGTCATGAAATTATCCTCAGAGACAGTGCCATTTTCCCATGCAGTACTTCATAATTGCCATAGAAGAAAAGAACTGCATCTTTCTAAAATAAAACCTTCTAACTAATAAGCAGAGATGATAGAATGCCTACTTGTCTGAGCAGAATATGAGAAGCTTGCGTTAAAAATCCTCTGACGCCAAACACGGAGTTGGGTCAAAGGCAGCAGAAATCATTAAAAATTTTATTTCTGGTTATTTTTCTTAGATGTAGTAGTGCAAAATACATAATAAAATGACTTATACAAGTCATGTTAATGTTGTAGGACAGTGTTATTCAAACTGTTGGTCGGGACCCACTTGGTGGGTTGCGACTTGATGTCAGGTGGGTTGCGGAAAGTTGGGAGCAGCCATCTTGGAAACTGCAGACCGTACTCTTCTTATATTCCTTTTGTGTTAACAGTTTGAATTTTCAAGTGAGGTTTTCTTTAAATTTTGTTTTTAGTTCAGTGCTTTGATATCATCCTTTGTCCTAATCTTGCTTTCTGTCAGGAATGTTTCATGGTTGTACAATAACTGCAGTCCAAGAATGCCAATTTGCATTTCAGGAGTGTCATTTTATTATGTTACAATAATAGCACTTCCTGCTTGATGATGTCACTTCCTGCCACAACATCACTTGCAGGTTAATGACATCACTTCCGGTGGGTCCCAACACGAGAGCCACTCTAAAAAGTGGGTCCCAGTCTAAAAAGTTTGAATACCACTGTTGTAGGATAAATAGAAGCATGAATATTCTGCTAAAGATTAAGGGCCCAATTTTATCCAAGTTTCTGGTGCTGATGCAGCTGCAATGCAACCCCAAGTTAAGAGAACAAACTTTCCCTTGCCTTGAGGAGGCCTCCCTGACTCCCCCTCCACCACAGAATGCAGCACACACCACATTGGGACTGCTACATCAGGGCTGGAAAATGGAATAGAATTGGCCCTTTGCCTCTAGGTCTTCAACATAAGGAGCACAATAGGTTAGTATTTAGATACAGTAGCTTCCTGTTGTGCTGAATTACTGGAGCCTTGATCTTTCACTGTGAAACTTTTTGCCTTTATATGTCAGTCTACCATCCTGCAACTTACTTTATTGTTGTTGATCTAAGTTAGAAGAGCCCTTGTAAATTATTTTATTGGTTGATACGCATTGCCATGACTACATTAATTTTATATGTATCCTTAGATAATTATTGTGAACACATGTAGTAATAAGTTATGGCATTATAAAAATCTGCATTAAAAATTGAATAATGCATTGAATGGGCATCATAAACAACATTTAATGCTCATTACCTTGACAGTACGCATTTTTTTTTAACCATACACCAAAACTGATTAGGGAACTTAATGGTGAGCTTTCATCTTAGCGCTTTTGAATAACAAAAGGGCAACTAATAGCAGTTTAAAAGCTTTTTTTAATATAGGACAATGAATACTTTCCCCTTCATTAAAATAAATCCACAAATTGTATTTCTTTCCCCTTTTATTTTTTTAAAATCAGTTGCTTATGATGGCACATATGTTTTTCCATCATTACTTTTATAAGAGCATCTTGATCCGTTCTTATGGGTGCTGGATCATATCAAGGATCCTGTCTAGTCCAGTTTCCTGTATCTCACAGTGGTCTACCAGATGCCACTGAGAGCACACAACAAGATACCTGTATCCTGTTGCCACTCACATGCATCTGGCATTCAGAGATAGCCTACCTCTAAAACCGTAGATGGCATACAGTCATCTTGGCTTGTAACCTGTCATCCTCACAGCAACCCTCTGAGTCAGGTTAGGCTGAGAGACAGTGACTGGCCCAAGGTCACCCACTATGCTTCATGGTTGAGTGAGGATTTGAACCTGGATGTTTCTGAAATTTTGCCATCACTACGAATTGCTATGTCACTTTTTTAGAAATGCAGATTTTGTATATTTTTGTATGTAATATTCTCATGTGATTTTTGTGAAATGTTGGTTGCTGATGCCAAAATAAACAAAATGGTTTTAAGTATCTGTCCACATGCATTTCCATCCTTTGACTGATTTTCATGTGTATCACCTTCTCTGCTTTATAAACAACTTTTGTTCTGGGATAAAAGTGTCAGTTGCCCACCCTTTGCTAGAGAGCACAGCAGTATACCAGGATGGCAAATAAGATCGTTTTCCTCTTTCTATTGTCTCCATCCCCATGTCTGGAATGCTGTGGGTACCTGGAGAGCACAAATACCATTGCTATTTATGATGTGCACAGTTATAGAATGCTAATTTATAATTGTATTGTTGTTCCTTTTATAAGAAAAGTTCAGATTTATCTGAATTTACAAATACATATATAAGTATTCTTCAGGGGTGTGTGTTTTTAAAATCCAAAGTCAAACATTTAAATTAAAAATGAGATCAATAATAAAGAGGCAAAAGGTAAGATTACTAAAGAGGCAAAAAAGAAAACAACTACAAATTTTTGAGGGGGAAAAATTAATTTGGCCACGGTACAAAATAACATCAGCATACTTAATTACATTGATTTAACAAGGTTGCATCATGCCTAATCCATATTAGATTGCAGCCCCTGTGTTTTATTTTGCAAAGCTGAGAAATTGTTCTCCTCTTTCTGTGTGGGAAGTGCTGCTTCTGATTCTGTAGGCTTAGAATAACTCTGTGAAAGTCTAACAACATAAAGCTTATAATCATCACAGAAAAAATGTTCTCATGGGTTTTGCTTTTCAGGTCACACAGAGTTCCTGCAGCTTGTTGAATAGGAGAATGGGGTTGGAGGTAAATGTGGGGGTGGGTGGGAAGTTTGGTTGTTCTTGGTCACTGGATTAGAGGACTTCAAAAGTAGATTCAAACCATTCATGGTGGACTAAGGATTCTTGGAATCCCCAGTTCTTTTCTAGAATTATGCAAGTTTTCCTTTATTTTCAATGAGACAAAACACTGATTATTTTTATTTGGAATTGGATTCTAAAACAAGACAAAGATTATGGCACAGGCATGTGAATTTTATTGCAATTTTTTTTCAGGAAATACAATTGTACATAAGTCATATTTCTAGTATTTCAGCAATAGCATTTCTGGATACATACTTAATATGCAATTTATTTATTTTTTCTCCCAGTTAATCATACCTGTCCTGATAATCAATTTAAGTGCCATAATAATCGCTGCATCCCCAAGAGGTGGCTTTGTGATGGAGCAAATGATTGTGGCAACAATGAAGATGAATCAAATGAAACCTGTGCAGGTAAAAATAATTTGTTTAAAACACTATTTCTTTTTGTTATGTGATGACTAACAGCCCAATCCTAAGCTTGGCAGCTCCCATGGAAGACCAGCAAATGGGCAGCTGAATTCTATCACTGTTCTGCTGTACTGATGCAGCAGCACCGATGTTACATCCAAGGGAACATTTTGACAGAGGTCTCCTAAAGCAGCCATATTGAAAATATGGAAATATGGGATGCTAGAAAGGGGAGAGGTGTGTGCAGTGGTGTCATCTAAATGATTTAAGAACAGGTACTCACTTTTGATTGGCACGTGTTGGGACCCGCCCACCAGAAGTGACGTCATAAGCCGGAAGTGAGGTCGTGGCAGGAAGTGACATGAAAAAAGCCCTTTTTGAGGCCTCAGACAATTTTAAACTGACCAACAGTTGCAACAGTATTCCACAGCACCCCCAGAACATGTTAAGGAGGCCTGGCATCATGTTAAAGTGACCCAACAGTTCCAAAACCCCAGAGCAGCTCATTTTTCAGTGGCAAGGCAAGGCAAGGCTCCGCTCGCTGCCTGCCTGCCTGCCTGGCTCTGAGAACGTGCAGGCAACTCAAACATGCAGGAAATTCAAACGTTGCAGGGGGCGGAGTCGACGAGTGGGCGGGCGAATGGGCGGGGCCAGCCATTATCCTAGAAACCGGTACTCGCGCACCCCCCCCCGTACCCCCTGCATGACATCACTGGGTGTGTGGTTGTTTGTGCTTGTGTCAAGGTTGTAAATGTCCAGCCATGATATCACTTCTGATGGATCCCGGATACATTGTCATTCTAAAAAGTGGGTCGTGGTGCTAAAAGGTTTGAGAATGACTAGAATATTAAAAAGCTATGCACCATGCATGAAAAATACAGTAGTAAGCATGAGTGACTCAACTGGGCCATGTAATCTTCAGCCTTTTATGAAGATTTAGGTTTTTATGTGTTGTCTCTGCAGCAAGAACATGTCAAGCAGACCAGTTTTCCTGTGCAAATGGACGTTGCATTCCAAATTCGTGGCTGTGCGATCGAGAAGATGACTGTGGTGACGAATCAGATGAAATGGCCTCTTGTGGTAAGTTAATTCATGGTCTTTATTAACAGAATAATTCAGTGGAAAACACACTGTATCATAAGACATGAGGGTGATGTGTGCCTGTGTGCTGCCTGAAGTGTGCCTCTGTGCACTCCTCTGCGCTACATCTTCTCATTCGCACTCATACACATCCTTTCTGTAGGGTGCATGAGTGAGTGAATGAGTGGGTGCGCTTCTATACCCTCTTCCCTTTATTTAAGGCCCAATCCTATGCTCTTCCCCCACTGATGCAGTCCTACTCAGGCGTAAGTCTCACAGGCCTGGCTGAGTCTACTCGGATCTACACCAGCAAAATTGCTGTGCAAGTCCATGTGAGTCCAGGTCAGGGGATTGGCTTTGGGAAGGCAGCTTGAATTCGGCAGACACTGCTGCCACTGAACCCTTCCCCCTTTCAAGACCTTATCTGCTCCTATCATCATCCTGTTGTCTCCCTGTTCCTTGATCCATCATTGCATACCTTTTCATGCTTTTATTGCACAAATGTGACACTCACTACTGAGAGAGAACTTTCCTGTATTTGATCTTGTCAAAAAAATTCATGTTGACTAAGTTCTGGCAATTATTGTTATCCTCCTTTTTCAGTATCTGCGGTTTGCTTCCCTTAATATTTACCTGTTTATGGGAAGAATTTCTTCCACTGCTGCACCCATTCACACCTAGCCCCCACAAATGTAAATGACTGATTCAAGATCATCTGTGTCTAGCTATTTTGGGAGCCTGCAGCCTGTTGTTGTTCCGTCGATAAATTGTGTCCAACTCTTTGCGACCTCTTGGACCGCAGCACACCAGGCCTCCCTGTCCTCCACTAGCTTCCAGAGTTTGCCTGGAAAAAGATCTGGGTCAGAGTTTTCATAGTTACATTATGCCTGACGTAGCATCAAATATACTGTATTGGGATTTGCATGAGTGCAGCAGCATCGTCCATGTTTTATAATATAAGGGAAGAAACTCAGTCCAAGTTTGCTGGGGAAGAAGGAAATGCCAATGAAAGATCTGAATCTGCTGATCTGGATGTATCTTGAAACATCTAACTGCTTGTTATACATACAGCGTGTGAATGAGGAAAATAATGCAACTGAAATATCCTAGTTTCAACTGCTTAGCTTGATATATTGTTGTGAATTTCAGTTTAGGGCACATACGAGAGATGCAGTGGTGATATATAAGGATATTCCATTCAAGAAAAAAGGTCCTGTACATCTGTGCCAATTGTGGGGAGGAATGCACCTCATAAATCTCCCCATGGGATCCTCCCTGTGTCCCACCCCCACTGGTTTCCCAAGGCCCCAAAAGATGGGAGAAGGGGCTGATAAGCTCTGCAGTCCTT
Source organism: Lerista edwardsae (assembly GCA_029204185.1). Classification (NCBI taxonomy): domain Eukaryota; kingdom Metazoa; phylum Chordata; class Lepidosauria; order Squamata; family Scincidae; genus Lerista; species Lerista edwardsae. Next base: position 4,916,389 of record JAJKFI010000014.1, read on the forward strand.
CTCTTTCTTAGTTCCAGACATGCTTTGGGAGTAGTTCAGATCTTTTTTCTTCAGACTTTTTCTTTTAATTAGACTTTTCTAATTAAAAAGAATTATTTCTTTTTAATATCATCTCTACAGATTGTGTCATTTTCTGTTTCACTCCTCCCCCCCAGCTTCAAACTTTGGGTAGAATTAATATTTTGTCCCCCAGAGAAATGCCCCCCTCAGGAGCATTTCCAGAATATCTGCTGCCTAAATTAGGGCAAATCCGCTGCCCCTGCCAGTTTGCATCCCTCTTTTAAATAAAACCCAGGTATGCATTTGCACATACAGTGTGCACCCTAACACCACTGTTGCTTGTAGTGGCAATGCTGAAACAAGAGATGGGCTGTCAGTTTCCCATCCCTCTTCTCACTCATTCTTGGTGAGTGAAAAGAGAAACAGAGAGCTGATTGGATGGCAGGCCAAAGCAAACAGCAGGTAAGGTATAATGATGATGATGATGATGATGATGATGATGATGATGATGATGATGATGATGATGATGATGATAATAATAATAATAATAATAATAGGTATTTATATACCGCCTTTCTTGGTCATCAGATTGCTCCGTTGACTTTAATTCAAGGTGGTTTACATAGGCAGGCATTTTTCTAATCTGCAAGGGTTTTTACAAATCACAAACAAAGTTCTAATCCTTTATCTAAACAAAGTATAGAGCATCCTTGTCAGTTCATTCCTTGCCTCTAGCACGCTGCTCAAAGCGGCTACTTCAGTCATCCTCCTTGCCCTGCTTGTCCCCCAAGGAAACTGTCTCACTGTTTCTGGCTGGTGAAAGGTTTCAGACTCCCATCCTTTTAAATCAACTCCTAGAAACACACAGTTTCCACCATAACTTGTCTTCTGTTTGCTCTTCGGTTCACTTGGGTAAACTCTCAACTGCATTTCCCCAACATGGCCTCTGTTCCCATGTCAGTACATTAGGTGTACCCACTAAAGACCCCTAAGTTAAATACATTTATTTATTTTTTATTTTGAAGAATTTATATCCTGCCTTTCCCATGCTGAAGCAAATGCCCAAGGCGGCTCTCATGGGCAGGCTAGTCTAAGCTGTTGCGTATTTGTGTGAATAATAGCAGAGTTGGGGGCTTGGAGACCCATTCCAG
>JAJKFI010000014.1:4917549-4950364 GCA_029204185.1 Lerista edwardsae
ATGCCAGTCTCACCCAGTTCTGGACTGTGAGATGTGAAACTGCAACATAAGCCACCATTTTTCAATGGGGTTTTTACAAATATACAGTATTCTGCGATTCACCGAATCCTCAGTCCCAGATATAGCCTTCACAGTGTTGTTCTCTCCTCTGGCTGTGTGACATCGAGCTTCAGCAGGTGATCGTAAGTCCAGCCTGGACAGGTCCTCAAGGTTGGACTCCGTTCTTTTGCTGGCTGGCCTTCTCACAACATTGCCACACTAGCTAATCAGCTCCACAGTGACTCCATTCTGCCACAACAGGTACTGCAGCTTGTCAGAGCCTGGCATTCTGTCTCCCATCCAAAAATAGACCACTGATTCTCCTGCAGAAATACAAGCTGTGTTTTGTTGATGAAGATAGAGTTCTTACACAAATTACTAAAGCACTAAAGCAGACACCTCTGAACAAAACCCTTAAATGCACTACTGCAGTGGCCTTCAACATTTTTCATGCCACAACCCTAGTCAGTCAGTCAGTCAGTCAGTCAGTCAGTCAGTCAAGTAAGAGACTGGGGACCTCCTATCAATTCCACCGCCTCCCAGGACTGTATCTGCCCACTCCCACCCCATCACCGCCCACTCCCTGTCCCTCTAATGACCCACCCAACACTGTTCATTGTAAGCAAACATTCCTATCAGAGAGCAGAACAAGTTACCATGAAGCCAGGCAGTAGTGAAAGCTCTTTTAACACAATTGCTAAGAACCTGAGCAGGACTGTGACACCATCTCCTGGTACCTGAAGGGATACACAGATGCCTCCCCTTTCACCTGGTAGTGCTCTAGTCTAGTGGTCTTTTTCATTTTTTAAAAAAAATTTTAAATGAAATTTTTTTTTTTCATTTGCATAAGTTTCCGTGGCCCCACAAGTGAGGCTTCATGGCCCCATTGGGGTTGTTATCCCAAGGCTGAAAAATACTGCACTACTGTATAAAGTCATCAGCATTGCAGCAGCACCAATGGATATGCCAAACCTGGATTTGGGAGATAAGAGAGGATGTTTTGCCTCTGTGCTGAAACTGTTATGTCTCGTCTTGCATTTTGCTCACAGAATAAGGCAGAAAGTTATTAGTAAAAATGTCTGGTAATCGATCCTTTAACAGCGCAATACTCTTTGCACTGATTAAATGAGACAAACAACAACAAAAACAGCACGCTTCCTCAAAAAAAAGATATATAAAATACAATATATCTAGAGGTCACTACAGAGAGTTCATTATTGATTTCATCAAAAGGAGTCTTCTCTATCCCCCTTTTCTTTCATTATTCTGGAAAGGTTGTAACTTTCATTAGCTCCTTTTTTTATCACTTTCTGTGAAAAATGATGAGTGCTTTTAAATACGTTTTTAAAAAGGCTACTTTCCTACTGCCAAACTATACTCGTGATAAAAATGAAGGCTAGCACATGCACACAGTTCATCTTGGTAAATCTGTTCTTATAGGTTCTTCTATTCAGTTTTGTTCATATTTAATGAATTCAGATGTGCCATATATACTCATTGCTTTCTCATGGATAAGAGGATAGGTTTTAAGCAAAAAATCACAGAATTTGCTTTGATCAGTGGATATCAAGGGATGTATGAAATTCTTTGAAAACAATTTATCAGTAATTTTTCTCAGGCAGCTACAGAAAGCCAAAAAGGAGACATTTTGGGTACAATCCTATGCAGCACCAGAATGGCGAGGCCGACTCGGCAGCACCATTTCCAATGCCGATTGGGGAGGCTGAACCCCTCCCCCCACGGCAAGGGAGCATTTGCTCCCTTACCGTAGGGGAGGCTCCAGCCTCCTCTATGTGCTCCTTAGATCTGGGCCTTGCGGCCTCATGGAAGGGCTTAGGATGTGGCTGTATGGCCACTTCACAAGCCCGCCCAAGTTCCGCCGCCCACCACCCACCCACCCACCAATCCCTGTCCCAATATTGGACGAAACCTCCCTTGCGCCAACCGGCTTTGGTTGGCACAAGGGAGGCTCTCCGTCAGGGCTCTGAAGCCAATGCTACGAGTTGCATCATCTTCAGAGCTGGATCACCAACATGGGGGTCAACGCATAGCGTCAACGCAAAGAGAGAGGTAGGAGTGCACTGCCCTCCTTCTTCTCCAAGCAGGAAGAGATATGAAGGTGTTTATGGGAGTTGTAGGTTTTGTGAGGAGTACAATACAGTACTTCCATAGCAGCAGTTTTCATAAAGCCTACAATTCCCATAAGCCCCCTTACTTCACTTCCTGTTGGAGAAATTAAAATGGCTACTGTGTTTTGTTTTGTTTTGTTTTGTTTTGTTTGCTGCTTCAGATTACTGCTTTGTTTACCATATTGACTCATGTATAAATTGACCCATGTTTTCAGGGAGTATATACGGTTTATTTTTTAATAAAATACATAAATAAAACTAACCTTTTAGATGCTGTACAGGCAATTATTCAGATAGAACTTGCCCCATAATGTGTAGTGGCATTATTAGGGGTTGTGTTGCTCAGTGCCAGAGCTCATTGCATCACCCCTATGACGGACCTCCTCCTATACCCGACCATGTTTGTGCTCTTGCACCAGGGGAGGATCCAGCCTCCTCTGTGAGTTCCTCGAACCTCGAATCGGGGATGCACAGCCCAGGGACGGGGCCTTGGATGCAGCCTAATGGCTGGCCTCCCCCCCCCCAGCCCATTCCCTGGGCCGGCATGGCTCACTGGCACCCCCACCCTGGCCCAGAACTGCCTCTCACCCTCCTCCCAGAACCACCCCTGCGCCAGCTGAGTTCTATGTGCGCCATCCTCCCTGACTCCAAGAGTGGTCCAAATGTGCCTTACGGTGGCCCTTGTGCCAGCCAAACTTTGCTGGCCTAACTGTGCCAGCAAAGATTAGAATTGCACCCTTAATGACACATCATTTGCTCTTGGAACAATCAGTCTTATTGGTCAGTTTTGAGTTAAGAGAATCTTTTTTTGTTACATAAGGCAGTTGGGTTTTTTTCCCTTTCTGGTTATTCTGCTATAATTTTTGATAGATGTATTTGAATCCGGTTTGTTTCATTGAATTCTGCATAAAGTCTGCATTGAATGATATATAACAAGATGGTTTCAAAAAACCAAGATTTTCATAATTTTGGCCAGTAGTGTTGTCACCACCACCCCTCCTGAATGTATCACCCGGTGCAATTTGCAATCCCCGCAACCCCTTAGTGATACCACTGAAAGATACCAAAGATGAACTGAATACTAAAAGCACATAAGTTCTAGTATTGGAGGAAGAGACAGAAAATATGAGCACACAAGAAGTTGATGGTTAACCTTGTCTTTCTCTGCCATTTTCCCATCAAATTCCTAAAGCAGTTATTTTTCAATAGTAAGCAAAATATAGTATTAAAAATAGAAATTGTAGAAAGCAACAGTAGCTTAATACATTTTATTATACATTAGTGTAATACCAACTAAGTGCAAAATTGATCATGATGTAAAATACATAGTATGGTTCTGCATACATTTTTTCAAGCAGTGGAGGGAAAAATTCCAGCTCTTTTACATTACACCCACATTATAGGGGGAAACAGAGAAACCTTTGCATGAAATAGTTTCTGGACACAGAGCATTTGTTACCTGAAAATTCAGTTTGGAAATTACCAGATATGGTTACTAGTTCTCATAGCATATTTTTGCATATCTTTAGCATAAAGGTACAAAATATGGGACAATGCATCTTTAGTAACTTGATTAAAAATGTGATGATACGGAAAAAAAGGGTCATGTGTTAATTCTGCTTACCATAAGCACCTTAGAAAATAGCACATGTTTAGTAGAATTCTGACCTTCAAGGAGTTTCAATAGTAATTGACACTGAGCACTTGTTTACTAAGCATTTTCTGTTTCAATTAATGCTAACAAGGGAAATACTGAACACATTGTCCTGCACCCCCCTCTCTCTTTCCCTGAGGGTTCAGTCTTAACCTGAAGTAAGGCCAGCACAGGCCTGCAGAGTTTGGCCAGTACAAGAGACACTGTAAAGTATGTTTCAACCACTCTTGGAGCGCAAATCTACCCAGCGCTGGAATGGCAAGGCCGGCCAGCCAGCACCATATCCAACACTGGGTCTGGGAGGCTAGAGCCTCCCCGCAGCAAGGGCCAATGCACTCCTTTACCGTAGAGGAGGCTCCAGCCTCCCCTATGCACTTCGAGGATCTGTGCCCACTAAAGAGCGGGTGCAGATCCGAGGAGACCGTGCAGCCCGAATCAGGGCCACACGGCCTCTCAAACGGGCCTAGGATTCAGCCTTATGGCCAAATCCAAGGCCCACCCATGTCCCGCCCAAGTCCCGTCCCCACCTCCTTCCCTCCCTCCAATCCCCGGGGCACGCTGTCAATGTGCCTCCCTTGCGCTGGCTGGCTTTGGCTGACGCAAGGGAGGCACTACAGGGCCCGATCGGCGCCTCCATGTCAGCGCTAAGTGCACAGCACCAGCTCAACCCCGTTGTGCTAGCGCTGCGCAGGAGGCAGGATTGCGCTGTTGGAGTCAGAGAGACCAGCACACAGATGTGCACCATCGTCCTGATCTCGAGAGTGGTCCAAACGCATTTTACGGTGGCCCTTATGCCACCCAAACTTTGCTGGCCAGTGCCAGCCTAAGTCTAGGTTAGGATTGCACGCCGAGAGGTGGATTCTGCTGTGTTTTCCTTATACAGAGTCCTCTGCAGGATAACATTTGGGAGAAACATGTATTCTCTTTGTGACTGTTGTATATTGCACAACATCACTGTCAATAGCTGAGACTGACAAAGTTTTCCCTCCTCTTTATGCAACTGAGGGTGTAATCCTAACCTAAAGTTAGGCCGGCACAGTTAGACCAGCAAAGTTTGACTGGCACAAAGGATAATGTAAAGTATGTTTAGACCACTCAAAGTCAGAGAGGCAAGTACATAGACGTGTGCAATCCACCCTGACTCTGAAAGTGGTCCAGATGCGCTTTATGGTGGCCCTTGTGCCAGCCAAACTTTGCTGGCCTAACTGTGCTGACCTTACTCCAGGTTAGGATTGCACTCTGAAACAATGTTGAGTTTTACCATTGTTTTATGGGAGGATGCAGTTCAAGTTTTTAATTGCTCTGTTATAGTGAATAAAATCCATTGGGTTGATTTTTTTTTTCCTTTTGCAGCATGTTTACAATGGCAGGGTTTACAAAGGCACATGATTAACCATTTGAAGGCAGAATCACCTGAAAAAGTGGGCAGTGGCCCATAGACGTCATAATAATGTTTTATGCTACGGTAAATTATTTAGGCGGTAAATGCTACACATAACTCTGTTCTTGATGCAGCAAATTAATACAGCTAGCCTTGGGAATCTGAAATCAGTTTTTGATCTCATGTGTTGAAGAAATGGGTGTCATCTTTATATAAGAACATAAGAAGAGCCCTGCTGGATCAGGCCAAAGGCCCATCTAGTCCAGCTTCCTGTATCTCACAGCTGTCCCAGTGTACCATGAAATAATTAATACACAAAAATAGTTTGTGACACATATGTTTGATCTGTGAGAGTTCAAAGAAAAATTCACATTTTACAGCTGTATCTAAATTTGTTGTGTAGTGCAGTGTTTTTCAAATGTGGGTTGGGACCCACTTGGTGGGTCATGATCTGATGTCAGGTGGGTTATGGAAAGCTGGGAGCAGCCATCTTGGAAACTGCAGACCTTACTCTTGCTATATTTCTTCTATGAGTGTTGACAGTTTGAATTTTAAAATGATGGTTTTTTTTAAAAAAAATTGTTTTTAGTTCAGTGCTTTTACATCATATTTTGTCCTAATCTTGCTTTCTGTCTGGGATGCTGCAAGATTGTACAGTTGCTGCAATACAAGAATGCCAATTTGCATTTCAGGAGTGTCATTTTATTATGTTACAATGATAGTACTTCTGCTTGATGATGTCACTTCCTTCCACAACATCACTTCTGGTGGGTCCTGATATGAGTGCCATTCTAAAAAGTGGGTCCCAGTTTGAACACCATTGGTGTAGTACCTTTGTGCATTTGCTTCCGGAAGTCATTACTAGTTCTAATTCTCTCATTGTTTCCATGACCCTAAATATCCACACGTCATAGGTGTTGGGACTCGTCTATACCTATAATTTAGAGAAATTGGGCAAATGTCTCTCCACCACTTCAGCGGTGTTTGGGAATAAGGTTAGGATTACAGCCTAAATCTTACCGACCACAATGGTCTTTCTTCTGAGTAAAATAACACCATTTTCAAATACCTCTGCCCATTATATAGTTGTAGCATACTTACTAACTGGTCAGTACTCGGTTAATGGCATATATACTGTATATACATACATATAATGTAGAGAGAAAGCACTGCTGCAGCTATCCTATTTTATAGGATATTTGTTTCACAACACATGAGTACAGTCAGTTCTCATTATCTGCTAGGTTCCTGGAAATCCTGGTGGATAGCGAATTCATAGATAATGAAAAATGGTTCCTATGGGGATCAATAGGGTTAATGCAAGGGGTACCTTATCTGCCATTAGAAGAACTCAGCATGGACGCCAGCAGAGTGCAGCAGGAAATGCCAAAAGATTTCTGAATGCTGCAGATACCTTCCAAGAGACTGCAGGGCCCTTCAGAAAGGCTCTCGCAGCCTGCACAGACCCCTTAAACATGGCCGGCGGATGCTTCTGCCAGCCACTTTAAAGGGGTCAGCATTGGTCGCAGGTGCCATTCTGAATGTCTCTTTGGCCTTCAGAAGGTTTTCAGCAATATCATATGCTAATCTTGTCTATTGAAGCAATGCACACTGTTTTTACTGAGTACAGGTGAACACCATGTCTTACAATTGCCCACTTTTGTCCCATCTGCATAAAAACTAGCTCCCAACTTGGACTAACAGCTTTCCAAGTTGAGATCACAATACTTGGGCAGAGCTATTCAGTCATTTCCTACTGGACAAAGAGGCTGTTAGGCAATAGAATGTAGTTAAATCCAACTATCTTACACTGCGAACCATTGATGTATGAGTACAGGTGGAGAACCAGGTTGGTTCTGACTCAAATCAGATGTGACTATTAGAAGAACTGGTGGTGATCCTAGGTATTTAGTACTTTCAGGTGCCTTTTTTGACAGACTCTTTAAAAATATCTGGGAATGGTCCATAAATGCTTTATATAGTTGTCTGAGTGGGGTACAATTGCCAGCACTAAATATCTTTCTGTAACTGCATATATGAGAGGAGTCATGCAGGTGTACATATTCTGATATTTCACATTTCTCTCCCCTTACAGAATTCCCAACTTGTGACCCTCTTGCTCATTATATATGCAAAAATGGAAGATGCATCAGTAGAAAATGGCATTGTGATTCAGGTAAGCACCAACAATTCAGTTATTTGCTGTGTATACAGATACTCACTTATATATATGTAGCCTGTGAGTATACAGATACTCACTTATATATTAGTGAAAAGAACCAATTCACTTTAAACCCAAGATTGGAGCTCTCAATAAAGTACTGGCTGAAAGCACCTTAATTGACTTTAAATGCAATAATAGTAGTATTACAATGCAATCCTATATATGTTTCCTCAAAAGTAAGCCATGTTGATTTCAGTGGGGCTTGTGTGTTTGTAGTATTGCAGCCTAAGAATAGACTTCCTCTGGTACATGGACAGACAATGTGAGTGGAATGATTGTGTGAACTGGATGTGTACACATGTATTTCTATACCAGGCATATCACAGGTTGTATTGTATGAAAGGTGGGACCACTGGTTCATTACATCTATACAATTCTTAGAGCACAATCCTAACCTGAAGTTAGGCCAACACAGTTAGGCTAGCAAAGTTTGGCTGGCACAAGAGCCACTGTGAAGCATATTTGGACCACTCTTGGAGGATGACATTGTCCCTTGTGCCAACCAAACTTTGCTGGCCTAACTGTGCCAGCCTAACTTAGTATAGGTTAGGATTGCCACTTAGTCTGTGAGTGTGCATTAACTCTATTCATGGAAGGAAAGCATAATATGAATTAAGGCCTATTAAACTGAAGTTAGGGCCAACCTGGCTTGAACTCCATTCTCTGTTAAAAGGCCACAAGAATACTTAATGTTTTAGTAAAAAAAATACCTGTACATTTTTACAGATGATGACTGTGGTGATGGCAGTGATGAACTGGATTGTGTTCATTCATGTTTTGACAATCAGTTCAGATGTTCCAATGGTAGGTGTATTCCAGCTCATTGGGCTTGTGATGGTGATAATGACTGTGGAGACTCCAGTGATGAAAACAAACCAAACTGCACAAAAGAAGGTTGGTATTTTATGACTTTCCCTCCATTCATCTGTACTTAAACTATTGCATGTACATTTGTGGTCAGTTGTGGCATCAGAAGCATGATTCAGGGCAGCTGCGGACCTACCATTGGGCAGAGGGAGGCTAGAGCCCCCGGGCGCGGAGCTCCTGAGACGGGCAGAAGGTTGCAAAGAGGCATCTCATACTGTTCAAAAATTGAGCCTAGCATGCCGGAAGGGCGTGTCAGTGGGTGGGGAGCTGCTGCTAGGGGTGCAGAGCATCAACCCGTCCCTTGGGCGGAGCATGGGCTGGGCACACCACTCATTCATGGTCCCTGCCAATCCACCCTATGGCTACCACAGGACTTTTCAGATAGAGTATGAGTTGCACATAATGAAAATTGCAGGGCTGGACATGTGAGAGTGGGAGAAACAAACTACCCTGCCACCAAAGATGAACCGCAGCTTCTTTTGCAAGATCCAAAAAAGAGGAGGCTTTTTAATGGGAACAAATCTCAAGGACAGCAGCAAGACTACTGTACTCCTGGCACGTTTAAGAGTGACCCCCCCCCCAAAAAAAAATGGAAGACAAAGAAGCTCAACATGCAGCATGGGCATGTCTGCTACGGAGAAAGATGACTCAAAAATGGATGTTTCTGATGGGAAAGAAAAGTAAAAGCACAGTATGGACATCCTGCTAGAGAAGGAGATGCTTCCAGAGCAGGAACTAATTATATTACAAAGACAACAAAATATTCTTGGGTGAACAAAGGAATTTTAGCTTCTCTTTAGGTATGCAGCTCAGGTTCTCCTGGACTGGATGGGCAGCGTAATCCTAGAGGGGGATTAGCGCTGACACGGGAGTGCCTAGCAGCACCCTCGCATCGGCACTAAAGCAACAGGACAGTGCCAGTCCTGTTGCGCCCATGCAGCGCTTCCCTCGTGTCAGCCAAAGCCAGCCGGTGCGAGGGATTCTCTTTCCCATATCGGGACAGAGATTGGGGGAAGGCGGGAGGCAGGACCTGGGCGGGCTTTGGAGGTGGCCGTACGGCCACGTCCTAAGCCCGTCAGTGAGGCCGTGCGGCCCCAATTCAGACTGCACCATCTCCTTGGATCTGTGCCTGCTCTTTAGCGAACTCTCCCTTGCAGCGGGGTGGCTCCAGCCTCTCCTACACAGTGCTGGATACAGTCAGACGCTGCTTAGCATCGCGTCCTGAGTTTGAATGTGTTCTTCATTACACAATGCTTATTGGGCTACTCATTAAGACGGGTTCCTGTGGAACAATAGGTATGAGCAGGTTAGTGTTACCCAAGATAGTTAATGGGAAATGCCTCTTGGCTCAGAAACTGAAAAAGATTGCCCAGAGGGCTTGGCTCCTGGACAATTTTAAACTTAATTTAATATACAGGACTTGTAATATATCAATCTTGTCAGAACACAGCACACAAATTTGCCAGACCCTAAGGAAGACATGTAGAGCTCCAGCTCCAACCCTTAGCAGCCCTGAATTAGCATATCTCCTGAGTCTCCAGGTGCAATTCTATCCACAATTACTTGGAAGTAAGCTCAGTTGACTATAATGTGACTTATGTCTGAGTAGACATGCATTGGATTGGGCTGTCAGTGATTTCCTCTCAGAAATGCCAGCTAGGAACCAAGACAAAGTTGAACCAAGATGGAGATAAGTTTGTACTGCACGCATTTTGGGAAAGAGAGGGTGTTCACAACAGTGTACAATCAGCATTTTTCTATTGTTTGTTATATTAACCATACTGATTCCAGTACAACTATTCCATTAGTATAGTTCTTGCACTTCTGGACAGTTTTTCCCACTGTGATTTGAGTGTAAAAATTCTAAATTTGCTTTGCGAAAATAAATCATGGTAGACTTAAATTCTTTATCGTTCCAATTTTAGTATATGTGCTGCCGAAGCGAGCACAGTAGACTTAAATTCTTCATAAACTATCCAAATTTAGCTTTACTGATTTTCCCTAATCCTAATTTTTTCCAACACCAGAGAATGAATATTTAAACATTAAAAACAACGTGAATTATTAATACATATGTGTGTTTATCCTCAGGCTACAGTTTAGCTTGAGGCAAAGCTGCTACTGAAAATGTGATTTTAAAACCATGTTTAAAAAATTTGCTTGAAACTCTTTATAAAATCTAGTTCACCCTATTTATGCAGCCACTTCTATTTGTAGTGCATCATTACTTACCAAGTAAGAGTATGATGTTATGCTTGCTGGAGAAAGGTTAAGAGAACTTGAGTAGGTGTAGCTCGAATGAAATCGGAGAAATAGCAGAATCTGTTGATTTAGTTGATTTTAGTTAGGCTAATTAGAGTAAAAGTTCTGAAATGGTATCACTTCATCATGCATTGTACAGCACTTGAACATGCCCTGCGCTATGTATCAAGACAAGTATAGTTAAAGCATTCCAAGTCATTTCAGGGTGCTACACCTGAAGAGGATTGTTAGCTGGTATGGATCAGGACTCTGATGTCATCAAGGTGTGCCTGAAACTAACAGGTAATTAGAAGACTCACAGTCACTCACAGGAGTAGCAGGGCAAAGAATGAATTATTGTTATTTTTATTATTTTACTTAAAAAAACCACAAAGCTAAGAATAACAAAATGGTTCCCTCTCCAAAAGCGGCTCAGTTTTAAAAGAAGCACATGCAAGACACGAGCAACAGCTGTGGGAATAACCACTATGCTGGAATAAGAAGCCCCCCCCCAAATAAGGCCAAAGGCCATCTAGTCCACTTTCCTGTATCTCACAGTGGTTCACCAGATGCCTCAAAGAGGACTCCAGACAACAAGATACCTGCATCCTGCTGCCAGTCTCTGGCATTCAGATAGGCCATGCCTAAAACTGGGAGATTACCAAAATTCATCTTAGTTTGTAACCTGTAATTGACTTTTCCTTCATAAATCTGTCTAATCCCCTTTTAGAGACATCTAGGCCAGGTGCCAACACAACATCCTGTGGCAAGGAGTTCCACAGATTAATTACACACTGGGTAAAGAAATAATGAATAGGGACAGTTGCTTTCATCCTGCTAAATCTAAGGGTACCGCTTAAAAGGTGCCTCTTTACTCATTTGTCAGTGGAGAATATCAAACATTGGTGTTTTGAGGAAATGCCAGACATTCAGAAAGAAATGTTTACAATTTCAGAAGCAACAATGCCAGTTTCTTTTCACCAGACTCTAAGTCTTGGTTAAATTCACAACCGGTCACCTATATTTTTCCCAAGCATACGTATACTATTTGAGGGCTAATTTGTGCACATATTCTGTTCACAGTAGCTACTTAAAATTCTTATTTTTGACCAGCCAAGTAGTTATAGCCACTACCACCCAGCTGTCATGCGCATCATTAATATTTTTGCAATATCGTGTGTCTGACACAACTTTGCACAGTGCCATCTGCTGATGAAAATTTCTTGTCAGAAAGAAAATGGCAGATCATGTTCAGTAGCACTGGGTCCTAAGCAAGCAGAAACATAGTATATTTTTCTCATCTTCCTCATCTGCCAGCTACAGGGTAGTTAGTTTGTGCTTGATGCTGCTGTGCTTGATGCTGCTGTCTGAATAAGAATTCAATTGGCCATTCATCCCAATTAGTTTGGAAGAGTGTGTTGGATTATCTCTTCAAATACAGTTCGGCATACAGTTTACTGCTCATAAGTCCCATCAAAATTGATGCCTGCGTGAATGGTTGGCCATCTAATTATAGTTATATATTGAAATGTTTAGAGTCATGCAACAAGTAGACATCTAAGCTCTGGTTTCCTGAAAATTGTAATGTCATGGGCTCAGACAGTCTCATTGTAATGTCAACAGGTATCTTCGTAATGAGTTTATCCTCAAGGTACTTCTTTATATGCTAAGGTCTGGAATACAGACATTTGAATTCTGTGTAGTAGAGTGTTGTAGAGTTTGGTATGTGTAGTGCTGAGGGCACTGTACTGTACATACTGTGAAGCTTGAAGCATTCCTTCTTGCCTGCTTTGAAACTCAGTGATGAGTTGCTTGAAATTGCCTCAGAGTAACAGTTCATAGAATTGCAGTTTTAAAAAAAACTTCAAAGAGGGCTGGGAGCAATTACAGTGGTGAACCTTGCAAAAGTTGGATTTATGATACAAATATTTTTGTAAAGCATCCATAGGTAGCTCGAAATTCTTAAAGTCTTTGAACAAAATGAGCACATTGCTTCAATGCAACAGTTTTCTGATCTTCTTAGGACTAGGAGAATGATTAAATGAAGTGAGTAATTTAAAAAATAAAATGCTGCCAAATTTACAGACTGCATAGGTTTGGAACTACCATACAGGATGAAGTCAGGATGAACATAATTGCAGACCGTCAATGAAAACATATTAAAAATGAAATTAATGCATTCCACATGGTTTGTACACAACTTGGAACTGGTGAGGAAAATAATGTTAGGGACAAATGGATGATGACTCCCTTTAGCCCACTTGTCTCCACTTTCTTTAGCTGTTGGAGAAGTGCAGTAGGCAAATAAAATTTGACCACATACCTCAGGAAGGCTCTCTCTTTTCCCCTATGTGCATGACTTGCACAAAGAATTGAATTAATTTAACATAGCGTAAAGGGTGGGGGTTCGAAATGAACCATTTGTACACATTATAAGGCAAGACTGCTAAGATGATATCTAGAGGGTATTGAGATATTTAGAGTAAATGCTAACTAGTCTTTTTCCCTCAAGCTGACAGCAACCTGGTAATTAGGCCCTCAGACTCTCTCAAACCACTGAATGCTGCAGGGTGCTTGGCTCCATGTGTCTTTGGAACTCAAATCTGTCAGTCAATCATTGGCTTGCTGTAGAGCTGCTACAGGTTGTGAGCTAAAGATGAATGAAACCACCAGGCTCTACTCCCTGAATTTTGGCAGGGAGTGAAATTATTCCATTGTTTTGTTAGAATTCCACAGTGGATTGAAGGAATGGTGTTAGCAGTTCACTCCAGCACAGGAAGCTAATTAAAACATCATCTTCATTGTGGGAGGGGTGTCCCTTTGTGTCCTTTGCTCCTTCCCATGACTGAATTGCAAGCTGTATATGTGGGGGAAGCCTATTCTCCATATTCCAGCACATAGTTAAAATTCAGACAAGAAAAGGGGAAAAATACCTTCATTCAATCTGAGTCCTTCAGAATATAAGCAAGGAGGACACTGGGGTGGGGGGCAATCCTAAACTGAGTAAGTGTGAGCCATCCTCCCTGACTCCAAGAGTAGTCCAAACATGCTTTATGGTGACCCTTGTGCTGGCCAAAGTTTGTTTAGTTTATGCTGGCCTAACTCCGTTTAGGATTGTGCTCTGGGTCTAATACAGCCGAGGACCCTGTGCTTTACCCAACTCCAAGATGTCTAATAGCATAAGCCTAAGAGCATCTCCTTGTGAGTCAGGTGAGGCAATTGCAGCAGTAGTCAGTTGGCGCAGGAAAGGAATTTGCCCAACTCCATTTTCTGCCCATGGAAGCCCATCTTGCCTAATTATTGGACTAACCTTCATTCCTTACGTGAATAATGTGTAGTTTATTGCAGATTGGTATATCAACTATGCTTTCCTTCACAAATAACATCGCTGCAAACCCATTTTGTTAAATGTACTGCAGAGTACAGGCAGTATACAGCATATTCTTATCCATATGAATTGGCTATCAGGTTTTGTTTTTTCCTCTAGCATTAGCTTTGGACTCTGTTAGTTGTGAATACTGTTCTACTTTATCTGTTATATGGTTACAAAACACACAAAAAATTAAAAAAAATTTTTTTTAGAAAGGATTGCTTAACCAGTGTGCTACACAATTAGGCCCCATATAAACTGAATTAGCTATGATGTTAATCCAGTGTTGGATGGAAGAAGGTATCATGAGGAAATTGAACACTCTTGGTAACTTTTAATTATTGTTTTGTGCTAGAAACAGTGTCTCTTGGAGGATGTACTGGGAAAGAATTTCAATGCCACCCTGATGGAAACTGTATTCCTGAATTCTGGCGTTGTGATGGAGAGAAGGATTGTGAAGACGGCAGTGATGAAAAGTACTGTAATGGAACTATACGCCCATGTGATGAGAGAACAAAATTTTCTTGCAAGACCACAGGTACCCAGAAGTGTAATATACGCAGAGTCAGAATATGCTTTTTGTTACATGAATTATAACTATATCCCATGGGAGGTTGAAGGGGGAAGGATTGATTAGCAATTTGTCTGCCTATTGTTTTCTTACAAGCCGTTTTCACAAGACTGCTCAATTAGGACAGGTACGTTGGAATTCTTGAATCTGTGGAAAAATTCAGAGGGCAGGAAATTCCACAGCATCCCTAGACCTAAGCATAACTCATGTATATGGTACTTACTGTGTGTTAATGACTGCACTCCTCCACCGATTTGTGCAGCCACTATGTCAACACTGCTCATTCACATGCACACGTGTGCAGTGATGTCATTCAGGGGGAACGGACCAGAACGGACGTTCCGGATCCTAACGGGCTCCGTGGCTGGTTCCGGGTTTTGTTTTTTTTCAACATTTGAATTTGGCTCGCCTCAGCCGCGCATGCGCACTGCATGCGGCAGCTGTTGCCTGCACTTTGTGTGAGCGAGGCAGGCAGGCAGCGGCATGAGAAAGTGAAGAAAGCGGCGGCGGCAGCAGAATTTTACCTTACCAGCGGCGAGGGAAGAAGCAACGGGTAGGTAGGCTGCGTGCCTGGGCCTCTCTCCAGCCGCGGACTCCGACAAGTGCCAATCAAAAGTGAGTTCCTGTTCCTAAATCATTTGAATGACACCATGGCACGTGTGTCCTACATGTGTCATGCATACACACAAATAACTGAAATTGGGGAAATTAGCTAGCGAGAGGTTAAATTCAGCAATGTGACAATTTTGGGATCGTTGACGTGGATGAGTGATGCGAACAACCTCAGAGTGCCTCAAAATTAGCTACCAGTAATCATGAGATAGAGCTTTTTCAAAGAAAATAGAGTTTATTAAAGAAGGCATCTTTAATTCCAGGTTTAGGAGATCAGTTAGAGAGCTTTACTGGACTTGCAAATAACAGTATTTGGACGGTAGGAATGGGGGGGGGCGGAAATACTACCATTCAGCTGGTCAGGGATGTGAAGTCCTTGTAGGCAGCACAGGCAGGGCTGCAAGAGTCCAGGTTCCAGAAGATGGGGCAAAAAGCAGTCCTTGTCAGGGGCCAAGATGGAGGAGGCTCTCCTGTCTCTTGACTGGGACATGAGCCTAAAAAAAAAAGAAAAGAAAGAAAAAACGCAGCAGGGATACACTAGCTAGTTTCTGAAGTGACCTCCTTCTTCCTCCTTCTTTTCTCCCCTCTTCCCCTCTCAAATTCTGCTTCCAGAGCAGGGGTAGATATACTAATTTGCATAAAGGAAACAAAACATTTATAAGAAAACAAAGGTGTTTGGAGCTGCTTCTTTAGTTATGTGTTAGGAACTTACTGACTTGATTGGATTGAGAGGGCTCCTGATTGCTTATCCATCAAAACGGCTGTTTCTGCTGGACAATGGGGTAGCAGGGTGTGCGTTGCTTCAGATTCAGGTTGGGAGACTTCTTGGCAGAGTTTGAAAAGAATTGTCCGGGTGAGCCTAGCTCTTGATATGAACAGACAGGAAGTTTATGTAATTTCAGGCAGGACTCACCCTTACATACGTCTTTTGTCAGAGACCCAGATTTGCATTGCAAGACCCTGAAGGGAAAGGAGATGTCTCTGGCACCAATTCTTAATACCTTTAACTCTCAGGATGAGACCAAAAATGGAGTCAGGCCTGTACACGTGTTTGGGAAAGAGAGGGTGTCCACAACATGTGAAACATCTATAATAAAGGGTATATTTGTGAAAACTGGTTGTTGCTTAGGAGGAAAATGGTATTTTTTTTCTTTGCATATTTTTTGAGTCTTTTCAATCCATTTGGGACATAACGAACCCCAACAACTTTGGCAACTATAGCAGCTTTTTTGATGGCTCAGCTGTCTTATTTACATATTTGCAAATCCAGATTCACTTGAGTAATATGTAGCAGGATAAATGAATTCAGCACCGTGGCAGTTTGTGAGGGGAATGCATTTAATTTAATAAAAAAATAGAGCAAATGTCTCATTTTTAAGCAAATGTTGTCTCTCTTTTGAAAATCATTCTTGTCAGTGGCTTGCAACTTCTCTGCTCAATGTCTTTGTATGGATGCAAAAGAGAGCCATTCCTGGAACGAGACTTTCCCATCTCCCTTTTCCCCCTGCAGCTCTCTGCAGCTGCCACAAATTTGCTCTTGAGGGTTGGGAGACCCTCTGCAACACAGTGGCATGTGGTGTGGGGGGGCTGCATCAGGAAGGAAGAACTGCCATAAATTATGCACTCCCTTTTGCCTTTGGATCGGCAGATGTGCCTTTCAGTTGTGTGACAACAATTTTGACTCTAAGCCAAAATATTTAAAGGTCCCCGCAGGTGATCTATTTCCTTCAACTGTCTTTACTGGTATAATTGTTATATTTGATTTATCAGTGCATTATTTACATGTAGGTTGAGAGATCATCTATGGTTTTCTATTTATGCTGATTCTAATATGCTGGCACATTAGTCATGGCACCTTTTTACATCTCTTAGTTAATTGCTACTGAAATTGAGGGTGGTGTGGTAATGCAGTCTTAGGGTCCAATCCTATGGGCCGCAGCAGGGTGGTACAAGCATACCACTGGCACTTGTGCTGCAAAGGTGCCATAAGGTACCTCTAGCACCAGTGGTAAGCCTTTACTACCCACACTGGCCCAGCGCTGTTTCCATGTGCCCAATGGCATCTATGTGAAGCTGGCAGCCGATAAGTGCAGGAGCTGCCAGCGGTGTGGTGTTTCCGGGAAGGCAGGAAGGGCGTAACTGAATAGTGGGTGGAACCAACGGTGCCCTCCACTGCCGGATCCTAATCTCTGTGTCAAGTCGCATTACCGGACATGGAGGCTCTCACGTCTGCACCAGCAAAATAGCTGACATAGACCCAAGGAGATGCATCAACAACACTGCACCCTTGCCCTGGTGAAGGGTACCAAGTCCTGTTCTCCTGAGGTGCCTCTGGTGCCTACTTGACACTGGTACATAATAATAATAAGAACATAATAAGAGTCCCACTGGATCAGGCCAAAGGCTCATCTAGTCCAGCTTCCTGCATTTCGCAGAGGCTCACCAGATGCCCCAGGGAACCCACAAGACAACTAGATACGTGTATCTCATTGAAGCTGTGACTGAGTCATTGTGCAAATTGGGTTACATTTGAGCAACTCTTCCAGCTGAACCCACTGAACTGGACAGCCTGCTCGTTCCTGAGCCCTGTTTCTCAGTCAGTCCCAGTTCCCAGCTTACAAAGGCACCTCCAGTCCCACTGCAAGAATGCTTAAGGAGTCTCAAACTGCCCCTTTGCCACAAGCTTCAGTTTGAGTTTGAGTTCAGTTACCCCCAGAGCGCAGTACCTCACGGAGAAAGCACAGAGACCAATCTTAAGTAGAAGGATTTTAGAATAAGGCATACAGTGTTGAGAGAAAGGCCACTCTCACTGCAAGAGCAGTGGAGCTGTTCAAGGGGCCCTTCCAGGTTTCAGCATACAGACAAGACAAAACAAATAAGCCTATTCTACTTCTTAACATCTCACCAATCCTTGAGGAAGTTGGGCATAGGCTCTCGCGGCATTCGCCAGGCCACCGACAGCTAGTGCATACTGCCAAGGTCCATGATGGAACAGACAAAGAACAAAGGAAAGTCTCCCCCAGTTATAGGACTTTCCAGGACCCCATGCAGGATCTTTGACCAATGACCTTAATGCAAGGTTACGAATCTGGATAAACCAACCAATTACATTTGATGTCATGTAGGCCCGGTACTGCCAGTTCTGACCCAGGTGTTGGTAATTTGGCATCTCCTTGCTATCTCCTGTCCACGGACATTTACAGCCAGCAGTTTTCTTTAATCTAAGTTATTCCACAGCTGTAAGGCTTGAGCTGTTATCTGCATTTCCAAGGCCCTTTTGCTAGTTATATTAGTTTCCTTTTCAAAGTGTGAATATTGGAGCCTTCCCACAGCTTGGCTTTGTTCTTATACCAACTTTGATCTTTACTCTTCTTCTTAAGGATGTCAAGGTAACCATATATTCCCAAGAAATCCCTAGTTAACCCGTTGTGTCGTCATAGCAGCGATGTAGGATGCAGCGGTAGCCATTTGGCTACAATTGTGCCTCCAGCACCCTTGCAGCATTAGGATTGGGCTGTGAATCAAAGCTTTGGCAAAAGACTATGCTCTTAAACAAAGAACTTTAGTTGAATAATTGCCTACTCCGGTCTTATGTGAAGATCAATTATGACCTCTCAAAGTAGAGTAACAGGCAATTATAAAATGTAATTTTTGTATGTTATGATAGACAAGGAAGGGAGTGGAACAGAACAGCTCAAACTTTCATTACTGTTGGAATAAAATTCTATTTTCTGTTGTTATGATGCTCCACCCCACCTGCTGTCCCCAAATCTGCTGTTGTGCTTTCCATCAAGTAATTTCAAGGCATTAGTCACAGACAATTAATTACATTTAAAGAAAATATTGAAAATAATTAATAAGTAAAATAAAAACTATTTTAAAATCAAAACTCTTGCTTCTTTTAGTAAAACTAGTATTCCACAAAAATTCTACAAAAGTTACATTTTACAGAACTGTCATCCTTTCAGTAGCATACTTTTACTCTCCCCCCTTTTTAATGCTCCTAATTAGGCACTCAGAATGAAGAAAAAATATCAGTTTTAAATAAGAAAAGAGTATGGAAATCACATGCCCTTTGGATATTTGGAAATAGAAACTGACATTTAGAGTGCAATCCTAAACTGGAGTTAGGCCAGCATAAACTAAGCCACCAAAGGGCCATCATAAAGCGTGTTTGGACTACTGTCAGAGTCAGGGAGGATGGCTCATGTCTGTGTGCTGGCCTTTCTGACTCCAAGAGTGGTCCAAACATACTTTACAGTGGCTCTTGTGCTGGCCAAACTTTGCTGGCTTAGTTTATGCCAGCCTAACTTAGTTTAGGATTGCGCCCTTAGTTGTATTTCTAAATGTGCCTACTAGCAACAATTAAGCTTTTTCAAATGGAATATTAAAAGCTGTGATTACTACTTATAAATGGAATGGCATTGTTTCTGGCATGTACCCTTTCAGATAAGAACATCAGAAACGCTAGTTCACAAATACCTTTACACTTTGTGGTAATGTTTTGCAATATATAAATGCTAATGAGAAGCCTGAATGTAATTTTTATCACTGATCTCAGTTGACCTGCTCACAGCAGATCTCATGAGCCAAGATGCTGATTTGAAGAAAAGTTCGCTTACTCCACGGAGACCTCTCCAGCTGCGCCTCCCACCATAGGATGCAGTGTGTGCCTCCTTGGCTCCTTACTGTCATGAGCTACTCGTTCCCTGCCCACCAAGGAACCTATTCCTCGACCATCTATATTCCATGCTTTGTTGTAGGCAAGTGACCAAACCAGAATTAGATCTGACTCCAAACTGTAGCCACAAAACATGCATTGTAATTGTTTTATTTCAGAGGATAAAATTGGTTACATAACTCACAGAAGGTTCGCAGCTCAGCTGAAGTAACTGCCAAAGTTTGACCCACTTCCCTCTCCAACAACAGATGTTTTTTTAAACAGGTTACTCTTCCCACTCAATGGAAAGGTTTGGAAGGTTCCAAAGTTCAGGCTGCCCTGGTTTTATTTTTTCTTTCACATGTTCCCAACCAAAAGAGAGGTTGGAGGATCAACACCTTCAGCCACTATATACCATTAAGAACGGAGAACAAGTCTAAGACCTAAGTGAAGGGTAACTGCTTACTAGTTACAAGTTACAAATCATACAGGAAAGGGGGAAAAAACCAACTCATCCCATTAGACGTCAATAAGATGGAGGGGGCTTTAACTTCATCCCCGCTCCTGGCCTACATGTCTTACAGGAATGAACTCAACTTTGAACTCTAACCTTCTGCTGTGGAAAATAAAATTGTTGAGTCAGATGTTTTAATGTCCTCTTTTGACCCACGTGGCCACCTCCCCAAAGCACATAATGCACATACACAGTGCCACGGATTGAAATTTAGCAGACACAAGCTACGGTTTATGCCCTACCATCTCCCCAACAGAGCTGGGAATGTGTCTCCAAATTTGATTTGTGAGTCTCCACATACACACACCCTGCGACTTGACTCATTCACTAGTCCTAGTGCATGCCCCTGGTGACTCTGGAAGTTAATGAAGCCAGTTTTGACTCAAATCTTTTGGAGCTTTTTAAATTTTTAACAGCCAGTTAACTGAGGGGAGGATTTGAACCTGCAACATTATTCTTAAAGTGGAGGATCTATTCCAAAGTAGTGGGGTTGCTTTACTAAATAGGAAGAACAATCAAGTCTGTTCTTTTTTTTAAATTGTAGCTTACAGAAATTTCTTTGTACCTGAAAAGAACCATGGCTATTCTCTCTGTCCTATCCATGGGTCAGGGCAGGAGAAGCAGGGGCCAGGAGAAGCTCTAAGGAGCGCAAGACAGGGAGGAGAATGCAGAGCAAACATTGCAAAACCACTTCTCTTTCTCTCCATTTTTCAGTCTAACAATCTTCCTCCTCCCCTGCTGCCATGTCGATCAGGCAGGCAGGCTGCCGCTGGGTCTTAAAGCCTCTTTCCACAAATGGTACAAACAACAAAACCTGCATATTCTTCTCTTAAAAGTGGTGGTTGTGTGAAATTGTGGTTTTATATTTGGTGTATCCAAAGAAATCAGGGGAAAGGGTCACTTTGGAAGGGAAGGACTCTTTGGGAGTCCCTGCTCTTTACCTCAGGTTTCTAGCACTAGATAGAGAGAAGGGCATATGGGGCGTTGGTGAGAGAAGTACGAGGTTTCAAAGCGCAATATAGCTACCTGTTTGCTTTCCTGAAGGGGGAACCTGGAGGTTTCTTGCAGAGGTTCAGATGTTAGTGAGCAGCATGGAGATTATATTCTGGCACATGTAGCTGCACCCAGGGGGAGAGAGAGAGAGAGAGAGAGCGAGAGAGAGCGAGAGAGCGAGAGAGAGAGAGCGCTCTAGAATCCTCCTAAATTTAAGAAGTGTCTAGATACTTCTTACAGCAGTATTGATTGTACTAGTTATAAAGGAAAGAATGGGGTCTGGAGTACCCTGTTTTAGTATGCAGATGTATGACTGGGTGGATGAATCTCTTTGAATGGGTTCTTATGTGCCTGTTCCTGGTCCACAATTAAGGGTATGTGATGTTGCTACTGGGAGAGGCTAAAATGCAGGTGTTCACATACACCCTGGCACTTAAAATGCAGATGTTTTACAGTATAACAAATAGAATGCAGGGATGGCAATCAATTGGGAGGGAGATAGAAATACAATCATTTTAAACAGGAGTTTAAATTCAGATGAGAACTATACATTCAGGTATTCACACAAATTGGATTATCTCTTCCTTCCAGGGTGTGACTTGAAGGAACAGCACAGTTAGAGGATTTTGAAGCTTGACCAGAGTTCTTCAGAAACTTAGCCTATGGCTAGAAAAGCAGTGTTATGATATCCATTTTTTGTGTGTGTGAGTCCTGGTGAAATAGTTCATCTGAGAGGGTGGCATACATATACTGTATGTAAAGAAAATTGGTGGGGGAGATTTGCTAGTAACACTGGCAGGGCAGCCCAATAGGAGTGGTCTGTTCATGATGTAATAAATGAATTGTTGGTTTTTGAAGGTTTTTTTTTAAAAAATTATATTTTCTGAGTTTTCATTTTCATTGATACTTAATATTTTGAAAGTTTTGGGTTGGGTGGCTAAAGAGAGGAGTGGGGTGATTCATGTTGTTGTGCATTTCTTATTTCAACAAGTCTGCTTCCTATCCTGTATTGGGAGCGTAGCAAGTATGGAGCATCATTAAAGATAACTCAAGAAGGACAATCAACAATTACAGACCAACAAAAAGAGTTAGCTCTGCTTTTTTTCTGTGTTTAAGATGCCAGAAGACTTCCATTTTTCACATATTATTTTCCCTTCTTAAAAAAAAGAAACAAAGGAATACTGTTTTTTTGTTTGATCTAGTTTTAGGGCCCAATCCTAAGCAGCCTAGCATCAGCACCACCAGCGCTGGTGTAGCAAAAGTGCTGTAAGGCACTTCTACCAGTGGCTGTAAGGGCTTACTGCAGGTGTCAGACCAGCGCCAAGTCCCAGTGCTGGAGAAGCTGCCACGGAGCCACCCGGCTGTAAGTGATACTGCCAGTCAGCAGCTGTGCACTCATTCAGGGCAGGGGGAGTGTGGGACTGGGTGATGGTAGGGGCAGAGAGGGGTGGGAGGGGTGGGATCCTAATCTCCATATCAGGCCACATGGCTTGATACAGAGGCCTTTTCTTCCCTGGCAAAATAGCCAGCACAGATAGGAAGAGGCCCATTGGCAGCCCTGCGTCCTTACCCAGGAGAAAGGGACGAACATCCCCTTTCCTCGAGGGGCCTTCTATGTATGCTGCGGTCAGGCACAATGGAATGGGCTGTTATTCTACTATATTAGTTTAATGTTAAGCATTCCAGATGCAATTTTGGAGAGGATGCTAATAAATTAAAATTTTAAAACTATGTAAATACATCAGAACTTTTGATTGAGCCCTTCTTAGCTAGAATTTATGCCTCCCCATCTCCCCTGCCTCTGTACATGTAAGAGCTATAAAAAGAAAAGATGAATGAATATAGAGCAGTTATTTAGAGAAGACAGGAGACTGAAATTATATCTACAAGACAAAATCTTGACTTTTTTTGTTGTTGTTGTTCAGTCGCTAAGTCGTGTCCGACTCTTCGCGACCCCATGGACCACAGCACGCCAGGCCTCCCTGTCCTCCACTAGCTTCCTGAGTTCGCCCAATTTCATATTCATTGCTTCGGTGACACTATCTAACCATCTCATCCTCTGTCGCCCCCTTCTCCTTTTGCCTTCAATCTTTCCCAGCATGAGGGTCTTTTCTAAAGAGTCCTCTCTTCTCATCAGGTGGCCAAAGTATTGGAGCTTCAGCTTCAGCATTTGTCCTTCCAGGGAGCAATCAGGCTTGACTTCCTGGAGAATTGACCGATTGGATCTCTTTGCAGTCCAGGGGACTCTTGACTTTATGCATCATTATAAAATAATAATCCACAAATAATACATTCACATTGAAATAAAGTTATCAAGACATACATAATAATAAATGTTTAAGTGTAAGCATTTATTTTGAAGCCCGACAAAAATTAATTTGCTCACTGATATGCATTTTGTTTTAATTAATAGCAAGTGTCTAGCCTATCGAAGTACAGGGGAATCTTCTATTGCAGACTATTTTCATTAAGATGAAAGGAAGTCAAGTAAACAGATTTGCTCTAATAGCTTATGTTTCTATAAAACAGATTAAAATTGAGGTAGCATTTTATTGTGTGACTACATCAATATACTTTGGATGTGTGAAATTTACTTGGCAGTGTTTTTCATTAGTTTTCATTGGCTTCAGCTGTACAATTAAATGGAATAATACATGAGCCAATAGCATGGCACACATGAAGAGAAGGGAGAAAGTAATTTTAAGTGAGTTTTTAAAAAAATGGTTGAGAGGCCTAGAGGGCAGGGGAGAAGGACTGTTGCAAAAGAGGATTATGAAGAAGTAAAAGGAAAACGAGACAAGGAAAATAGGGCACAATTTTGAAAGCAGGGGTTCAACTGTCGTTATGGGGTAGGTAGGGGTGTGTGTGTACGTGTGCACGCACTGTGTTGGTTTGTGCTTGTTTAATTGTTATGTTGCCTTTATTTAGGGATCTAACACTGCAATCCAAAGTATGTCTGTTCGGAAGTAAGTCCAATTGGTCTTACTCCCAGGTAAACGTGCATAGGATTGCATCTTAACAGCCCAATCCAACATACATCTCCATGCTGCATCCTGTGGGGGATTTTTGGCTGCTGGAGATCTTCTTAGGGTAAGAGGACATTTGGAAATGGAAAAAAATGGAAGTAGGAGAAAGCAATTTATTAAAAAGTAATGGAACAAGGGGAGGAATTATTTCCTATTGGAAAATGGATGAGTATCAAAGTACTGGAAATCTGAAGATTTAGCACCAACTTTTAAATAGTTAAGGAAAATATTAGACATTTTGTAAATGAATATTCATACTTCTTTGAGATTGAATTAATTCCATATATGATTTGGTTAAAAATTGTGTTTCCTTAAGCAAATTCTTATCTTTCATAAATACAGGTATGCTTATTTAAATTTGTGCGGTGGTCTTTGGAATTCAAATAGAAAGAATGGGCAACTGTACTATCAACTCAGTTCAAACACATAAATGGAACAGATTGGTTTTCTGGATACTATTATTGAGGTATTTGCTTTAAGTTTGATTCTATCTGTTTATTTTCTCTTTTCTCCAAGGGAGATGCATTAGTAAAGCATGGCTGTGTGATGGAGACATTGATTGTGAGGATCAGTCTGATGAGGATAATTGCGAGGAGTACATGTGTGGACCACCAAAATACCCTTGTGCTAATGACACTTCCATCTGCCTACAGCCTGAGAAACTCTGCAATGGAAGAAGAGATTGTCCTGATGGATCTGATGAGGATGTTCTTTGTGGTATTTCATATTTTATCAGATATCTGATTCATATTACATATCTACATATTCCCTTTGGAACTACTCACATCATTAAAACCTCACATTTAACTGGAATTTTTCATTATTATATTATGCTTGCAAGTCCATCAAACATCTCTAAAATCAATTGTAGTGAACCACATAACTTCACGTATTTCTGTGCTAGATACTTGCAATAGATTCCCATGCTCAACTTCATATTTTACCCCTTCATAGAAATCACTGTCATTGACATTTTCATCATGTCTTTTGTTGTTGTTTTTCTGAATGCTGGATGCATTCACAAATAAATTCAGTGGTACATCTGCTTTATACAAACAATCAAATGAAAAAGGGTATGAGGAAATCAAATCATACTCCCACTTCAGTGTGCTACCTTTCTGCAATATGTGCTTACAACAGAAGTGCAAAGGTGACCAGCTAAACTGAACAGTGGAAATAAATCATAAAGCTAGATATGTATTCTGAAACACAATCATAAAATTGTATTCTACTCTTCTGGCTTCTTCCATCAGCACAAGGCTTACAAACCTCACCTGCTACAATTTAATTGTAAAACCTAAAAAATAAAAGATAGGGAAAACAGGTAGTAAGCAAAACACAGGAATTCCAACAGGCCAGTTCAAATGTTCACTTCTTGGATCAGGTGCACTATTTCAGTTTCACATGAGAAGCCAGTTGGCACATCACTTTAGTCCTTGTTACATATTTCAACAAAGCTTAGCACTGCATAACTGAAATAGATGCATGTTCTTCCTCTGATTATCCCTGCTGCTAGCTCTCTTTCCTTGTTTTCTTTATTATTAGAATTAGAAGTAGAATTTAAACCCCACCTTCCCCAAAGCAAATGCCCAAGGCAGCTTATAGAGTCACATGACAAAAGTACAATAAGTAAAAGCATCAAAAACAAAAACATTCAAATGTTAATTTTAACATTAAAACACAAACATATTCAGAAAACATTTAAAATACAGCAAGACCCAACACATCTCGTTAGGCCATTAGGGAAGAAGCAAAATTGTCCAGGGAACCGGTTAAGCTGTCACACTATTCCAGAGGCAAACATTCGCCCCTCATCCAAACAAAATAGGTATGTTTTGAGCTCTTTCCGAAAAGCTATGAGGGAGGCATACTTCTTAATTCATCTGGAAGGAAATTCCATATTTGTGGTGCCACTATAGAGAAGGCTCACCCCTGAGCCGCCATTCCTTTAACGTGGGATAGAGGCTGCACTTAAAGGAGAGCCCCTTTAGATGACCTAAGAGGGTGGACTGGAATGTATGGGAGAAGGTGGTCTTTTAGGTAGCTTAGACCCAAGTTGTAAAGGGCCTTAAAGGTCAATACCATTATCTTGAATTGAGACCGGAAACAAATAGGCAGCCGTGTAGCTGCTGAGGGAAACCTTCTAGCCCCTGTAACTGCTGCATTTTGCACTAATTGCAGCTTCTGAACAGTCTTCGAGGGTTGCCCCATATACAGTGAGTTACAGTAGTCCAGTCTTGGAGTCACAAGTGCATGGACTACCATGGCCAGGTCCGCTCAGTATGGACACAGTTGGTGCACCAGTACTGGGCAAATGCTGGGCAAATGCACTCCTAGCCACTGCTGCCACCTGGTTCTCCACAGAATGCTGAGAGTCCAGGAGCACTCCTAGACTCAATACCCATTCTTTGAGGGGGAGTGCCACTCCATTCAGAGTGGGTAGACCAGGAGAACTTCCGTTGTTTCTGGATTCAGCCTCAGCCTGTTGGCTTTCTATTGGTTATCTAGATTGAAAATCCCTCAGGTTAGGGAATTCTGTATGAAGCATCATGCACATTGATATAGAACCTTAATATATATTTTTAAAAGGATGCCTGTATTAAATCATGCCCATAACAAAATATATTACCTCTGAAAATATTAGCTATTTCACTAACAGCCCAATCCTATCCATCACTGATGCAGTGCGACCGCACAGCTCAAGCCCTATCCAGGGCTGGAACTGAGCAGGCTGGATGTCACCTTGAGGTAAGGAACCATTTGTTCCCTTACTCCATGTACAGCCTCAGGCTACTTGGGGCTACTTGGATCTATGCCAGTAAAATCTTGCACTACTTGGATCTTTGCTGGCACAAGTCCCAAGAAGCCAATGAAGGGCTTCCAGACCCAGGATTAGGATATGGCAGAAGCCTCCTCTTCCAACCCCGCCCTCCCCTGGGCTTGATCCACCCTTTTTCAGCCATTCCCTCTCCCCACCCTCACCCTCCCTTGCACCACTTGGCACTATATTTACCAGCATCAGTGGTTAAGGGTCCGGATTTGGCACCAGCGGGACAGGCACGCCTTCCTCTAAAGTAATTGCAAATGCGCTTTATGGCACATTTGTGAGAGCTAGTATCAGTGTAGCTGTCACTGCGCCAGCACTAGCCCAGATAGAATTGTGCTGTTAGATGGTAACGTTTTCTGACATGGACCATCCTTTCAAAACAGTGTAGCGATGCTGACAGTTTCCGAATAATGGGTTTCTTGTATAAATTTTCACTGCATTTAATACAAATATTTTATTGCGTTGAACACCCTTACCCTGAAAATTGTAATCCATACATAATTAGTAAGATGTATTGCATACAGTTTTGCTTTTGTGCCTGAGTTGGCACTCATCAGGCTGGTGAGGCCAGTATCCACGGTTGGCACAAGCTCAGAATGTGCTTAGTTTTAACTTATTGCTTGATCTCAATGAAAAATTATTTCTATTTTAATAGCTTCATTATATTTCAACATTCTTAGCATTCCACAGTTCACTAGAGTAGCTTAGCTCCACCAATCTATTTCACACTGCCCATCCTTATAGTACCTGCTTCTACTGAGAACCCACACTGTTACTTAATGATACCCAACTCCAATGTGGAGGAGCAGATGGCTGTGTGGGGGAAGTATGGAGCTCGGGTACCAGCTGCTCCTCATTCATTGGCCAGATTCTCACCAGTGCTCATGCTGCTGAAGCTGTGGCCACCTGCTTCTCATAGTTCAGCAGCTAGTCAGGGGCCAAGGCACTGAACCTTATGATGCATAACTAACATATGCTTGCCCATCTCTGCACTATAGTTCCAAAATGTCAGTTGCAAAGCATTATAAGCCAGTTTTGAGGATTCTTTAAAATCTATATTTTTAAATTGTTTGTTGTGACAATTTCTAATCAGTAGTTTTAAGAGCTCAGTCCTACTTACTATCCCACTGATGCATAGGCACCAAAATGGCAACCACAGCATCCTATGGAGAACAGTCCAGGAGGCCTCCAGGCAATAGATCACTTATTTCTTTACCCAGGGGAAAGCTTCTGTGGCATGGTGGGGTCTACTTGGACATGTGACTTGGATCCATGCCACAGGCTCAGGTTCTCAAAGTGATTTAGGCACCAGCAATCCTGCTGCCTCTGCCCCTCCCCGACCCATCTCTCTCCCTGACCTGTTGTTTTGTGACTGGTGCCTACTGCTTTACAGTAGTCGGCTCCCAAGGGAGAGAGGACCCAGTGACGGGTGGTAAGTTTATGACAGACACTAAATCTAATTTGAGCAAAGGGGCATTCATATATCTTTAATTGACTCCTTCATTAAGGTGATCCAGTTTCATAGCACATTTGTATCCTGTACTGCGATGGCTTGAATCACCCCTCAGGGAAACGTCATGTAATGAAAAAGCATCAGCTTCAGCATCCTGTGAATAATCACTGATGTCCTAGATAAAGAACAGAAACATAAAGTTCTTAGGCTCAATCTCAATAGATCACAGCCATGGTGGCACTACAATAATAAACATAAGACACCCTTCAATCATAAATGCAACTTTGAATTTGAAATTCTTTGCTTCCATAACTATTTTTTTTAATTATATTTGCTTTCTTAGCAGTTATGTGTGGCTTCTAGTCACTTTGTGATCAATGAGGTTTCCCCCAAATTCTACCCTTCCTTTCAGCTGCTAGGTCTCCTACTAATAAAAAAAAATGTTTAGTATTACTCTCAGTATGTGTACTTGGTACTGCTGTGTTTCATTAATTTTATTCCATCTCACAACTTTATCCAATTTTCTTTCTTAAATTCCACATCTTCTCTGCTTAAACAATTTATCAATCAGTGAAAGATTTCATTAACATTCTCCTCCTAGTCATCTTCCCACACTAACTCTTCAGATGTTTAATGAATTGATGTTCAGATTCATCCTTGAGGAACTCCGTTTTTTTACTTTTCTCAAAACTGAATGTGCTACAAAGTGTCCTTTTAAACCAATTTCTTACCAAACTTACCAGTGCAACTCTTTATTACCAATCATTCTGCTTTTTTCCCCCAAGAATCTGATTCACTGTATGTCTGAGAAACACTTTTTGTTTCTATTTCAGATGAATGTTCACTTAACAATGGCGGCTGCAGTCACCAGTGTTCTGTAGTTCCTGGAGGCAGAATAGTGTGTTCGTGCCCCCTAGGATTGTATCTGAGTTCAGATAATAAAACCTGTGAGTTTGTAGATTATTGTACGAAACACCAGAAGTGCAGCCAAGTGTGTGAGCAGCATAAAAATACCGTTAAGTGCTCCTGTTATGAAGGTTGGAAGCTCAATAAGGATGGCGAAAGCTGTGCTAATATTGGTAGGTTGGCCTTTACAGTCTATTCACTATTTCTTTTATAAAAAAAATATATACATATAAGAGAAGCAAAAGACGACCCGGTCACTTTACAAAATCAGTATAAGACCTTGGTTTGCTTTATCTCTAATTCTTAAATATGCGCATACCACTGTTTGATTCTAACAGCATTTCAGATATTTATATACAAGTTATGAGTAATTGTTATATAATCACAGCTGTTTCCAAACTGAAGTAGCACAGCAGGGACATTAAAATCCTCCAGCACAAGAAGTCTATGGGACTCCCAATGCTGTGCCCCAGGATGGGCTGTACATATCTCAGGCCAGTAGGAGGCACACCTTTTTAATTTTTTAATTGGAGTCTGCTTCTGGAAACAGCTCAGCTCTTGCTGTAGTTAGCAGGCATTGTTTCAGGAGCCTTGGACAGATCAGGGCTTGGTCCTGTCCTCCACTATGTACGAGTGCTCAATGGTTCTCCAATATAACCGTGTTTCTACTGACTTTTCTACAGACCTTCTGTATCTGGGTTATGGTGTCCTAGGTCTTTGGTGTATCACAGTGTCAATAAAATCACCACCCTTCCCCCCTCTCCAGAAATCCCTCTCCCTTGTGGATCCTAAACAGCACTACAAGGCTTATATGTTGCTCACTCTCTTTTTCCGGTGAAAAGATCCAAACTGTGAAGTTGCTAAGCAACAGCTTGAGTCAGTAACTGTCAACACTCAACTGGGCTGTTATGAGAGAGAGAGAGAGAGAGAGAGAGGGAGAGAGAGAGAGAGAGAGAGATCCTTGTCAGAGGATGAGAGATGTCTGGAGCCATAACAGTTATATGAAAGCCTGTGTGAGAGAAGACTCTTGAGATCTTTCTGAGGGAGGCCTTCAAGGTGTTCTGAGGAAGCCTGCTGCATACCGGAAGCTCTGGGAAATGCCTAACCCAGAGGACAGGGGATAAAATAGTGATAAAATAAAAACACATAACATCGCTTTCTGCACTTCTCATTTTTTGTAAACAAAAACAAACAAACCCTGCAATCTGTGATAAAACCGTTTTATTTGGTTTTTATTTATCATTTAGTGGGGAGTGCATTGGTAGTGACTGTGGTGTCATCTGCTGATACTATACCACCTATATCACATGCCTAGTACACTTTTAAAACAAATTATAATGTACACTTTGAGTAAACATGAATAACACCTCTTTCTGCACTTCTATCCTTGGAAAACATCAAAATCCATGAAAAAAAATAAAACTATTTACTCATGGTGAAATCCAACCATCAAGGTTCTTCTATATCAGTGGCGTCCCTACGGGGGGGGGGGCAGAGCTCTAAGTGTAAAAGGAGCCTTACCCTCCTGTGTAAATCGCTCCTCTCCCTTGTCACTGTAGCCAGTAAGCAATACCAAGACATTGCTTTTCCCAGTGAGGATTGGCTAAAGTGACGCGGGAAAGGAGCAATTTCCATGGCAAGGTAATTCTCCTTGCAAAACTTAGAGCTCCGCCTCCCCTGTAGGGACGCTACTGTTCTATATACTGGGGCCTGGGTGTTTGTGTAATTCTTGTGTTAGGAGGTTATTATCACTATATAATAATTATATGTATTTATAATATTGAAACATATTTATTTAAAATCTTTCTATCCTGTACCTTCCATCCCAATGAAGGTAAGTGATCAGAGTGGTTCATAATCAGTGTAAAAATAATATCAGAAACAATAATTGCATCAAGATACAATCCCAGAAGCAATAATCAGACTTAAAATTCAGTTAAAGCACCTATTGTTTCATCTTGTTCCTGGTTGAATCTTAGAATGTTTTTTTACTGAGGACCAGAGTCCAGGTGCGGCTTAGATTGAGAGTCTCCACTTTTCTTGTTTATATTATCATAGTGATCAGCAATTTCAATGGCTTACCTGTAAATCTGTGCTTGGTACCAGGGCCTGGTCAAAGCCGAACCAGTAAAATTATGTCTGGCCACTTCTGACTTGTTTGCCTGTTCCAATCTGCAATATATTTTATGTTCTTTTATCCTTCCCAATGTTTTTGTGGTGCCAGTGTAAACTTTTACCACACTTGCATGGGATCTTATAGACACGAGGTATATCCCATGGTGGTCCGGGGTCCTTCATTGAATGCAAACACTGCTGAACCTTTTTTGTTGGTTTGAAAACTGATTTAGGCTTCAATCATATACTCACTTCCATGGGAGTAAGCTGCATTGAACTCAATGAGACTTACTTCTAAGTAGACTTGCATAGGATTGTGCTGTCAATATCTACCTATCCTGGAATTTTACTGATAGGGTAAAAAAAAAAACACCTCATCCTGTGATCACTTTGTTCTTGTGTCTGGCAGACTCTGGCCTTTCTGGGAACCAGGTGCCTTTAAGAATAAAGGAACGAGACAACTAGGTGAAGGAATGAGGCAATTAGGTGATTGGGGCAGGGATTAACAGCTTGGTTGATTGGTATGGGGGGAAAAGAGCTTTACTATAAAAATATCTTATTATCCTAGCATTTAGATGGGAATAGGGGGTATATATTTTATTTGGTCTTGCTTAGGGTTATTTTGAGCAGGAATATCTGCTTTACTTTGGTGGTTTTATGCAGTAGAGTGTAATACTTTGCTCCTAGGACCCTTAGTGGTTCTAGGTGTTAACTGATTACCTTTTAATTTTATTCCCTTGAGAAAGCTCTGCAAAGTTAGGTTGAAACGCACTATCTGATATTATCTATCTATCTAGCTAGCTAGCTATCTCAGAGACAGATCTAAGGGAGGGCAAAGCTCTAAGTTTTGCTAGAAGCCTTACCTTGCAGTGGAAATCACTCCTCTCCTGCACCGTTTTAGCCAATCCTCACAGGGAAAAGCAACATCTTGGCGTTGCTTACTGGCTACAGCAGCAAGGGAGAGGAGGGATTTACATGACAGGGTAAGGCTTCTTGCAACACTTAGAGCTTTGCCCTCCCATTTTCCTCCTTGATGATGTTTGGCCACTTCTGTTGGGTCCTGACAAACTGTCATTCTAAACTGTGCGTCCCGGTTCTGAAAGGGTCACAGGCAGCAATGGGATCTACAAACTACTTGGGGGAACGGAGGGCGGGACTTAGGCGGGACTTCGCTTGATTGGCAGCCTGTCCGTGCACTTCCGCTTTTGTTCCACTCGCCCCGCAGCCGTCCCT
>JAJKFI010000014.1:4954500-4970016 GCA_029204185.1 Lerista edwardsae
TCTCTCTCTCTCTCTCTCTCTCTCTCTGTGTGTGTGTGTGTGTGTGTTGCTTTTCCACAGCTCTAGTAAACTTGAGCCTGTATTGGCAGCCCAATACAGCTGGGCACAGCTGGGCTGCTGCTGTATGTAACAAATGGTTGCAACGGAACACTAGCAGTCTGTCCACAACCTCTGGTGCTAGTAGTTCAGCATGGTGGGCAGGGAGGAGGTGGGCGTGGGCAGAAAGGGGCACAGACCAGGGCAGTGAAAAAGGTGGATTGACCGAGGAGGGTTTCAGAACTCCCCATGGATGAGAAATTCCACAGTTGCTCAAGTTGTGGTATGGAGGGCTGACTGGAAGGCCCACTGTATTCCTAAAAAACTGGTTTCATTTTCAGTCTTCTTCAGAAAGCCCCCCCCCCAGAGGTGTTTAACAAGCACTTCCAAATTTTCAGCAAAACCAAAAGCACTTCCAAGTTTTTGGTACGTTGCCTCTATCCTCAGAAAGGCTCCCAGATGCATTCAAAGAATATCTCCAATCATGTCCAAGAGCTCAGGTGAGGTGAGCCTCCCCTGCTTTCCCGTCCTTGAATTTGGACAACTATCAGCCCAATCATTCCTACATCCCCCCTGCCGATGCAGATATGCCAGCAGAATGGATGCTGTATCCTGTGCTGGGTGCAGTCCTGCACATCTCCTTCAGATAATGGAACATTTGTTCCCTTATCAAGGGGGAAGTCCCTGCTGCCCTGCTGGGTCTCCTTAGATCTGAGCGGGCAATTTTGTGGGTTAAGTCAGAGAGAACAGGAAGGGGGATAGGATATCGACAACATGGCTATGGCTAATACTGCCACTTTCCTAGCCTCAATCCACCTTTTTCACTGCTGTGTGAAAACCACTCTGCTTCTCAGTGTGAAGCTTACCAGCTGTGGTGTACATCAAGGCCTGCAGTGACACTTGCAGGCAGGTGGGTTCTGCCCACTGGGTCTACTAACTTATGCGTTCAGAATGTGCTTTATGGCATATTGGTGACAGCCTGCACCAGCAGAGCATGAGCCTTTCCATTGCAAATGGAGTATAGAATTGTGCCATTACAAACAGAGGATTTTCTTTTTCTGTTAGCTTAACATAATTATATATATGTTATTATAGCAGGTTTTAGATCTAAGTGGATTATTTTCCCCTGGTATGGTTTCATAGTGCCAGAAAATGATGTTACTGAAGAACTAAATCCTTGCCATTATCTGAACTGTTTTCTGCTAGTAATATTTATTCCAAAGTTGATAATGTAACACTACTGCTTTTAAAATATTGCTTGTACTGTTTTGGATATATACTTCCCTTGCTAGTTTTATTTTCTCTTTCTTTACATCATTCAGAATCCTGTTCTGGACAGACTGGGATGCTAATTTTCCTCGCATTGAATCTGCTTCCATGAGTGGAGCAGGAAGGAGGATCATATATAAAGACATGGATAGTGGAGCGTGGCCAAATGGGCTTACTGTTGACCATTTTGAAAAACGAATAGTATGGACAGATGCTAGGTAAAAAGAAATTTATTTTAGAATATATTTCTTATATGCAAACGCACGTACTATGTGGCTTTCTAAATCACACATAGCATGCCTTACCAACAGTATTTTATCTGTTGTGTGATATTCCTAAAGTTCTCATTCACTTCTCATTCATGGGAAAATATCCTATTCCCATGTGATCATGGAACTTTAGCACTGGCACACTAAAGATGGCTGTTGGTTGCCCTCAAACCAAACATTTTATTTACTACATTTATATCCTTTTTTTCTGAGAGGTACAGAAAATAGCTTACAAACCTAAAATAATTTAAGTTTAAAATAATTACAGCCCTCTCCAACACATATGTACTGCGGGTGCTGCAACCACAGCACCAGTTCTTGGTGTTGCACGCAGTGGGGACAGTAGACATGCCTAGGATTGCATGCATTATCTGCATCTGCACTACCATGGGAAATGAGAAACCTGCTCAGTAGATGTGCAATCTCTGGGGAAGATGTGTAGATAAACAAATTCAGAAATTTTTCCAAAAACATAGTTGTGCAGATAGATCCTATACTCAAGCAATGTGTCTTTCCATCCACAGTTAATTTGGTACAGTCTATTATATTCAGTTCATTACAGCATTGCTAGAATCACATAGTTGGAAACAATGAGGTAAACAGAAGCAAAAGTAGGAAAACAGTTTGCTTTGTGTTTATGATAAACACGCATGCAACATTTGAATTGGGCTGTTTAAAGGAAAATTTAAGCTTTGACTCATGGAACAATTGCAATATTTTGATATGTGTGCTGCTTTGATATTTTGTTTTAATTTCCCAAATTATGGTGAAAAGGTCATTGTAACAATGTTCAGATGCTATTCTTTTTCTCTGAAAATAATCACAACTTCATAGTGGCGGTCCTGGGGGGGGGGAGCATGCCCAGGAGCACACCCCCAGTCTGCCGTCCCCTGCCCCCGCCTGCAACATTTCTTTGTCTATTGGAGGGGCGGAGGAAAGCCAAGGAACTATTGAAATAATAGAGTTTGGCTTCCCGGTCCTCCACCTTCTGATACACAGAGGAATGATGCATTGCTGCAAGATTGTGGCAGCACATCATTCCTCCATCTATCAGAGGTGCTGAGTGCCTTGAAGCCAAGTGGCTTAGCAGAGCTCCATTCCTCCATCTGAAGTGGGGGCTTTGCTGTGTTCCTTGCGGTGCCCCCTACCTGGCTCCTCTGATGGTCAAAGGAGAATAGGTGTGAAATTTCTCTGACCATCAGAGGAGACGGGGGGCACTGCCTGGAGCACCGTGAAGCCAGCAAACAGCACATGGATGGTGTGCACTGTGTCAATACCCCCCCCAAGCCCATGCCCAGTGCATTTGCTCCTTTTGCCCCCCATCCAGGTCCACAACTGCAACTTCATAATTCCCTCACAAACATAGGACTAATTTTAAGAATGTATTTCTGCTTGATTCTGTCTTTTCAGGTCAGATGCCATTTATTCAGCACTGTATGATGGAAGCAGCATGATTGAAATTATACGAGGACATGAATATCTCTCTCACCCATTTGCTGTTTCATTATATGGGAGTGAAGTGTATTGGACAGACTGGAGGACAAACACATTATCAAAAGCTAACAAGTGGACAGGTCAAAATGTCAGTGTGATTCAAAAAACTAGTGCACAGCCTTTTGATCTGCAGATCTATCACCCAAGTCGTCAGCCACAAGGTAAATTAGCACTTGTAATAAAAATGTTTTATCACCCTTCTGTTTATATTCAGCCTGTATGTTAAAAGCTCTGGTGGCCTGTGTGGTTGCCAACCATTAGTTCTGGTGGCTCCAT
Source organism: Lerista edwardsae (assembly GCA_029204185.1). Classification (NCBI taxonomy): domain Eukaryota; kingdom Metazoa; phylum Chordata; class Lepidosauria; order Squamata; family Scincidae; genus Lerista; species Lerista edwardsae. The sequence continues at coordinate 4,957,845 of JAJKFI010000014.1, forward strand.
AGTGTGCATTGTTGTTGTGTCTCCAGTGCCAAAGGAGAGGGACTTATTTTGATGGAATGTTGGTTCCATCAACAGAAGGAGCCTGGAAGTGCCACTCCCTTGCCACTTCATTATGAAGGCCTCCTATGGACTCAACAAAATCCTGTTTCCCCTGCCTCCTGGCACACACAAAAGAGTGCACCTGCTAGTTGCACAATGAACTGTGTGCCACTCCCCACATACCTATATTCCCTCAGATGAGGAGACTAGTTAGACAGAAATTGAAAGGGAAGGTAAAAAGAGTCCAATCCCTCCAGGCTGCATGGAGGCTGTTTAAAAAAACAGTAGTAGAGGCCCAGCGGAAGTGTATACCGCAAAGAAAGAAGGGTTCGACAAGGTCCAGGAGGGTGCCTGCATGGCTGACAAACAAAGTTAGAGAAGCTGTAAAGAGCAAAGAAGCTTCTTTCCGTAAATGGAAGTCTTGCCCCAGTGAGGAGAATAAAAAAGAACATAAACTCTGGCAAAAGACAAGTAAGAAGGTGATACGGGAGGCCAAGAAAGCGTTTGAGGAACGCATGGCTAGCAACATAAAAGGGAATAATAAAAGCTTCTTCAAATATGTTAGAAGCAGGAAACCTGCCAGAGAGGCAGTTGGCCCGCTGGATGGTGAGGGAGGGAAAGATGAGATAAAAGGGGACTTGGAGATTGCAGAGAAATTGAATGAATTCTTTGCATCTGTCTTCACAGCAGAAGAACTTGGGCAGATACCACAGCCCGAACAGCCCTTCCTAATGAAGGAATTAAATCAGATACTGGTTAATAAAGAAGATGTTTTAGATCAAATTGATAAACTACATTTAAATAAGTCACCAGGCCCAGATGGTATACACCCAAGAGTAATTAAGGAACTAAAGAATGAAGTTGCTGACCTCTTAACTAGAGTATGCAACTTGTCCCTTCAAATGGCCACGGTGCCAGAGGATTGGAGGATAGCCAATGTCACGCCAATCTTTAAAAAAGGGAGAAGGGGGGACCCTGGAAACTACAGGCCGGTCAGCCTAACGTCTGTTCCGGGTAAGATGGTGGAAAGCCTCATCAAAGATAAAATCCTAAAACACGTAGAGGAACAAGTACTGCTAAAGGAAAGTCAGCATGGCTTCTGTAAGGGTAGGTCTTGCCTCACAAACCTTTTGGAATTCTTTGAAAAGGTCAACAGGCACGTGGATGTGGGTGAACCTGTGGATATCATATACCTAGATTTTCAGAAGGCATTTGACAAGGTCCCCCACCAAAGACTGCTAAAGAAACTTCACAGTCAGGGAATAAGAGGGCAGGTCCTCTTATGGATCCAGAATTGGTTGAGGGCCAGGAAACAGAGAGTGGGGGTCAATGGGCAATTTTCACAATGGAGAGAGGTGAAAAGCGGAGTGCCCCAGGGATCTGTCTTGGGGCCCGTGCTTTTCAACTTATTCATAAATGACCTGGAGACAGGGATAAGCAGTGAGGTGGCCAAGTTTGCGGACGACACAAAACTTTTCCGGGTGGTAAAAACCAGAAAGGATTGTGAAGAGCTCCAGAAGGATCTCTCCCAGTTGGGGGAATGGGCAGCCAAATGGCAGATGCGTTTCAACATAGACAAATGTAAAGTGATGCACGTTGGGGCAAAAAACCAAAACTTTACCTATAGGCTAATGGGTTCTGAGCTGTCTGTGACAGCTCAGGAGAGAGATCTTGGGGTGCTGGTGGACAATTCAATGAAGGTATCGACCCAGTGTGCGTCAGCAATTAAGAAGGCCAATTCCATGCTTGGGGTAATTAAAAAAGGGGTTGAGAATAAAACAGCCAATATTATCATGCCATTGTACAAATCAATGGTAAGGCCACACCTGGAATATTGTGTCCAGTTCTGGTCGCCGCATCTCAAAAAGGACATAGTGGAGTTGGAAAAGGTGCAGAAGAGAGCGACAAAAATGATTACGGGGCTGGGGCACCTCCCTTATGAAGAAAGACTGCAGCGTTTGGGGCTCTTCAGTCTAGAAAAAAGGCGCCTGAGGGGGGACATGATTGAGACATACAAAATTATGCATGGAAGGGATAGAGTCGATAGAGGGATGTTCTTTTCCCTCTCTCAAAACACCAGAACCAGGGGGCATCCGCTAAAACTGAGGGTTGGGAGAGTTAAAACAGATAAAAGGAAGTACTTTTTTACCCAGCGGGTAGTTAATCTGTGGAACTCCTTGCCACAGGAGGTGGTGATGGCATCTGGTCTTGATGCCTTCAAGAGGGGATTGGACAGATATCTGGAGGAAAGGTCCATCGTGGGCTATAGGCAATGATGGATTGTGCAACCTCCTTATATAGGTGATGGGCTACTGGTACCAGGTGCAAGGGAGTGGCAACAGGATGCAAGCATCTTGTAGTCTCATGCCTTCCTGGGGCACCTGGTGGGCCGCTGTGAGATACAGGAAGCTGGACTAGATGGGCCTTTGGCCTGATCCAGCAGGGCTCTTCTTATGTTCTTATGTTCTTATACCTAGCTGTTTGATTGTTTGACTGAGTAGAGATGGCCAATAGGGTTCTGTAGAGACCTCCTAGCATCCACAATGGCCCACTATGATTGCCAAGGAAGAACTAGGTTCATTTGAATCATGTGAGGAGTCTTTTGTGAATGCAAACCAACTATCTCCCTCATGTCTTTTGAATGTGTGTGGGTATTTGTGGGTGTGCTGTCAAATAATATATGGTAAGCACATAACATAAGAAGAGCCTGCTGGCCAAAGGCCCACCTGGTTCACCTTTCTGTAACTCACAGCTGTCCACCAAATGCCAGGAAGCACACAGGACAACAAGATATATGCATCCTGTTGCCCTTGCACCTGGCATTCTGAGATAGCCTACTTCTATCAGCAGGACATTGCACATAATTGTAACTTGTGATGGACTTTTCTTCTAGAAAACTGTCCAATCTCCTTTTAAAGAAATTTAAGTCAGACACTATCAACGCATCGTAATATTCTCTGGGTAAAGAAATTTTTTTTTTCCTGTTCTAACTCTTTTAGTGTTAGTGGATATTCTGGTACTGATATTCTGGTTCTGCTATTGGGTGAGAGGGAAAAGAATAGAGTATCCACTATAGCCATTCCCTGCATAATTTTGTACATCTCAATCATGTTCCTCCTCAGGTGCCTTTTTTTCCTAAACTGAAGAATCTCAAACACTATACCCTTTCCTCAAAAGGAAAGTGCCCAGCCAAGTAATCATTTTTGTTGCTCTCTTCTCCACCTTTTTCTATGTCCTTTTCTATGTCCTAGTTCTATGAAAAAGTTCTATGTCCTTTTTCAGATGCAGTGACCAGAACTGTGCACAATACTCCAGATATGGCCTTACCATCTGTTTATACAATGGGATAATAATATTGGCCATTTTATTCTTAATCCCTTTTTTAATTAGGGTAAAATACTTACACACATTCAGAAGTAACTATTGACTCCACCCACCCAATAGTGACTCTAGAGGCGGGCAGGGTGCTAAGTTTTGCAAGGTGCCTTGCATTGCCACGTAAATCTTACTCTCCCTTACTATTGTAACCAGTAAGCAACTGGCTACAAGGGAGAGGGTGAGGAGTGGTTTACACGGCAAGATAAGGTCCCTGCAAAATGTAGCACCCCACCCCCCTCCATGGATGCTATTGTACCCACCCAGCCACCCACACTCTTTAACAACTAAGGGTGAAAGCTAGAAATCTATTCTTCAAGGAAATTTAGGATTGTACAGAATATTTTCCTTTACTGGAATGATGACAGGCTAGAAAGACAGACAGGTGTCCCTCTGAAATTAATAATTAATTACTGAGGCAACAATTACTGAGACAACATCCAGTTTTCCCTCCAAAATTTTAAGGCAGGAAGAAATTCCTTGTTTCTTAAGGCAAGAACTGTTCTTCTTAAGAACAGGTTCCTTAAGGCAAGTAAAAGGCCTTCCTGCAAGTGTCCCAGCAATGCACAACTGGGTGCACTTCCAGAAAGCACTTTAGACTGCATTTTCAGCAGTTAACACTGGTGGAATGCTCATTCTGCCAGCACTAAAACCCAATTAGGCTTTAGGCTGGGCTTTTAGGCTGATTCTGTTTGAATCTTCCAGTTTTTGTAAGCCCTTCAGTGCTGTGGCTGCAACCTAACTGGTGATAAGAACCTGCATGAATAGCCAGAAGTGTAACAGGTGTAGTTTTGCCTAGTGTGAGAATACAATGGTGGGGAAACCTGCATCTGTTTTCTTCTCCCAATCCTCCAACTTCTAAAGGCATGAGCCAGCCATAAAAATATAAGAAGGCATCCAAATGAGAAGCCAACAACAAAAACATGTGCAAAAGCAAAAGAAAATGTGATTTGTAGGTCTTTGGACTTTCTGTGCTTGTGGGCGCTACAGAAAAAAAGGCAATGATGTGCATTTTTAATTAGAATAGCTCTCTATAGTTCCTTGGGCATGTGATATGCTGCCTTTTTCCTTCTCATCTCTGCAATTTCTCAAATCAAGGGTAGTGAGGGACTTTCTTCTTCCATTCCTTTTCATCCAGAAGCATCAAGGAATTTCTTCTGCCTCAGACGAAGACCTGAGGTGCTTATTTGATTTTTTGATTTTTTTTTGAGGGTGTGTGTGTGTGGAAATGGGATTGTAAGAGGACTTACAACATTTTTGGAAAACATTAGGACAGAAATTACAACAGTGGTGACCTTTTCCCTTATTTTAGGGGAAAACAAAACTCCCCTCAGAGATGGAATATTGAGACGAGGTGCAACTGAGTGGATATAATAACACCTCATTTGCTGAATCTTGTCTGTTGTCTGTTGAGCAGAAGGATTCCCACTTTCCCTCCAAAACACATGTTGCTGCTTCTACCCTATCCTGGTACTCCACCTAATTTGGAAGTTGGCCTGAATGCTTCCAATAACATATTTCTGGGATTATTTATCAAAGTCTGCTACAGGTGCTTATTGGCTCTAGAAGGTTTTTAGAAATAGGCTACCTCAGAATGTATCTTGTTATCTTGTGCGCTCCCTGAGGCATCTGGTAAGCCAGCGTGAGATATAGGAAGCTGCACTAAATGGGCCTTTGGCCTGAACCAGTAGGGTTTATGTTCTTATATTTTAAGTTTCCCTGCCACCTTGAGGCATCTAGGAATTGACATGTTAATTATATCTTTGGATTACTGGGCCTAGAGACCTAATGGTGGGATATCCCTGATTGACAGTTCCCATAATGCCATTTAGGGCCCAATCCTAAATGCTTTCCCATGATGATGATGCCTCAATGCAGCCCAGAGATAAACAAGCAAATGTTCCTTTACCTTGAAGAGACCTCCAGACCACAGAATTCAGCGGATACCTTATTTGCATGGCAAAATCAGTGCTGGAAGGTTGGATAGGATTTAGCCCTTAATCTTGAAATATGCATCACATGTTATATTGCAGTGTTTCTAGAAAAATAGTTCTCCTTGTTGAGCGATCACATTGTTTTCCTGACATTTTATGTGGTGCTTCCCTTTTTCCCTCCAGAAAAGTGAGATCTGACTGATACAAATTGACTGTTTACTATGGAATATATATGTTCGCTCTTCTCTTTCTTCCCTCATCTAAAAAATAATTTATTATTACCAGCCTGTGGAATTCTTTTATTTCCTAAAGTATCATTCCTCAAAATGTGCTCCTTGGTGCTCTGGGGCTCCGTAAGACCTCTTAAGACCCCATGAGCATACTGTACTATGAGTGTCCACCATCTGACCCCACTTGGTTACCTCCCCCTCCCGCCTTTTCGTAGCTCTCCCACTATGCTTATGGGCTAGTACTCTGGTGCTTTTTGAGAATCCACACATGAGCCAGTAGGGCTTCTCAAGACTTCTTTAGGGAATGTAAAGGGCTCTGGAGATGGAAAAATGTGAGAGCCTGGTTCTCTAGGAATGACAAGTAAATTACATAAATCAAGAATAGTAACTTGTTTACACTTCATAATTTTAGCTCCCAATCCCTGTGCTGCGAACAATGGCAGAGGTCCATGCTCTCATATGTGCTTGATCAATCACAATAGAAGTGCTGCATGTGCATGTCCTCATCTAATGAAGCTGTCTACAGACAGAAAGACATGTTATGGTAAGTTGCTTATGATGGTGTTTTTTTTTTTCTGTTGGATACTTGCATGTCTCCCAGAGGTGTTCATTTTAAGTTTTTAAAGTAGGACGTAACAGATGACTCCTGCAGTGTTATTTACGGATAGCTTTGATGGTAATGTTTGCTTCACATTAAGCATAGGATTGTTCCAAAGTATTCAGTTTAACAAATTTTGATATTTATTGCATTTTTATCTTTTGTATTGCAAATGCATATAATAATAATAATAATAATAATAATAATAATTATAATTATAATTATAATTATAATTATAATTATAATTATATACTGCCTTTCCTAGCTCATTAGATTGCTCTTTTGACTTTATTATTCAAGACGGTTTACATAGGCAGGCATTTCTACACCCAAAGGGTTTTTACAATCACAATAAATTCTAATCTCTAATCTAATCTCACAAGAGCTGCTACATTTCAGATGACACTTTCAAGTCCAGCCTCTCTTTCTTAGCCACATGATTGCTCTCCTGCCAGCTGATAACGACTTCTTGCTCTCACCAAGAAATAGCTGGCCCACACAATTCCTCTCTCACAGCTCAAATCTTATCAGCCGCATTCTTCAAGGTCTGCTGCTCACAGAAACTTCCGGTGGTTACGAACTGGCAACCTTCAGATCTTATCTTTGGGCAAGATTGCGGCTTTTACCCTCTCAGCTAGATGTCCTGCCCTCATTACATTTGCATATAATGAGTTAGTAGAACTTATCTCTGCAGAACAGAGAGATTTGAAAGTGGAAAGGGTGTCCTAAGAAAATGATGATGCAGGTAGACTGAATAATGAAAAAAACCCTACTTAATAGTTTTAATCTTTATCTGTTCTTCTGAAGTCATTTTAGCATCATCTGGAGAGGCTTAAAATCTAATGTGTAAAGCAGACAACTTCTCAGAACAAGAAACACTTTAAAACTGGAATAGATGCAGAAATATTCTCTCCCCCCACTCTGGTATTTAAAAAAAATTATAGAAATCAGTATTGCCTTACTACTTATATGAACAGTTGTTGAAATTTGCTTGGTACATTGTTGTTAGATCTTCATTTCACACAAATACAATATGAGTATGCCGATATCCCCATTCACGTCAATGAATGCAACTCAGAATGCTGGGAGGATGTTCCCGGGGCACAGAGAGGATGTTCCCATGGGCAGAACAGCCCGGGGAGGGGGTGGAGCTTGGATGCGGCCGTTAGGTCACATGTAAACCACTGTCCCTGGGCCACATAGCTCCAATTTGGGCTCCCGCAGTGTGCTTGGACTTGTGTCCAACAGCAGGCGCAGATCCGAGCAGTGCGTCTGATGCCTACCCCGGGATAAGGGGAAAACCAGCCTGCCTACCTGTTCCCGTTCAGATTAAGATTATGCTGTTAATTGTTTTTTACTGGCATTTTTGTGTAAAAGTAAAAGTAGCTTATTTTTATATATAGTGGGAAATAAACTCATAATTTTCCTACAGTATCCAGCAGAACATGCTTTTCTGTTTTGGTACAAGTTTTGTTTATACAGAAAGTATTAGTAAGCATTATACAACGAATGGCCCAGTCCCATGCCATGGTGTCCCATACCAATGTGCATGATATAGGCTGACAGTGCAGTGGCCATTGCATCCTGCATGCTGACTAAGGAGCAGGCCATCCAGGAGTGGTGAATGAAGAAGAACTTTACTTACCTCCCCAGCCACTGCCTGATCCACCCCCACTCCTGGCAGAAGCCCACTGGTGGCTGGACTGCATGATGCTGCTGGTGACATGTCACCTTCCAGCCTCTGCACCAGTGGCAGTGCTCTGCACACCAGCTGCCAGGGCAGGATGCCTCAAGTATGCCAGGATACAACTAGGATTGGGCCATAAGTATTATACAACCATTAATACGTTGAAAATTTGTTTATGTATTCTTATCCCCTGACGTGCGTTTGAAGTACGTTAAAAACAAAGTATATAAAAGTGCTCTCCATTTATCTATAACTGGCATGTATCATCCTTACAGAAATGAAAAAATTTCTTCTTTATGCAAGGCGTTCAGAAATAAGAGGTGTTGACATTGAAAATCCATACTTCAACTATATAACAGCTTTCACAGTTCCTGATATTGATGATGTAACAGTTGTAGATTTTGATGCAGCCGAGGAACGTTTATACTGGACTGATGTGAAGACACAAACTATAAAACGAGCCTTCATTAATGGGACTGGCTTAGAAACTGTCATATCAAGAGGTAAAAAGTATATTTTAAGAGTGACCTTGTTTACTTTTGCTTGGGAACTGACTGCTGTCTGGACACTCATAGCAGCAACAGGGCAATTTTGCCTCAGCTGCTGCTGTGAGTGCCTATGAACCCCAGCTGTTTAGTGACTCAGCAAGTGGCCACAAGAATCTGGAAGTGACGTCACGTGACAATATTGATGCCCCAGGTGCCGCAAACTTTGGGTACACCACTACACACAGCTGCCACACACAGCTATGGTTACTGTTTTAATGACAGGTCTTGGTTTTATCTTGTCCCTAATGATTTTGTTGCTGCTTTATCATTTTATTTGTATTGTTGATTTTTAATTACACTCTGCTTCAAGAATCTGATCGAGACACAATCAATAAGCTCCTAACAAGTTAATAGCATGGAGGGTAGAAGGATTAATTTTCTTTTACAAACTTTTTTTCTTCTTCAATTTTTTTTCCTTCACACATGAGAAGTCCCCTGAGTATGCAGAAACCTCTTCATTGTCTGTAACTGGGCATGTTTTACTGCTTAGCCAATTAGCACCACATCAGCATATTTGCTAGCAGAATAGTAATGCTGAGAATCAACAAAGAATGGCCAACACCTTTGAAACTTGTGAGTTTCCAGGTATCTGTCTGGCCACTGTTGAAGCAGAATGCTGGATTACTTGGGCCTTATTCTGTTTATTATTATTAAGCTGTTCTTCAATTCATTTATTCTCACCATGAAATCAAGTGGAGAGGATATATTTGTAGATTAGAGACTTGTTCTCTGTGGTAAAGATGATCTGCTCTAAAATAATAAACACGATATACTAGCATCCACCTAAAACAAAAGTTTGTGTTTGCCCTATGTAGATGTGTTAGATCTTTTCACACACTTTCCAGCAAACTTACACTTCGCAACAAAAACAATCACTATAGTTGTATGACTAACAATTTGTCTTATTAAATATAATTTGTAAAACTATATAATCTGCATTTTAGTTTCTTTGTCTACAATTTATCTGTTAGTGTGGTGCTGGTTTAATATCATTTATACTGTAAATAATATTTTGAACTATTGTAAACAATATAAATGAAATGACAACTTCCAATGGCTGATAATAACAATTTGAAGATAGATAATTAGATAATTAAAGATAGATAATTTGTTTGGAAAGACAATATGTAAAACACCACTAAAATGAATGAAAATCTACTGGCAGATAGGTTAGGCAACTACTTTTAATGTTTTGTATTTTGCAGACATTCAGATCATTCGCGGATTGGCTGTGGACTGGTTATCACGTAATTTGTACTGGATTAGCTCAGAATTTGATGAAACGCAAATCAATGTAGCACATTTAGATGGGTCTTTAAAAACGTCAATTATCCATGGAATTGATAAACCACAGTGTCTCGCTGTTCACCCAGCTAAAGGGTAAAGTTTCACTGTCTGTTGTGCTATGTCTTTATGGTTTTAGCTGCTGTTTTTAGTCCTTTAAAAAAAAAAAAGTTACTATGGTTTTAATATATGATTTTATTATGCATGTTTGTATGTGGTTTTATTATACATGTATATGTTGTAAACTGCCTTAGACACCAGGATTTGTTACATAGGGAAAAAGGGGTATGTAAGTTCACAAATAATTATATAGCAGCATTCCTATAATTACTGTAATTATAATTATTTTCACCACTATAGACATCATAATGTAAACTTGCTGTCACTGTACCAGCCAGTGATTTCAGGTAATGTAGAAAGTTCCCTATTTCTCTTATACAAATCCTTCCTTTCTACCATGTAGATAACTCCCTGTGGGAGCCAGAGTCTCCAGGTTAATGATGGCCAGTTGGGCATAGATTCCTTTCACAAAATTTATGCCCCTCAAAAGTGGTGAGGAGGAGAAATCATGAGTAGGAGTTGTATATAGACCTTGGTTCCTTTAGGGCAGAGGTATCAAACATATGGCGCACAGCCCATATTTGGCCCATGGAACTTCTCTAAGTGACCCACAAGTTCCGGGGCTACCCCCTCCAAATGCAACCTGAGCTCTGCTCCAGCTGCATCCACGTAGGCTCCCCAGGCTTCAGAATGATGTTCTGAGGCCTTAAAATGTTACTTCCAGGTTTGTTTGTTTAAAAAAAAAATGTAATAAAGCCAAATAAGTCCCTTTGAGGTCCAAGGAGGGCTTCCCTGGGCCTCAGGAGTCCTTATTGGGCCTTAAAACATCACTTCCAATTGTTCAGAGGAAAAAAAAAACAGAAATCACATTTTGAGGCCTCCAGCACAGCAGCCGTAGAACTCCACTGGCCCTCCCCCAACCCCTGGAGTGAAGTGAGTTTGACACCCCTCCTGTAGGGAAGCATCTACATGGTAATTGGGAGGTATCTTCACCGTGATATAGAAGCACTGGTCCCTGGTGAATGTGTACTGCTGCATAACTGAAACATGATATAAAAAGCTCACTTTGGACTGAATATTGAAAATTAAATGTAGCATGTAGTACAGGTATAATGAACATTTAGAATTCATCACTTCTATTTTAACATTTCTTCTATGGCCAGACTTAATTTTTTTTTTAGTAAAAATATGCATCTTTTTAACATAATCCTATGCTCTATTTTCTTTTTTATTAAGGAAACTTTTTTGGACAGATGGAAATACCATTAATGTGGCAAATATGGATGGTAGCAACAGCAAAATATTGCTCCAGAATCAAAAAGATCCCATTGGTAAATTCTGATATGATATATTTGTTTCAGTGTAATGTTATTTTGACATATTTTCTTTAAATAAAACAAACATTTCTGATGAAATATTAATTTTCAAAATTTTCAGGATGTTAAAAAGCTCTCCAGAAGCTTGATAAACGTACTGTTTTGAATGCCTACCCAGACATGTCATGTAGCGGGTATGCGGGGGTATGCGAGTACCCATTTCTAGGATTAGGGCTGACCCGCCCATTCGCCCGCCCACTCGTCGACTCTGTCGGCGCTCCGCTCCACCCCCTGCAACGTTTGAGTTGCCTGCACGTTCTCAGAGCCAGGCAGGCAGGCAGGCAGGCAGGCAGTGGAGCGAGGGAGACCGATGGCAGCAGCAGCTTGAGCTGCCTGGGGCTCCCTCCCAAGGAGGCGCGGCGGTTCCGGGGGGGAGGAATCGGTAGCTCACACGGCGGCCCCGGGGAAGGCCCGGGACTCCCAGGCCTTCTCCCGAGCCACCGCACGGCCTACCAAGGAGGCGCAGCGGTTCCTGGGGGCAGTTCCTGGGTTCCGGCTATGACCTCACTTCCGGTGGAAGGGCCCCGACACAAGTGCTAATCAAAAGTGAGTACCTGTTGCTAAATCATTTAGATGCCATTACTGTGCCTACCTAACACAAAAAACACAAAAACTGGGGGGGGCATCAAGGAATACAAAGCACCATTTATGGCTCTTGGGTTATGTTTAGCTTGGGTACAAGGCTTAGATGTGACCAATATTAGACAGCCTGTATTAGATTGCTAGAATTACAGCATTAGTTGTGGAGATGTCTTGAGCAATATGTGAGTTCTGTTTGTTTAGAAATGTGTAAGTTGAAGTATTCTGGTTGGAAAGTACAGAAGCAAGTGCATTAGCACTATAAACTCCACAGCAATATAAGTTAATCATCCTAAAATATAAAACTGCTCTTAGAACAGTAGGCTAAAAATGGTCTCAGAAATTGGAAAAAATTTTCCAATCCACACCAGTAATACTTGTATCAGACCTCCTGCCTTTAACTGTAGCCAATTTTACACACACACACACACACACACACACACACACACACACACACACACA
>JAJKFI010000014.1:4970026-4987971 GCA_029204185.1 Lerista edwardsae
CACACACACACACACACACACACACACACACACACACACACACACACGTACGCAAAAGTTGGAAGAAAAACCCCTCTTTTGTATTTCAAATTTCATGTATATAGATGGAGCCTTCTAAGTTGCAGTTTTCCCATCCGCTGATTTGACTCAGCATGATTGCAGAAGAGAAGGGAAGAGAAGCTTAAAAAGCTTTTCCTACAAGGGCAACACATCTACAGCCATGAGGTCTGCAGCCAATCTAATTAGCTCTGAGATAAGACCTCTTCCCTGTGAGAGAGAGATATTAACTGGCTTTTTAATTGAATGTCCTAAAATATTAATATGTGATCACTATTATTAAAAATACTTAAAACAACATCCATTCTTTTCATTGTCCACTTATATGTAAATTATATAATAGATCTTCACAGAGCTATAAAAGGGTAAACCAAAGAGATAACACTGCAAGTCTAACCATGATAACATCAGAGGATTTTTTTTATTAACAGCCCACTCCTATCCTTTCACCCCTGCTGGTGCAGCCAAGCCAAAAAGCTGCTCACTGTATCCAGTGGGAGGATCAGTAGGCTTCTGAAGGGAAGGTGATTTAAATCCCTTTCCCCTTGCCAATGTACAAGCCATTGACACTGGATCCATGCCTTCCTGCAGCCTTCCCACCCTGTCCCCCCTTCCTGCCCAATATTGCCCCTTCCCTACCCATATTCCCTTGCCCCCACCCCTGGCATCTTCATTGTCAGGCGGACAGCACTCCATTGACACTACATCTCACCCTGCTAGAAAGTCTTTAATGGCTGCTTTCAGCAGCCAGGACTGATAGAATGTGTTCTGCTAGTGCTAGTAGCCCATAGGATTGGGATGTTCGACATTTCAAATTATACTGAATGCAGACTAAATAAAATTCAGCAATGCTTAGCTGCATTCGGTTATGTTTGAAAAGAATACAACCCTAAAATTAAAGGGTCATATTTTAAAGGGTCATACTTTCAGAACTTATGTTAGGAGGCAGTTTGTACTAATTTCTTGCAAATTCTTTCTTAATTCTGTGGGTAAAATTTAAGGGACATTCTCCCATTGCTAGACATATACCTGTGTAGTAACAATTCTTACCATCTAAATGATTAAAGGAATTTTGTAATATGTTTTAACAAAGGAATAAAAGAATAAATAAATAAATTCGAATAAAATGTATCAGTAAATTTGAATAAAGGAGAAGTCACCCCACAAAATTAATAACATACAAATAATTATACAGTTTATTCTTGTGAACACTTATATAACCTATTATTTATATTAGGTTTACAATAAACAACTGAAAACTTCAGTGTAATTATTTAAATTTAAAGGGACTTACACAACCCAAGAAAACGAATTCAGGAGGCTTAAGAACAGGGCCTCTTGGCAACCTTGCTTAAAGCTGAACAATGGCATTCATTATAGTTATAAATGGAAAAAAGTCTGAATATTTATCAGGGCCCAGCATGGCCTAGGACAGGTCTGCGTCAAATTCAGAGGCAGCAGCTGTGGTTTCAAAGTGCCAGAGGCAGGTCATGTGGTAGTACAAAACAGACAAAATATCCAAGGGGCCTGAGATAGGCAACATGATCCAAGACAAGCAGTCAGTCAGGTTCCAATTGAAGTCCATAAGTAGCTGCTCTAAATGGTGGTTTTGGGGTCAGCCAGGTTGGGCACAGTCTGAGGACCATGTCCATCCGAGGTTCCACATGGCCAGACCAAATCCTGATCCCTTGGTATGGCAGTGGCTGGGCACAATCAAGAGGCAAGTGAGTGGGTGAGACAAGTTCATGAAGGATTGAATGCAAAGCTTTGTCCTAGGTTTCATTGCAACCTGAGGCTGGTGCTGGCCACATTTAGTGGAGAATTCCTCAATGCTTGCAATGACTTGACACAGTACAACTCAACTTCAGTTTTTCCCCTTATGAACTTGTTATCCCTCATGAGTCATGATTAGTGGCAAACCATCATTTGCCAGGTATCTGAATCTGACAAGCCTTTGTGTCCACAAATCATATTCAAACTGTGGTTTGTGCAAACCATAGTTTAGCATGTTTGAACAAAATGGCAGTCTTTTGTTTCCCACAAACTAGGCTTTGAATTCTCAGTGATGATCTCTGAGTTGAGGATGGAGTGTACCTGCCTTCTTTCCCATGATACCAAATTATAGTATATGCTTGCAAATAAAGCTTGAGTTATCTGGCTTGTTATATGATGCTAGTGGACCTACTGCATGTGCCACATGTCAGTGGACCCAGCTTGGGTAACAAGCTGCAGTTATCTCTTTCTACCTATGATCAGGGTGGCCCTGTGGAGCAGCAAGACTTAGGGCCAAATCCTATCCAATTTTCCAGCCCTGAGGAAAATTCTGCTGCATTCTGCTGTGAAAGTCTGTGTTGAAATTCTGTGCATTCTGTGGTGAAATCATGGAGCCCTCTTTAAGGTAAGGGAACATTTGTTCCCTTACTTCAGAACTGCATTGCAGCTGCATTGATGCTGGAAAGTTGGATAGAATTGGACCCTCAGGCTAATATCTTCCCCTACCTACAAGCTGTTCCTGTGATACGAATAACAGTGCCTGGCTCATTCTGCCAGATTCCTTAGTCTGAGCTGCTGTAGGCATCTTACAACAAATGTATATGTCATGTATTTATGCTGTGCATTGTTATTTAGGTTTTTGATTTGCTTTTTAAAAAATGTCCCCAAAAGCTTCATATTATTGAGCTGCAAGTTTTTGTCATGGCTTAAAATAATCAGTACATTTTTATTTTATGCAAGCAAGCAAATAATATAAGGGTTTTAAATTGCTGTAAATATGCTTTACATATTGTATAAATTTATTCCAGGTTTATCTGTAGATTATGCAGAAAACAGGCTTTATTGGATCAGTTCGGGAAATGGAACAATAAACCGATGCAACTTGGATGGTGGCAATTTTGAAGTATTGGATTCGATGAAAGAAGAACTAACAAAAGCTACAGCCTTAACCATTATGGGTAAGTAAACCTGGTTAGAATTCACCTGTTTGTTACTCTCCAGATGTAATTAATCTGGAAAGCTACTCCTCTGTTAATAACTTTTTGGTTAGTATATATTTTATCTGCATAAATATTTATTTCAAAGGTATCATCTTACACTTTACTTTCTTAGTATTTCTATTATTGTTTTATGGACAAAACTTTGAGTTATATTTTGACATTTTAGATTAAACTAAATGGCAAATGAAACTTTTGAAGTTAGACCATTTAGAGGATGTATGGTTCATCTATGGGTATCTACTTCCACTTGAATGTATTTTTGCATGTTCTTAAAGGTCAGCAGTTTAGGGACCATGCAAATGTAACAAGGTTAATTCATTAGTCATAGTTAAGGGATCTAGATGAAAGTTCTTGTAAATCGTTTGTTATAAAATTAAGGGGAAAAGGCTACTGAAAAAGTAGGTTATAACAAGGTTAAGACAAAATGTTCTAGTATGATATACATACACCTCAAAGCGCTTCAGATAGAAATTTCAAATGCTGGTTAAAGTGCCTGATTACTAACTATGGTTAGGGCTGGTGCTGGCAAGTCTTAACCATGGTTAAGATGCTGAGTGGAGCAAGGGAAACTTTTGCTGGAGAGAGGATACCATTTTGAATATTGTTCCCAAGGCATATGCCTTGTTACATTAGACTAGCCATTAGAGTCCTCCTTGAGTCTATTTACAGCATGGTGAACCAATTGTTTAAAAACATTATAATGTAAGTAATAAAAACTGTATCATGCTACTCACTGAGTAGGAAAAACCTAAAATGTTGTTATCTTGTACCATATGAAATGAAATGTACCATAGTCTTCGGATTAGTTCAGATGTGATGCCAGACCATGGTGTGGTAATATGTGAATGGGGTTAGTGCTTCCATGATTTCTCCTTCCCTTGCATATTCTGATTTTACTTCCCCCTCTGATTTTGCACCAAGCTATAGTTTGTCCTTATGTCTAAACTAGCTAAATTAGTTTGTGTAAACCATATTTTGCCTACAAATCATTGTAAGTTATAGTTTAAACTAGGTTTGGAATCTTCTTAAGTGAGGGAGAAAATCAGCATCCGAGATGGGAAGGGAAGGGAGGAGAGAGATTCATGTAGCATAAAACTGTAGTTTGGCATTACAGTACATCTGAACTGATGCTTTGTCTAAGCAATTGAAGCAATTTTTTAAAGTTAAATTATGATAACCAATTTGTTTCTTAAAGCAGATATGAGAAGGCTTAGTATTCTGCCTCTCTTGTCTGAATGTTTTGTTGTTGTTGTTGTTGTTGTTGTTAAAACAATTTTGCTTGCCTGTAATATATTCAGGACTCATTTATATTGATGGCATGAGCTGCATACATTTATATATGTGTATCTAATATATAAATTTATGTAGCTGTTTTGGAGGACTGCTAAAGTGGAATTCAGTGAAATTTCTGAGTTTTTGCCAAACCCACCAAAAGTTATGGCCTCAATGTGCTACAACTTTCTGCAACCTTATACATTAAGCATTGTATGAGGAGTGTATTCAGTTATTTATGACCCAATTCTATCTTAATTTGGCCTATGGGATGCAATGGCCCTAATGCAGCCTCCAATGAACTCTGCAGGCCGCATGGAGACCATGGGGACTTGTAAGTAAACAAAATTCTTATTTGCAGAATTTTGGAGAACAAAATCTGTATCAGCTCTTTGCTTGGTGCAAATCTGAATGAACGCAAGGGGGCATGTTGAGGCCAGGTAGGACATAGGATATCAGCTGTGCCATTGCTATCAGTAACCATCCCGGCCCTCCCCAACATGCCTCCCAGAGGTCCCAATCTTCTCCCTCACCAGCCACAGTCCACCAGTGGTGTCATTCAAATGATTTAGGAACAGGAACTCACTTTTGAGTTCAAATTCAAATGTTGAAAAAAAACAAAAACAAAACCCAGAAGCAGCCACGGAGCCCGTTAGGATCCGGAACGCCTGTTCTGGTCCGTTCCCCCTGAATGACATCACTGCAGTCCACCCATTCCCCATGCCAGCTTATTTAGTACCTATGGTAGGTACTTTTGCGACAAGTGTGCAAGGTTGCCAGCCTTTTGCTCTTGCAACCCTGCTACACACATTGACACTGCGGTTGCAGTGCCAAAGCAGTGGACCTTCTGTATGGAACACTCATTTGTTAGTGGAAGGTGCTCTTAAGATTGGGCTATTAGCATCATAGTAATTAGTTAAGTTGAAAACTGATTTCCGGATGTAGTTTAACTTTAAAGCCAATGTGGCCATTATTTTTGCGGTTAGGCCACCTTGCTTGGCTGCATATGAAAATGTGATGTGTGAAAATGTTAGGATGTACAGACTTCACCATGAATTACACACTGTATGAAGGGATTCCAATGTAAGTGCTTCAAAGAAATGCTGTGTTGAATTATGAATTCAACTCCTAAATAATACAATCAACTAGACACGTGATCCACTTACCAAAGTGAATACATTACTTGAAAATTAGTTGTGTAAATTGATCTTCCGACTATAATTTAATTGACATTTTTTTTCACAAGAAAATAATTTGTGTACTACCTTCCTTTTATAAGTTGCTATTGGAAGCCTTTAACAAGTAGGAGTTGTTTACATCTCAGTAATAATCATAATTTACATAACATTGTGAATAATGTTCACAATGTTTCAGATACGTTATTTTGTTGAAATAGTTAACAATAATCCTGTGAGGTAGGCCTGACATATTAACATTTTGCAGAATTTTACTTGGTAACTCATTGCATGCAAGTGAAGGCAAATTTGCATGCAAATGAAAGGCGATATAATATCAGCAGATGCAGCCACAGTATTATTTCTAATTGGACAAGTAATCTATTGTAGTTTCTGGACTGCAGTGTTTTGTGTTCTTATTTCGATATTTTAACTCCCCAAAGGTGGTGTTTTGTGTTTTTATGTGTTTTTTACAACAACAAAACCACACCCCTACTTATAGTTGTGGGCCTCCTTTTCCCAATCAGTCACCTCACAGTATTTGTCAGGTGCTTAGAGCAGGGGGGAACAGAGGTGTTGTTTGAGTTCTGACGTAGCTCAGGGAGAATTAGAGCTTGGTCCCTGTGGAGATCATGAAATGGGCAAGAGAAGGGAAAATGGTTGCAATGACCCAGTTTGAGAACCTCGGCTCAACATTAGTGTCTGTCATTGGTGGGCGGGGGGCATGGAATGCACAGTTAGATAGCATCACACAGCACAGTATATTTCATGTTATGAGAGAGCTGGACTGAAGGTGCAATATTGAGAGGATTCCAAAGTCTAGTCCATAAAAGACTGACCATAAAAAGTGTGTCAAAGTTTCATTTTTTATCACAGTGGGGATAAGAAAACTGCAAACAATTACAGTGCCTCAGTTTTCCTAAAACAGTGATATTTGCCTTCCTGGTACATAAAAGGGGGTGACCCTCTGCGAAAAACATAGTCTCATCTCTCTATACAGAAAAAATGTTCAGAAAAATTGGTATGGCAGTTTTGTTTTTGTTTTTGTTTTGCTATCACCTGTTACCAGTGTTGTGCTCATGCATCTACAATAGAAACTACCTGTTAAATGTTCTACCCTCACTTTCAGCAGGGTCTTTTTCTATTAACAGTGCTGGTGAGTAGTAGAAGAGGTATCTTCCTTTCTGCAGCTGCAGAATATGGGCTGCTGCATGACAGAAACTGTGGGCACAATCCACAGTTTAGGATTGTTTAGGCTGGCATAAACTAAGCCAACAAAGTTTGGCCAACACAAGGGCCACCATATGTTTGGACCACTCTCCGAGTCAGAGAGGCCAGCACACAGATGTGTGCCATCCTCCCTGACTCCAAGAGTAATCCAGATATGCTTTATGGTGGCCCTTGTGCTGGTCAAACTTTGCTGGTTTTGCTTATGCCAGCCTAACTCCAGTTTAGGATTGCACTCTGTTTCTGCTCTTTCAAAAACGGTGTAAAGAAAAGAAGCAGTATTCCTTCTATTTGTTTTATCTATACAGATAATTGGTACAAATAATTGCTTCTTAGAGATGAGTGGAAAATATAGGACCATTTTGTATTGTGATTGTCTTTGGGGACAGGGAACCATTTTCTCATTCTTTTTTCTTATATTAAGACAGCAATTTTCCACCAGTATGCTGTGGCACATGATCCACAGGTGTGGTGTGGGAGGTTTTTTTTTTTTGGGGTGTGTGTGTGTATTTCTTAGTAGAGCCATTGGAGGGATGTGAGCCCCCCCCCACCACCACCAGCAGAGTAGTGGCCTTGTCAATTGTCAAAAAACCTATGGTGTACCTTGACAATTTCAGCACCATCTCAGGGTGTCATGTGAGGAAAAAGGTTGAAAATCACTGTGTTAAGCACTTTGATAACTTTTTTGTTGAAAATCAAAGTATACATAATGATAACAATAATAGACCAGGTGATCATTTTCACTCAAACCGGTTTTGCCAGGTCTTTTTCATGCTTTATATGCAGTCACAGATAATGGAATTCTGCGTATACAAACGGTGAACCTTAGAAGCATCCAGATCTTTCTTAGGGCCCAGTTCTATCCAATTTTCCAGCACTGCTGCAGCTGCAACAACAGGGTGTGCACAACATCCTGCGATTTGGGGGCGGGGGTGTCACAGAGGCCTCCTCAAGGTAAGAGAATGTTTATTCCCTTACCTTGGTGCTGCATTGCAGCTGCACCTGTGTTGAAAAGTTGGATAGGATTGGGCCCCTAAGTGTTCTGCATTGAAGTGAGGGAACACTATGCAGTTGTGTGCCTGAAACCATGGGAGGAACTCCCAAACTTTCATTTGTTTTACAACTGTTGCTGAGCCTCTAATGTTAGGAATGTTTCCACTTTTTCCTATACCCTGAAAAAAAAATCAAACTGTTCTTTGACTCTTACCTTTCTTGTTTATATAGTTATATCTATATTAATGCCTATAGTGTTATGCCCATTCCTATCCTGGGCTTATGGCAGTGGATCACATGATCTGCCACCATACATCCTGGTCTGTCAATGCGAAAGCTACATCACTGTCAAGCCCTTTGGGGCCACTGGTGCCAAAGTCCAGAGCCCGTATAAATGTGACAGCAGATCCCAGATGCCCTACCATAGCAGGTAAAGTGGTGGCGGGGGTAGTTTGGGAAAAGATCATGGGCAGATGACAGTGGAGAGTGGGTCTAGCAAGGGGCAGTTTGAGGGTGGGAGGGGGTGGATCTCAGTGAACACAGCAGAACACACTAAGATCGTATATTCCTGTTTCCATCTCAGTCAGCTCCATGAGGCTCCTTGGTCTAATGCCAGCTAAATAGTTGGTGTAGGTCTGAGGAGGCCCATTGGAGGGCAAGTGGCTTACGGGGATGCAAGTAAAGTTTTTTACAGTGTAAAAAATGATGTTTACCTACTTCTTATGGATTGCCTGGTCACTCCCCCTCACAACCATAGCATGCAGTGCACGCTCCATTGGCAGTGCTGCATGCTGTGGGCTGGCAAGGGATGGGAATAAACGTTAGTGGTACGAAAAAGGAACAAAATATAGAAATTGAAGATTAATTGATCCCCACCTCATTGCAAGGCAAGTGGAGTCACTTTCAAAATCCACTGTGGGTTAAACTCCCCTCTACTGACAACCACAACAGCTTCTTCTTTGTCTCTGATAGAGTCAACTTGTACTCCTGTGCCCAGTATAAGAAGAACTGGCAACTTTGACATAAATCTGCTCACCTGCAGCAATGACCATGTTGCTTCCCCTACCTTTGTCCCTTGAATGCCAAGTGAGTTTTTGAAAGCAGATGAGATAGACAGTGCATAAACACTCTTCAGCGGTTTTCTAAGACTGGCAGTGCAATCCTAACCTGCGCTGGAACAGGCAAGCCTGCACTGTATCTAAGTGCACATAAGGACTGCGCCAGAGCTCACCACGAGACAAGGAAATGGTTTCTCTTACTCTGGAATAAGCCCCTGCCAGGCTGATGGGGCTGCTTGGATCTGAACCTGCTGTTTAGCAGATGCAAGTCCAAGTGCCCTGCCGCAGCCCAGTTCGGGGCTGTGCAGCCCATGGATGTGGGGTTGGATCCAGATATGGGCTTCTCCCTCCTCCCTGGGCTGCCCACCTGCAGAAATGCCCTCCCTCCACCCTCCTCCTGCTCATTTCAGCTCCCTCCCACCTGCACTGGCTGAACAGTGCGCTGTGCTGCGCCAGTACACGTGCAATTTACCTCGGCATCTCCTCAGCATGACTGTGCAAACACGGCTGCCTCTGTCGGCCCAGAGCAGCTTGCACTGATGCAAATGTGCTTTACCGCATGTTCGTGACAGTACTGGGCCAACGCAAACATCTTGTGTCAACCCAAGGGCATTCTTGGATTGTGCCCTGAAGGTATTCTCACAAGGGTGACAAATGCCACAAGGAATTATTCAAGTGGATGGCTGAAACCCGAGATCCACCTAGATGCTTTATTTTTTTCCTGAGATATATTCTGAGGTCATAATAACAACATTAGTTTGTGTAACAAGATCATAAGAACATAAGAAGAGCCCCGCTGGATCAGGCCAGGGGACCATTTAGTCCAGCTTCCTGTATCTCACAGAAGAAGAGGCCTAGCAGGTGCACCAGGGAGACATGAGACAACAAGATGCTTGCATCCTGTTGCCACTCTCTTGCACCCGGTACTCTGAAGTAGCCCTCCACCAATGTAAGGTAGTTGCATAATCAATCATAGCCCACGATGGACTTTTATTCCAGAAATCCAATCCCCTCTTAAAGGCATCTAGACCAGATACCAGATACCATCACCACCTCCTGTGGCAAAGAGTTCCACAGATTAACTACCCGCTGGGTAAAGTACTTCCTTTTATCTGTTTTAACTCTCCCAACCCTCAGTTTTAGCAGATGCCCCCTGGTTCTGGTGTTTTGAGAGAGGGAAAAGAACATCCCTCTATCAACTCTATCCCTTCCGTGCATTATTTTGTATGTCTCAATCATGTCCCCCCTCAGGCGCCTTTTTTCTAGGCTGAAGAGCCCCAAACACTGCAGTCTTTCCTCATAAGTGAGGTGCCCCAGCCCTGTAATCATTTTTGTCACTCTCTTCTGCACCTTTTCCAGCTCCACTATGTCCTTTTTGATGTGCAGAGACCAGAACTGGACACAATATTCCAGGTGCGGCCTTACCATCGATTTGTACAATGGCATGATAATATTGGCTGTTTTATTCTCAACCCCTTTTTTAATGACCCCAAGCATGGAATTGGCTTTCTTAATTGCTGCCGCACACTGGGTGGATACCTTCATTGAATAGTCCACCAGCACCCCAAGATCTCTCCCTTGAGCTGTCACAAACAGCTCAGCACCCATAAGCCTATAGGTGAAGTTTTGACTTTTTGCCATAACATGCATCACTTTACATTTGTCTATGTTGAAACGGATCTGCTATTTAGCTGCCCATTCCCCCAACTTGGAGAGATCCTTCTGGAGCTCTTCACAATCCCTTCTGGTCTTCACCACCCATAAAAGTTTTGTGTCGTCCGCAAATTTGGCCACCTCGCTGCTTATCCTTGTCTCCAGGTCATTTATGAACAAGTTGAAAAGCACCGGCCCCAAGACAGATCCCTGGGGCACTCCGCTTTTCACCTCTCTCCATTGTGAAAATTGCCCATTGACCCCCACTCTCTGTTTCCTGGCCCTCAACCAATTCTGGATCCATAAGAGGACCTGCCCTCTTATTCCCTGACTGTGAAGTTTCTTCAGCAGCCTTTGGTGGGGGACCGTGTCAAACGCCTTCTGAAAATCCAGGTATATGATATCCACAGGTTCACCCCCATCCACGTGCCTGTTGATGTTTTCAAAGAAAAAAGGTTTGTGAGGCAAGACTTACCCTTACAGAAGCCATGCTGGCTTTCCTACTTGTTCCTCTACATGTTTTAGGATTTTATCTTTGATTAGGCTTCCCACCATCTTACCTGGAACAGACGTCAGGCTGACTGGCCTGTAGTTTCCAGGGTCCCCCCTTCTCCCTTTTTTAAAGATTGGTGTGACATTGGCTATCCTCCAATCTTCTGGTTCCATGGCCGTTTGAAGGGACAAGTTGCATACTCAAGTTAAGAGGTCAGCAACTTCGTTCTTTAGTTCCTTAATAACTCTTGGGTGTATACCATCTGGGCCTGGTGACTTATTTATATGTAATTTATCAATTTGATCTAAAACATCTTCTTTATTAACCATTATCTGATTTAATTCCTTACTTAGGAAGGGCTGTTCAGGCTGCGGTATCTGCCCAAGTTCTTCTGCCGTGAAGACGGATGCAAAGAATTCATTTAATTTCTCTGCAATCTCCAAGTCCCCTTTTATCTCCTTTTTTTCCCTCCCTCACCATCCAGCGGGCCAACTGCCTCTCTGGCAGGTTTCCTGCTTCTAACATATTTGAAGAAGCTTTTATTATTCCCCTTTATATTGCTAGCCATGCATTCCTCAAACTCTTTCTTGGCTTCCCATATCACCTTCTGACTTGTCTTTTGCCAGAGTTTCTGTTGTTTTTTATTCTCCTCACTGGGGCAAGACTTCCATTTACGGAAAGAAGCTTCCTAGCTCTTTACAGCTTCTCTAACTTTGTTCATCAGCCATGCAGGCACCCTCCTGGACCTTGTCGACCCCTTCTTTCTTTGCGGTATACACTTCTGCTGGGCCTCTACTACTGTTTTTTTAAACAGCCTCCACGCAGCCTGGATTGGACTCTTTTTACCTTCCCTTTCAATTTCTTTCTAACTAGCCTCCTCATCTGAGGGAAATCTGCCCTTCGAAAGTCAAGGGTTCTTGTGTCAGATTTGCTCTGCACTCTTTCCTGGACATGCATGGCAATACCAATCGCAGCATGGTCACCGTTCCCCAATGGCTCAGTAGCACTTACATCCCTAACTAGGTCCCGAGTACCACACAATATTAAATCCAGAGTCACCTGTCCTCTGATGGACTCCATGACTAGCTGCTTTAAGGCACAGTCATTCAGCACGTCAAGGAATCCGGTCTCTCTTTCTTGACCAGAACACCAGTTGACCCAGTCGATATGAGGATAATTGAAGTCCCCCATGATTACAATCCTGTCTCTCTTGGTCACTGCCCTGATTTGTTTCCTCATTTCAAGGTCACCTTCAAGTTTTTGATCCGGAGGACAATAGCACCCCCCCACTATTACATCGCTCTTATGGCCTGGTAGTTTAACCCACAGTGACTCTATGGTGGAGTCCGGCCCACCTTCAGTTTCTACTCTGCTGGATTCTATCCCTTCTTTGATATAGATGGCCACCCCACTGCCAACACGCCCTTCCCTGTCCCTCCTATAGAGTTTATAGCCTGGGATTGCAGTATCCCACTGGTTCTTTGCATTCCACTAGGTTTCCGTTATGCCTACTATATCAATGTTTTCCCTAGCCACCAAACATTCTAGTTCCCCCATCTTTGCTTGGAGACTTTGGGCATTTGCATAGTAACACCAATATACGGGGTTCCCTAAGGAGGGACTCTTTTTTGATCCCCTTTCCCCACCTCTCTTTCTATTGGACAAACTGTCACACTCATGTTTGAAATTCTATTTCCTACTCCTCCATTACTCTGTGGTACTCCTCCACCCTCCTCTTCCTGTAGGGATGAGGAGTTCCGAACCGGATGCCACTTGGCTTCTGTCGGCTTTCCCTCAGGGATCAGTTTAACATCAACATATCAACATCAACAAATATCAACATCAACACATCTTTTGGGCTCAGAGGATTGAGATACAAGTGATGAGATTGATCCTCTCTGCAAATATCAGTGCTTGCTTGCTAGCTTCATCCCTGGACAGATATATTTTAATGGTGTTTACTATCTTGTAGACCAGTGCTTCCCGAAGTGTGGGTCACAACCCACCATTGGGAAGCAAAACTGAAGGATGTACTGCTGGGGGCACATCCAGCTGGCTCCTGCCCCCACCCGAAAGTAATTATGATGACATCATCATGTCACCACAATTACTTCCGGATGTGGAAGAATTAATTAATCCAAGAATTAATTCTTGGATGTGTGCATACTCTGCCTTCCCCAACCCCTCCTTATTGGTTTGTGTGGTTGGTTGGTTTGCTGGTTTGCTTGCTTGGTTTTTTGGTTGGCCTGCAGCCTGCTTTGTTCATATTTAAGGTGCAAGCAGGCAGCTAGAGTGGCTGCACCCACCTGACCACATAATGAAGCCAGCAGCCGGCTTTGTTTGCAATTAAGGGTCAGGGGGTGGCTGGAGAGGCTCTTCCTGCCAGATCCCATTCATGAAGCCAGTAGCAGCTTCATTTGCATTGAAAAAATGGGGAGGGCAGTCGGCCAGAGGGGTGTTCTCATTCAAGGGCAGGGGGCTCAGAATGCTGCCCCTGCCCTCTTCTGCCGAGGAGCACATGGTCCCCTCGATTTCTTGCCAGGTACACCACTGGTGCAAGCGCATGCGCGCGCGCGCACACACACACACTCCCCCCCCACACACAAAGTGAATGTCTCACCAGAGTTTATAACTCTTGGCCAATTCTGCTCAATGTGGTAAAAGGAACCATTCCTGTAGCTGGGTCTCTAGTCATCCATGGCCAGGGGAGTCCCAGGTGCCACATCCTGCCCCCGGCTGTAAGGGGGCCTCCAAGAGGGTAGTGGAACATGGGGAGTAATTTGGGTAGCCACCCACAGGCCTGTCCTCCATTTGGCTCCAAAATTGAGGCATTCTGGAAGCAGGGGAGAGTGTCAGGCGCAGGGTGTGATACGGTGACAGAAGGGAGGTTTTTCTGTGGCGGTTAGGGGAGTTTGTCTATGAAAGAAACCCAAAGCTGATCATGGGTCTTGGATCTCCATCAGAACTGTTCAAAAATAGAATGGATTCATTCACACAGATACAGCACCCACATGGAAAGGATAAAAATCATAAGCACTATAGACGACATCAGTTTGCCTGCACACAAGACAAGAATGTAAAGATACAGGGTGATTGTGGCCAGAATGCCAATGGCTTCATGCAGCACCAGTGGGTCAACACATAACAGACCAACACATAACAGACCAACAGCAAAGCAGGCTGAAGATGAAATGGAGATATGAGTGACCCAGATTTTCATGTTTTTCTCCCATATAATCCTATGGGATCATTTGTGGAGTGAGCTCCTCAAGGACCCTTTCTTTACTATGTGATGACCCTTACTGGCTCTTTCTTGTTCTTCGATAGCTTTGCCTTTGCATCTAGCTGAGGCTGTGATTGTTAGGTCAGGAGGTCTGTTGGCTCACTCATTAACATGGGTCGCTGATTGAGTTTAGCCATGAAGTTGGTGAGGATAGCTAGGGTTGGAGAGTCTTCTTTTGTTTTTCAAACAACTTGGAGTTTCTAAGTCAGAAAACTCGTAGGGTCAAATTTGCTTTGCAAGCAAGGTGTGGTCACTTATTGGAATAGTGGAGAAGCCAAAGCTCCTTAAGAGTGACCATGATCTAGTTGGGGGGGGGGGGAACAATGGTTCTCATGAAAAATGTGACCTACCCCTTGGTCTATGGATTTAAGGCCATCTTGCCATTAGTCCCGTTAATAGTTACATTTCTGGCCATGTTCCCCTAGCACAACCACTTATACATATTCACATGCATGTTCCCTGAATGCATTGAAACAATTAAGAATAAAAAAGAATTTTTTTTTAAAAAAAAAAAAACACAACCCTAATCAGGCAACATATGTTATCTTCCATGGGTTCCAACAGCTCCCTGAGTTCTCTTTGGAGTTGGAGGCAGAACTTCACTGGGAATCAGAAACAACAATCCCATGATTTCCTCTGAGTCTTCCTTGACCCTGGTGGAGACTGAGAATGTGGGTTCTCCCAAGGAGTATCCTCAAAATGCATGTTGAAATTAATATTGTTTTACTAGTGAAATTTTAGAAAATACACATGCTACAGCTATATGCTTCCACACAGTTTTAAAGAATAAGAGTTCTGAATCATTGTATTACACATCCAATCAAATGAAGAGTTAATTGAAGGGGTTCTCTTTCTTCCACATTTATTCCGTATAATAATCTTGGCTGAAGCCAACAATTACTCTCTAGTTCTCCATGCTTGATTTGCCATGGAGATAACCTCACAACATAGTTGGAAGGGTACCTAGAATTTGATAACCAATAATTTCTGACAGTCTAGCTACTATAACAACACATGTCCTGTCGAGAATTAATGCATTAAAGTATCCAAAGCAAACAACTGACAACTACTTCAAATATCTGAAGGGTTTTGTTTGTTTGTTTGTTTTCTTTTCACATACAACTATAGAAACTAGACAAGAAAAAACTTACACTTTGCTTTATCTTGTAATGGGTAGGAGTTAGCTGACACATTATTTATTTTTTATTTCAATTGATTTTTTTTGAAACTTCCAATAATGCCTAAAATGCTTGCCCATCCAAGTCAGTGTTAGTAATTTAATGAGTCGATGCATGTGTTTGTGAAGTAAAAAGCACTACTTATTATAAGAAATGTGTGTGTTTCCACACATTTCCAAGCTATTGGTTTTCTAATTGCCAGAATGATCTTAATCACATTCACAGTAATATGTGAGATATATCTAGGCAATCTGCCCAGTTCTAAGTACAGTATATAGTTGTCTTCCTAAGTACTCAAACTATCATTAATGAAAACTAATGGCCCTTCAAAATTTGTATTCAGAGTGATGACTGAACTCTCCAAGGACAACCTTTAATATTAGTATTGTAATATTATTCATTTTGCTAATCTGTTTCCCAGTAAGTTACTTCTTAATATTAATTAGTCTGAAAAACAGATACAGTTGGCCTGTGATATCTGTGGGTTTTGGACCCATGGATTTGATCATCTGCAAGTTCCTAACCCACAGATGGATGCACTACAGACCTCCCAACTGCAGCCTCTGCAGACCTCAGAATGCTGCCTGGAGCAGTTTAAAGAGTGATTTCCAGCTTTCACCAAAAACTATATTTAAACTGCTCTTGCTGCCATTCTGAGGCATGCAGAGGCAGTGGCGTCTCTACAGGGAGGGCAGAGCTCTAAGTTTTGCAAGGAGCCTTACCCTGTCATGTAAATCCCTCCTCTCCCTTGCTGCTGAAGCCAGTAAGCAACGCCAAGATGTTGCTTTTCCCTGTGAGGATTGGCTAAAACGGTGCAGGAAAGGAGTGATTTCTACTGCAAGGTAAGGCTTCTTGCAAAACTTAAAGCTCTGCCCTCCCTGTAGAGACGCCACTGTGCAGAGGCTATGGGTGGTCGTGTGTGGCCTCTGCTGGCCTCAGAAAGCATCCAGACATGACCAGAGCTCTGCTTGGAGACTGCTGGTGGCCCATATCCATGGATTTCAGTATCCATTTGGAATGGAACCCCCGTGGATAATGAAGGCCACCCCGTATGCATTATACATTATGTATAATACACACACACATACACAAAATAATGCATTATGTATACAATATAACTCAGTTACAGAACTAATAGCCCTATTGGGCTCTGGATTATGGTGGTCACAAACTGCTCTAGCAGCATGTGAAACCATATGCTACCAGAACCTTGGTGTAGAGGCCAGAGTAGGCCTGCACATCATGACAGGAGAAGGGCACTTGATGATGGCACTGAGCTGGTAGGAAGGGTGGAATAGAGAAGTGGGAAGTGGGAACGGGGTAGGCGGAAGGCATGTTGGAGGCAGAGGGGAGTAGCACCCAGCATGGGAGACTTGCAATGGATGCTGTCCACTTCGTGGGCTGCTAGCATGCCCCTTTTGTGTCCTCGAACTAGCTAAAGAGCTGGTGCAGGTCTGAAGAGATATGTTGGAATCAGGAGGCTTACAACTGGGTTAGGGAAAATATTTCCAGCTCCTAAGCCCCCTGATATGTCCCCCTACCATGGTATATAGTGCAGTTTTGGCATGGCTGCATCCTATGTTGGGAAAAGGATAGGACTGGGCTCTAAATTAATAACAGGCTTATTAGCTTAAGGTTGCAATCCTAAATTGTGCTGGAATGGCGAGGCTGGCACATTCTGTTGAGATAGGTGCCCCATACCTGCAGGGAGTTACAGGCTGGAAGCCCTAGTGGGTAAACAGCTGCTGGGCCTGGCAGAGATTGGGCCCAGGCAAGACAGCATGAGGCCTGTATCAGATGTAAAAGTGCTGAGTCACTCAGCAGGTGCTGACTGATTGCCTGCTGAGTAGTGACTGCAGACACAGGTGCCGCGGTGTGTGGCTGATGAGATAAGTCTGCCCAGCAACAAGCACCCATTGGCTAGCCCAAGTATTTAGGTAAAGGCTATATAATAGTTGCTGGTAGGTGTGGGTTAATGAGAGCAGTGGGATGCTATGTCAGCGTGGAGAAAGATTTGTGTCTGTGGGAACTGCGGTTCCCTGCGTTGAACCTTTGCTATGAACTTGTGCTTTGGCACTCTGTACATCTATATATATAAAGAAGAGCGTATGTGTGTATGTATGTGTGTATGTATGTTCCACATAGGCTCCGCAACATCTGGACCGACTCGCACCAAACTCAGCACGCGGGTGCCTTGTGCCCCCGAGACCGTCGCTGCGGGGGGTTGGAACAGCTCGCACCCCACAGGCGCGGGTACAAGCGAATTTGTGGCTCTCTATGGGTGGCTGTGGGCTGAGCCACTGCATTCCGAGTCTCTGATGATGTCATGATGAGATGCAAAGTACATGCAAATGACATGCGGAATCTTCAGGCAGCAACTGAACTCTTTACAGTTGAAGACAAACAGCAGCAAATAGGTTTCCCGCAGGGAATCTTATACAGGGCCATCTGTATGGCTGCTGAGCAGGGGGGGGGCAGGGATGGGACATATAAACACCCAGGCACAAATAGGTTTCCCGCAGGTAAACCTATACAGGGCCATCTGTATGCCTGGTGAGTGGGG
>JAJKFI010000014.1:4987981-4998481 GCA_029204185.1 Lerista edwardsae
CCGCAGGTAAACCTATACAGGGCCATCTGTATGCCTGGTGAGTGGGGGTGTGTGAGTGATGGGACATATAAAGACCCGGGCGAAGCTGATACCATTAAGGCCTGAGCACTCCAACTCAATCAATCAATCAATCAATCAATCAATCAACAGGTACTACATAAAAGCTGATGATGTCATGATGAGATGCAAAGTACATGCAAATGACATGCGGAATCTTCAGGCAGCAACTGAACTCTTTACAGTTGAAGACAAACAGCAGCAAATAGGTTTCCCACAGGGAAACCTATACAGGGCCATCTGTATGGCTGGTGAGTCTGGTGAGATGGGGGGAGAGGACTCCCGCTGCAAATACGTTTCCCGCAGGGAAACCTATACAGGGCCATCTGAAGTGGCAGTTGCACCCATTTCCAAACGTGTTGTGTGGCTGGTGAGTCTGGTGAGATGGGGGACCAGGACTCCCGCGTGACAATGTTGAATAACCAATAAGATCTACAAATAACACTGAGGGATTAGGGATAGCACACATAACCATCCGGGCAACGCCGGGTAAATTTAAAACAACAAAAAACCCTTCCAAGGGTGGGTTTGCACAGCCAGGCAACAAACACTGGGGGGGGGGTCAAGGATGAGACAAATAAACACCTGGGCAACGGCGGGTACATACAAAAAAAAAATAACCCCCAGGGGTGGGGTTGCATGTCTAATCTGTACTTTCCAGGGTTACCCAACAAACACTGGCAATAAACACTAGGAAGAAACACTGGGGGGGGGGGTCACGGATGGGAGAAATAAACACCTGGTCACTGCCAGGTAATTTTTTACAAAAAAAAACATGCCTGCAGGTGGCCGAAAACCACTGGGGGGGGGGTCAGGGATGGGACTTATAAACACCCGGGCAAAGCCGGGTACATAAAAGCTAGTATCTGATAAATACAACTTGGTGGAGGAGAACCTTGCTGTGTCCGCTTACTGTGTCCTTGATGTCCAGGAACTGTGCCAGCTGGAGCTGCCTGGGAAGCAGGGTCGCTTCCTTTGACTTTCACTTTAAGCGCACTCCAGCACATTCCCGCCCTCGCCCCAGTCTCTACATAGGCTGGAGCCTCGACAAAGGCCAAATAATAGGCGCCGAGCAGAGGCGGCCGCATGGTCCGAATTGGGGCTGTGCGGCCTGGGGATGGAGGCTTGGATGCGATTTAATGGCCACTTCCTTTCTCCCCCCCTCTGGATTGGCACGCTCAATGGCCTGCCCGCCCCTGCCCAGAAACGCCCTCCTGCTTGCCCTCGTCACTCACAGAACCGCTCTTGCGCCCGCTGAATTCAGCTGGTGCAGGAGCAGTGCTGTGGCACTGCGGCCTGGCACTGTTGGGCCAATGCTGCAGCTAGCATCAGCCCAAGAGCCATAGTGCTGACGCGGGGGGGGGGTGCTGGTTGGCACCCCTGTGGCAGCACTCCCATGGCGGCTCTAGTGACGTTGAGCATGTTGCATCACAACACAAGCATGTTGCATCAGCCCAACTTCGGGTGTAGGATTGCACTCTAAATGAGATGCTTAGATCTTTTAAAATGCACATTATTATTTAAAATCTTAAAATACTTAAAATAGTAACAGTTACTGAAAGGTGACATTCTTTGGGTAGCACATGTCTGTACATATTTTAAATAGATACCAAAAATTAAATTTATTTAAGTATTTTTAATTGCTTCTGTGTTTTCTAGCGGCATTATTTTACTGTGTTATAGTTAATGAACCATTTTAATTAATATTATAACAAATTAAATACATTGGTGCTCAGGAATGAATGGACACTCAAGAATAATTCCAGTTTCTTCTCACATAGCATATTTAATGTCAAACTATAGTGGCTGGAGCTTAAGCTGTGCTGCTATGCATTCTCTATTGAAGTGCAATATGGACATCAAAGATTGTGTTAGTTGTTGAGCTTAATGTTAGCTGTTTGGCAGGAATCATAGGAAAATATCCTTTTGAATAACTAGGTTGCTTTATTTTGTTATATAAACATTTGAAATGTCAAGTATTCCTGGTTCTTCAAAGCTGTTAATTGCCTAGCCCTTGTGACTGGAACTTTTCGTTCCTGAGTCTAGTTCCATTTTTAAATGGTTTTCCTCACTGTAAGGAGGTTGCAACTTCTACTGGAGTTAATTTATTAAAAATAATAATAATAATAAACCTACAAGGAAAATCATATTGGCTGCATTTCCTGCACACAGCTGGGTTTCAAAAGAATCTGAACACCCTTAATGTCTGACAGATTTCAGCCACTGTCAATACTGAGATGAAAACACAATATTAGCATGTGGCTATTTTTGAGAATCCTGTTTTGATTTTTGAATTTTTTTTAATTGTATAGGTGCAGGAGACTGCAAAGAAGGCCAATACTCTAAGGGCTAGTGATGAGATTACCCTGTGCTGAATTGTCTTCTAATTCTAATGTCTGTTGTGAAAAATTATTGTGATCTGAGAACAAACATAACAGGATTGTCTAATTACATGATTGGAATTAGAAGGAGAGGTAGGTGGTCTAGAGACTATTTACTATTTATGCCAACAGCAACTATCTTAATTAGCAGCACAATAGAGAGAAAAATCTGACCATTATATGTTCCATTGGGATGTGTTAAACTGTAGAAGACATGTTATTCAGATTGCACAGGGCACCTCTTATTCAGTATGGAAGTACCTGATACAGATGTGGGGCAGGTATTTGTGTCACATTGGTTAGCTGAACAGTATTGTGAAAATTCCTCTTGTCAATTTCATAGAGGACTGCTGCTAGGCTATTTCTTAACTACAGCATAATAAGATTCTTGCTCCAATTGCCTCTCCTTTGTTTTCCCAGAGCAATAAAAAGATGTAGATAACTTTGTAAACACTATCTAGCGGTTCTATTGACTGTAGTTGCTGGATATATAAAGTTGGTATAAACAGTTTTAAGATTCAGGGTGCAGTCCTTACTTGGAGTTAGGCCTGGACAAGTCCCTTGTGCTGGCTCAGAGAGTTGCAACCGCATCATAAAACTCTTTTGCACCACTCTTGTAGTCAGCAAGGCCGACGCATGGACATGCGCTATCTTCCCTGACTCCGAGAGTGTTCCAAATATGCTTTACAGGCTCATGTTAGCACTTTCAATGAATGGAAGAAGAGTTGTGTTCACATAAGTGATCCTCTTCTAACTGCAATTCATCTGTTCATGGAAGGCATCATCACAGTCAGAGCAGCAATTTTTTTTTATATTACCCATAGGGTTTATTCTTTGGCAGCCTAGATATATAACAGAGTTTGGTAACACATTTTGGTAAATTGTAGCTAATGCCCAAGTGTTTGCTCTAGCACTGGCAATTTGTACAGCACTTTGATCCCTGGTTACCTTTCGTTTGGAAAGTGAAAGATGGCATTTTCTGTTCACATACTTTTTTGTGCATCCATATATTTGAGCCATTTTTGGAGATCTAGCTCAGAACTAGTGGTACATCTTCATATCAGTGCTACATTTAGAACTATGGAAGACTACTTTCTGAATGAAACCTTGTTACTTTCATGCAGCTTCTGTTGTCTTCTGTCATTTTCATGCCAGCGGTTGAAAATATACTCCTACTACCTCTTTAAAAATGTTTAAATTTTTTTTTCTACAGCATAGTCCTTTCACAGAATCATTAGGATAGTAGATACTTTTATAATCATCTCTTTATAGGTTCATCTTGTCACACAGAAAGTAAGAGATCATCATCTTTAGACTTAAAGTGCCCATTTCATTTACTGTAGATTTATAAATGCATTTCAAGGATATTATTAGTACTGTAATTGTTCTGGTTCAGTTGTGTTCCTAAGTGGAATGTATGGAGAGAGAAAAACCTACCTAGATTCTTCAGAAGTATTTTATATGTATCATGGCTAGGAAAGATCTGTGTCATTGATTCTATATGTTTTAAATATTGATATGTAATGTGAATTTAATCATAGTTGACTTGATTTCCAGTTCTCATTTTTGTCAAAGCAGTTTTGCCCTTAAAAAATTTCCCCAATACCATCTAAACAGACTATGCAAATACAGCTGATTTCCTAAATATTAAGCATTTGCATAACTTATGGGAACTGTATCTCTCACTTCAGACAGTTCTTATTCAGCTAGAATGCACTATTTTTTGCCTTATTCCTAGGTCCACTTGGACTTGCACCAGCAAAATTACTGGTGCAGGTATGAATGTATCCATTTGGGCAACAAATGTTCCCTTACCTGAAGGAGCCCTCCGTTATTCACCCCCCCTTGCAGTATGCAGCACATGCTCTAGTGGAGTATCTGCATCTTATGAAGGGGTAAATAAGATTGTGCTGTAAGGTAATTCACATGCCCCAAGCTACTTTTTATACTCAGTAAGGCAGGTTTACAGTTCAATTAGACGAATTTCCATCAGAGAATCTGAACAAATAAATCTAGTTGTTTTTGTTGTTGTTTTTAAGATTGTGAGCCCTTTGGGACAGGGAGCCATTTAACTTTCTTATTACTATTGCCTGTTAACCGCTTTGTGAACTTGTGTTGAAAAGCGGTATATAAGTACCTGTTGATTGATTGATTGATTGATTGATTGATTGATTGATTGATTGATTGATTGATTGATTGAGTTGGAGTGCTCAGGCCTTAATGGCATGCTCATAAAAAAAGAATAAAGTAAGCAACTGTATGGATCATTGGCTAAAGCAGGTCTCCATGAATATTGCTTCATGTGGCAAGCAGTTTGTGCGAGATGCTCCAGTGATTTTCAGTATGTGATGACAAACTACAAAAAATGAGTGTGCTAGAACAGTAAAAATAACCACGCAGCATTTCCATACACAGTAGTTGCATTTCAAGTTGCCAGTGACACAACCACTTGTTTTAGTAAGTCAGTCCTTTATTTTTTTAACATTCCTTACATTTTTGTATACATGTATTTATCTCAGTTGTATTGAGCCCTTTCTTCAAAGATTTCAGAACAGTTTGCATAGGGTTTCCACATTGTTTCCCACTCGGGCTGTACTTTAGTCTAGCCAGATATCCAGCAGTACAACTGCTGACATTTGCCTTAGGGTCATTTTTTGAAAGAACAGGAATGAAAATAAAAACTCTGATCCGAGTTATCTTAATTTTATTTTAGTTACTATATAAGGCAGAGCAGTTCAATATACTTAATCAGATTTGCTTTAAATACCTTTCAAGCAGAAGCAAGAGTACTGGAACATTTTGAATCTTATCCTACAATCTCTGTTTGTCTCATGTAACACAAGACCTGTTTCTTGGAAAGTGGAACCATGTATGTTAGTGAAATGCTTATCATAAGCAGCAGTTTCTATAAGTTTGTAAAAATCAAAAGATCCTGATGGACACAGTCCATCTCAGTGCAAAGAGTTATTTTGCAGCGTACACAATGGGATTCCTGTCCATGGGAGCAGAACCGCTCAGTTGCAGAATGGACAAGGTTTTCCCTTACCTCAAATACAGCAGTCCCACAGTAGTTAATAGTGTGTGTGTGTGTGCGTGCGCGTGTGTGTGCGTGCGCGCGCGCGCACACGCGCGTGTGTGTGTATGTGTGCTTTCCTCATAAGAGCGTATGCTGGAAATTCATTTATATGGGAAAAAGTAAAGAAGTGTAGGTGGGAGCACAATGTGAATGGTTGCAAATCTTTGGCCCCAATCCTGTAGGGGCCTTGTGCTGCAAGGTCCTTTAAGGCTATCACTAAAGGTGACCAGCTATTTTGGATAGCCGGGCCACCATTTCAGCGGTGAGCAGTCAGTGGTCTATAAATGACCTCCAGCACTAGTTAGACAGTGTGGAAGTGGGAGGGAGGCAGGGGTTCGGCAGGATGGGGAGGAGGGCAAAGGTTGGGAACGGGAGGGTTTTAATCTACCTGTGAACTCCCCTTCTCAGTACTCCACAGCAGGGCCAGTCCTTCCTTCTGGGTAGCTCCTCCTCCTCAAGCAGACAGGCCAGTTCAAGGTCTTCCGGGGGGGGGCACCTGGAAGCATCCCAGACGTTAGCAAAGCCTTGCACACCCCTCCCCAGAATAACCTTCAGTCTCGTGAGGAATCAACACAGTCACCTCCACATATCACATCCAAATTATGCTCAAGGCACAGGCAACCTGTGGAGGACTAAAATATGCACATACCCCTGTGCTAGGGCAGGTAACTGAGCCAACAATAACAGTTCACCAAGACACAAAAAACCATCAGAAAAGATACATCTGGTATCTTATTATATTTCATTTTAAATATTTTTTTTTAATTTGCGAGCTATCAGGTTCTGTGGGTTGGCAGACTGGCCCTGCTGTGGAGCACCAAGAAGGGGAGTTCACAGGTAGGTTAAAACCCTCCCGTTCTCCGGTGCTTCACAGCAGGGCCAGGCCTTCCTTCTGGGATATGCCCAAGCCATGATCCTAAGGGTGGAAAGAAGCTGAGCTGCTGGCAACCACACTCTGAAGAACCCGCCTACCGAAGGCGGCGTCCCACAAAGCATAAGAATCAACTTTATAATGCCGAATGAAAGTGTAAGGGGAACTCCAAGTAGCAGCCCTACACACAGCCTCCAACGAAGAGAATGCCTTAAAGGCTGCCGTAGTAGCTGCCCCTCTAAGAGAATGAGCTACTATCCCCAGTGGTGGAGAAACCTTCTTGACTGAACAGGTCTCAGCTATCGCTTCCCTTATCCACCGAGAGATGGTGGAGGGAGTCACCCTCATGCCTTGCCATGAATCCTTAAAAGACATGAACAGGTTTTCACACCTCTTGAAAGCAGCAGTACGAGAAAGGTAAAAACTGACTGCTCTCTTCACATCCAAATTGTGCCACTCCCTCTCCCTGTGATTAGAAGGGTTCAGGCAAAATGATGGTAAAACCACCTCTTCAGATCGGTGGAACATAGAATTGACCTTAGGCAGAAACCCTGGGTCAATACATGACACCAACCTATCCTCTAATACTCTGCGAAGCTCCTTGGCCATCGAGAATGCTGCAATCTCGGATACCCTCCTTGCAGATGTAACTCCCACCAGGAAAACAGTCTTGAGGGTGAGAAGCCTTAGAGAACAGGTATCCATGGTTTCAAAGGGTGGCCTAGCCAACGCCTTAAAAACCAGAGAAAGATCCCAGTTAGGTGCCCTTGGAACAGAAGGGGGGGTTAATAAGTGCTACACCCTTTAAAAACTTCCGTACATGAGGATGAGAAGAGAAGATAAAGATGAGAAGAGGATGAGAAGATTCCCTCCCTCTAGGGACTCCCCGAACTGAGGCAATAGCTGACACCTGCCTCTTCAGGGTAGCGGTGCTGTAACCTTTATCCAATCCCGACTGGAGAAACTCCAGTAAGTGTTTCACCTTCAGTCTGTTGGGCCGAACCCGGTGTGACTCACACCAACTTGCAAACACTCACCAGGTGACAGAATAGACCCTGTTAGTAGAAGGGCGTCTATCAGAAAGCAATGTCCTAAGCACGCGTCAGAATAACTTAATTCCTGGAGGCTGCGCCACTCAACCTCTAGGCAGTCAACTGCAACATTTCTGGGCGGGGGTGGAACACTGGACCCTGGCACAGGAGATCGTCCCTTACTGGCAGACAAAATGGCGGACTCACTGACAGCTCTGTGAGGTCTGGAAACCATGGGCGACGGAGCTAGTGAGAGGCCGTTAGCAACACCTCTGCCCTTTCCAAATGCACCATTAGAAGCACACTCTGAAGTAGTTTGATTGGGGGAAACGTGTAAAGGAGACCCCTTTGCCAGCCTATGTTGAGAGCGTCTAACCCCTCTGCGTCTCTGCAATGACCTTTGGTGAAGAACCTGGGGAGCTAATGGTTGAGCTGGCTGGCAAAGAGGTCCAATGCCATCATTTCAAACCTCTGAACAAGGAGTTCAAATACTTCTTGGTGAAGTTGCCATTCTGATTGGTCCAGCTCCTGTTGTCTGAGCCAATCCGCTACTATATTGTCCACTCCCATGACATGCTGTGCTCGGATTGAAGCCAGGTTGTTCTCTTCCCACCGGAAGAATTGACTGGAGAGAATCTGCAAGGACCGTGATCGCGTCCCTCCCTGGCGATTGATGTAGGCCCTCGCTGTCATATTGTCCATGTGCACCAATACATCCCGTCGTGCTAGAGAGCGCGAGAAAGCATGCAGAGCCAAGTAAATTATCCTCAACTCTAGCCAATTCAAGCTCCGCTGCGCTTCGGTTGAAGACCACCATCCCTGGGCAATCTGACCCTAAAAATGAGCCCCCCATCTGAAAAGGCTGGCATCTGTAAATAGAATCAACAGATGAGAAACTTGAATCAGAGACCCCTCGTTGAGTGTCCCCATCTGACACCACCAACGGAAGCGGGAAGGAGGCAGGGGTTCGGCAGAATGGGGAGGAGGTCGAAGGTTGGGAAGGGGGCAGTATCTGTGGCAGCTTAGCTACTGAAATCCTATTCCCCCTCCTGGCCTTGATCTGCAAAATTCTTTGAAGGAAAATTATGTTCTTCTAGAAAACTTTCTTGAAACAAAACCCTCTTCACAAGGAAAAGTGAAGTGTTTTTAGTCAAGGCTGCTGTAGGAAGGCAGCTAGCTCAGCAATAAATCAAACTGTTACAGGAACCACATGATCAACCAATGTTTCAAATCTTGTTTTTGAAACATTATACAGACTTTTCTTACTAACTCTTGCGCAATCTTATTTGCTTGTCTAATGATACATAGAAAGAATACCTTGTTTTTCATTTGGTGTTTTTTCTTCATATATTTATAACAACACTATGGAACCTTCAGTAACATTCTGGTGTTCCTGTAGTTTCTGATGAAAAATGGTGAGCTGTTTTCAACAAGAAAATGTGATTGAAAATGTTTTTCCAATATTTCAATATTTTTATGTATTTAAATATTTCCATTCCTCTTTTAACTAAGCCCTCAAAATAGCTTACAAACTTTAAACAATATAATTATAAGAACACTCAGATTCCATTATATTAAGATAAGGTAGAGAGAGGCATTGCTTTTTTGCCTAAGCTGGTCTCAGTGCTCCTTGATATTTCCTATGTATTTTTATAATCCAACTTCGGGAAAGCAAGAGCTCTGCACACACGGGATATGAATAGTTGGATCTTGTGCTCCCTTACCATCAGTGCTACAGTCCAGCATTGGCAGCAGGGGTTGCAAACATACTGTAAGGTATATTGTGCCAAGTAAGCAGCACCAGCAGGGAGGCTTGTGCCACCCTGTTTCAGAGTCCTGCCCTCTGGTACTGAGGAGGTAAGCGCAGAGTGGGGAAAGGGCTTGGGGAGGGTGAAAGCACGGGGAGGAGGTCTGGGGTGGAGTGAAGGTGGAACAGGGAGCAACGGGCTCTAGAAGGGGTGGAAATGATGGAGGCTTCCTCAACCAATTCCTATACATCCTCCCAGGTGTATAGGAATTCTGGGCACAGACTCTAGTGTGGCACCCTGGAGCATTTGCAGTGTTGGTGTGGTTCTGCACTGCTCCAAAGGCAGCCATCTCTCCACTTTTTTTTTAAAGAGGAAGAAGTCAGCTGCTCTCAGAGTGGGCATTGTTTTATCCCTTTATTGAGGAGATCTCTGGGACTACCTACCCCCTTGCCCCTTGCGGGAGAGGCAGGACAGGGTGAGGGAAGGAGGAAGGAGGAGATAATGGGGCAAAGGAAAGCGGAACAGGGTGGTGATGGGGAAGAGTGGATCAGAACCGTGAAGGGATGCATTTGGTGGCAGACATAAAATCCTAGCCCGTTTCCCAGATCCACATGGACCCACATCAACTATTTGGCTTGCACAGGTCTGAGTAGACCTCTCTGCCCTGTAAAGGCTTACTCCTGGGTAGAGGAATGAATGTTCCCTAACCCAGAGGAGACCTCCACAACAGCCCCCACAGGATACAGTGGTAGCCATTTTGGCATTTTTATATTGGTGGAATGAAAGGATAGGATTGGGCTGTTAAGCATGTTGTTCTGACGCATGTTTTCTCCTGATCAGACTGCACCCAACTCCTGCTAAGGGGAAGGAGGTTAGCTAGTCTCCACTAGATGGGACTGCACAGAGACCATGAAGAAGGAAGACACACTGCTTACCTGTAACTACATATATTTCTTTGAGTGGTCATTTGTGCAGATACTGTACCCAACAGTGTCCCATGTAGTTTCTGTTCCTCTCTTCAAATGCAACAATTTGAATTTAATAGTTGGTGCTAAGGAATTTCCCTTAAGGGGTTTCTCCATTTGAGTGCAGAGGCAGAAGGTTCAGCAAAGCTCTGGAAGCTTCCAAGGCCAACTGTGAATATGTGCACAGTTCCACTACATATGTTTGTACAGATGAGTCAAAGAATTATCGTGACAATAAGCAACCTGTTTTGTCTGTATTAAACAACTGTAATATCAAAAAGTATTGTTTGTATCCATTGATCTTATGTTGATATACACTATCCTCACACACACACACACACACACACACACACACACACACACACACACAC
>JAJKFI010000014.1:5000079-5019321 GCA_029204185.1 Lerista edwardsae
CACACACACACACACACACACACACACACACACACACACACACACACCATATGAAACAAGCAATTTTGGAATTGCATGGGGCCATTTTTATTGATAAGCCAATCATGAAACAAAACAAATCAGCAGCTGGTTTTGTCTCACATTTCTCCCTTGTAAGAGCAGGCATCTGACATAGATGAAACTGCAAAAAGTGTCCCCTTCCCCTGACTCTAACCTTCAGGCTTTCAATTGGCAGCCCAAGCTTATCAACATCAATGCTGCCCTTGAAAGGTTGAGGAAGGTTGACTTGCACCATTTCCTTCAGGCCAGAAAGCACTGAGTTTAATTTTGCAATCCAAGTCTAAGAGATTACCAGCCAGCCTCCCTGAGCCAGATAGTATCTCAAGATAAGTACTGGTCCCTTATCTGACCCTGCTTGCTTTGGAGCAGCAGTACTCAAAGTCCTAGTCAGTTGTTGCGGCCGGCTGTTATAAGGGTTGGCAGGAACTGGGGCTGGGGAGGGTGCAGCCATGACTCCACTATTGGAACAAGTGTTCCACCAGGGCCCAGTTAGAATTGAGTTTGTGGGTTACATTGTAGCATAAGAAAAACCTACTGTGTTAAAATCTGCAATGTATAAAACTTGGTGAGAGACCAAGAAAGGAGTCGAAATGAAAACTCTTCTTGCCCCAATCCACTTCAAATTTCAATCTCATTATTTGAATTTTAGAAGAGCAAAAACAATCTGAAAGAGTATAACAGGATTATATCTAATGCAACATAAATAATTTACATTAGAATGACTTATATGAATTCAGTGTGAAATGGAGACCAAGGAAAGAATGTCTATTTTAGTATACAACATAAAATTCCATAATTATTTTCCATTTTATTATCACTACATTGTATTGTAGGTAGCAATTCTTGTCAGCTAAACAATGGAGGATGTTCCCAACTTTGCCTACCAACTTCTGAAAGAACCAGAACATGCTTGTGTACAGTAGGCTATAACCTTCGGAAAAACCGTATGTCATGTCAAGGTACAATTCTGTAGCTGCTTTTACAAATGTAAAGTTTAAAATATCCAGAATTTTCTTAAGAACGTTTACTAAATAAGTGTGAGGAAAATATATATATTGTTACTCCTAGTCTTTA
The DNA here is from genome assembly GCA_029204185.1 of Lerista edwardsae. NCBI lineage: Eukaryota > Metazoa > Chordata > Lepidosauria > Squamata > Scincidae > Lerista > Lerista edwardsae. The sequence continues at coordinate 5,001,214 of JAJKFI010000014.1, forward strand.
TGGATATATTTTGTACACTAGAGGCAGATTCAGCTTTTTTCTTGATGTATATTATAGGGTTATAAAACTAATACATAATTTTATGTAATATTAGCTATATGTAATATTTGATTTTTTTTACACACTTTTTTTGTCACATTATTTATTTAAAAATTTATATCCCACCTTTCCTTTGCTAAGGGAAATGCTTGAGACAACATAAAAGTTTCCATTAAAGCTCACAATATATAAAACAACTAGCTTTTTGGTACCCTACGTTGCCCAGGTAACAAATGTCATCAGGACTGTCACCAATCAGCTTAGCGACCCTGAAAACTGTGGATTTGAAAGTAATGTCAGTCAATTCTGACATTTTGTTTTGCACGCCTTCTTACCCCCCCATGCTGAGGGGGGCCGAACCCAGACTCCAACGGCTTCGGGAGCATCGCCGCTTGTCTCGGCGACGCCGAAAACTATGGAGTTGATGCCAATATCTGCCGTTTTCGACCATTTTCACGTGGGGCCCCCTGTGCACCCCCACCCCTGGGGTCACCAGAGGGGTCGTGCCCCGCAGTGTTTGTCGCCAGGCTGTAATGCGTACACGTGTCAATTTTGGTGGCAATCGCTCCAGGCGTTCCAGCGGGTCAGTGTGGACATTTTGTTTCACACCCCTTCTCGCCCCCCCACGCTGAAGGACGCCAAGCTGGGACTCAAACGGAATCGGGAGCATTGCCACTCTTCCCAGTGACCCCAGAAACTATGGATTTGATGTCAATTTCGGCCATTTTCACGCAGGGCCCCTGCGCAACCCCACCCCTGGGGGCGCTAGGGGGGCCTGACCCCCACAGTGTTTGACACCAGGCCACAAGGCATGTGCGTGCTGAGTTTGGTGCGCGTCGCTCTAGGCGTTCCAGCAGGGCATGGCGGACGTTTTGTTTCACATCCCTTCTCACCCCCCACGCTGAGGGGGACCAAACCCGGACTCCAATGGCGTCAGGAGTGTTGCCGGTCATCCCGGCGACACTGGAAACTACAGATTCGATGCCAACTTCAGTCACGTTTGACCGTTTTCATGCGGGGGCCCCGCGTACCCCCACTCCTGGGGGCAGTAGGGGGGCTGCCCCCCCACAATGTTTGATGCCAGGCTGCAAGGCATGTGCGTGCTGAGTTTGGTGCGCGTAGCTCCAGGCGGTCCAGCAGGGCATGGTGGAAATTTTGCGTCGCACCCCTTCTTGCCCCCCACACCAAGGGGGGCCAAATCCAGACTCCAATGGCGTCGGGAGCATCGCTGCTCGTCCCGGCGACACTGGAAACTATGGATTCGATGCTTATTGCGGCCATTTTTGACCACTTTCATGAGGGGGCCCCTGCGTACCCCCCCTGGGGTTGCTACAGGGGCCTCTCCCCCGCTGTGTTTGTCGCCAGGCCTCAAGGCATGTGCGTGCCGAGTTTGGTGCACCTCGCTCCAGGCGTTCCAGCAGGGCATGGCAGATGTTTTGTTTCACACCCCTTCTCGGCCCCCCACGCTGAGGGGGGCCAAACCCAGACTCCAACAGCATTGGGAGCGTCGCCACTCATCCTGGCGACCCTGGAAACTATGGATTCGACACCGATTGTGGCCATTTTGACCATTTTCATGTGGGGCACCCACGTACCCCAACCCCCAGGGGCGCGAGGGGGTCTGACACCCCCAGCGTTTGTTGCCAGGCCACAAGGCATGCGCGTGCCGGGTTTGGTGCCAATCAGTCCAGGCATTGCAGAACCTATGCGGAATATACGTACACACACACACACACACACACACACACACACACACATTCTTCTTTATATATATAGACTAGCTTTTTTTACCCGGCATTGCCCAGGCAACAAATTATCCCAAGTCCGAACGTAGACTCAAACGGTATCAGGAGCATCGCCATTTTTCTCGGTGACCATGGACACTACGGATTTGACACCGATTTTGGCCGTTTTCAACCATTTTCACATGGGGCCCCTGTGCACCCCCACCCCTGAGGGCACTAGGGGGGTCTGACCCCTGCAGTGTTTGTTCCCAGACCGTAACACATACTGGTGTCAATCGCTCCAGGTGTTCCAGCGGGGCATGGTGGACATTTTTTCACACCCCTTCTTGCCACCACATTGAAGGGGGGCTGAACCTGGACTCCAACTGCCTCGGGAGCATCACCGCTCTTCTTGACGGTCCCAGAAACTATGGATCCGACACCGATTTCAGCTGTTTTTGACCATTTTCACATGGGGCCCCCTGCGTACCCCCCCCCCGAGGGTGGTAGGGGTCCCTGACCCCTGCAGTGTTTGTCCCCAGGCCGGCAGGCATCCGCATGCCGAGTTTGGTGGCAATCAGTCCATGCGTTCCAGCAGGGCATGGCAGATGTTTTGTTTTGGACCCCTTCTCACCCCCCACATTGAGGGGGGGGCCAAACCCGGACTCCAACGGCATCGGGAACGTTACCGTTCGTCTTGGCGGCCCCAGAAACCACGGATCCAAAAACGATTTTGGCCATTTTTGACCATTTCCACGTGGGAGCCCCTGCGTAGCCCCACCCCCAGGGGCAGTAGGGGGCCCTGACCTCCGCAGTGTTTGTCACCAGGCCACCAGGCATCCGCATGCCGAGTTTGGTGCCACTCGGTCCAGGCGGTCCAGCGGGGCATGTTGGATATTTTGTTTCGCACCCCTTCTAGCCCCCCACGCCAAGGAGTTGGGAGCGTCGTCACTCGTCTCGGCGACCCCGGAAACAACGGATACCATGCTAATTTCGGCCACTTTCGACTATTTTCACGTGAGGCCCCCTGTGCCCCCCCCAGGGTGGGCCTGACCCCCACAGTGTTTGTGGCCAGGCCGCAAGGCGTGCACATGCCAAGTTTGGTGGTCATCGGTCCAGGCGTTCCAGCAGGGCATGGCGGACGTTTTGTTTCGCACCCCTTCTCGCCCCCCATGCCGAGGGGGGGGGCGAACCCGGACTCCACCGGTGTCGGGAGCGTCATGGTTCGTCTCGGCGACCCCAGAAACTATGGATTCGATGCCAATTTCTGATGTTTTTGAGCATTTTCATGTGGGCCCCCCAACCCCCCAGGAGTCCTGGGGGGGTCTGACCCCCCGTGTTTGTCTCCAGACTGCAAGGGACACACATGCCAAGTTTGGCATCAATCGGTCCAGGCGTTCCAGGAGGGCATGGTGGATGGTGTGTTTTGCGCCCCTTCTCACCCCCTCCCATGCCGCGAGGTGGCCGAACTTGGAGTCCAATGGCATTGGGGGTGTCGCCGCTCATCTCAGCGACCCCGGAAACGACTGATTCGACACCAATGTCGGCCGTTTGCGATCATGTTTACGTTTCACCCCCCCCGTACTCCCACCCTCGGGGGTCCTAGGGGAGTCTGACCCCCCCCAGTGTTTGTCGCCAGGCCACAAGGTGTAAGCATGCCAAGTTTCATGTCAATCGGTCCAGGCGTTGCGGAGCCTATGTGGAACATACGTACACACACACAAACATACGTACACACACACAGACAGACAAACATACATATAGACACACGTTCTCTTATATATATATAGATTAATAACCACAACTGAAGGTTAGCTGTTCAGATCAACAACTACAGAAGTGAAAAACCCCATACCAAAATATCACATTAATAGTACATTCTACGAAATGAAATAATTTTTTGAAGATTTTAAAATCATGTTGCTGAGAACTTTGGACTTCCTTGGAAACCTCTTGGAATTAGGGGTCATCAATGAGAAACACAGAAATTATGGGCATGATTTTCTGAAAGCAATATTCTCAACACTTCCTTCCAATGGAGAGTACACTCTTCATTCATCTGGAGTAATGTTGAGGCCTAACAGACCTGGGAAGTTCCATGGGAGAATTGAGTGTGTGTCTCAGAAACGTCCAAAATGCACATTGCATATAAGTTTAGCTAAAGGTGTTCCCTGAATATAGAAAGTTTTTTAAAAAAATTACTTGTTAAAAATTATAATTGATCTCACTTAGTTTTTGTTCATGTGCATTTTTTTTTAGGCATAGAATCATTCCTTATGTATTCTGTTCATGAAGGAATTCGAGGTGTTCCTCTTGATCCGAATGATAAAACAGATGCACTGATGCCCATATCAGGAACTTCATTTGCTGTGGGTATAGATTTCCATGCAGGTAAAATAATAAAATTAGTTCTATTTATTTTGCACACACTTAAGCTGTCATCCATTCTGTAGGCATAAATAAGTATACAAAATCAATATGACTTTGCTTTACACTATGAAATATGAAGCCTTCAATCAGAGTACATCAGAGTACACATTATTTTATAGGAAAAATACATCTATAAATCTACTACACTACTATAGATCTAACTACACTACTTCTGTTCTGTTTCATTGGTCAAGTTTCATTGGTCAAGTTGCTCCCAGTTTTGTTCCAAAATCAGCAGGTTAATGTTAGCCTGCCCTTTTTTCACCTAACAGAAACAGGAAGTGACAAAGGAAAATAAAAGTAAATATTAACCTTGCCAGTGTTTTCCGAGCAAGTATCTGCACCCAAGTTTTCTTGTCCACGTTATTTTTACTTAAATTTGAAAAATGAAATTTTACCTTAAACCAACTGGAGTAGAAAACTTACAATATCAAGGATATGCAGTACTTAAAGACTCTAGGGATGCATAAGCATCAAAATGTCCTTTGTGAAAGTTCTGTGAACTGTTTGTTAACCTTTTCAGTTATCTGTAAGATCAGTACTTTACAGAACTGACCTTTGGAAGGTAAGAAGATGGTGCAAGTCATGCCCAGAGAATCCAACGAAACATCCTTTCTTGCTGGGAAGTGAAAGTGAGGCGATGAGTCCCAGAATCCTTGGCAGGAAACTGATAGCATTGGCTTTTACATCATTTATGCTAGTGAAAAAGGCTTTTTTAAGGTTCTTTCCTTGGGGGTTATGCAGTTATCCATTTTGTCAGATATTCTGTGACTGGTAGCCCAGACCCTGTTAGAAAAGATGCTTCAGTTTTGAGGAAGCAAAACTTTCCCTTCTCCAGCCCCAAAGATGTGGTCGGGTTGTAGAACAGAGGAATGTAGCTCACAGAACCCAGATGAGCACAGGCCCATTCAAACCAGGCTGAGAGCAAATATTAAAAACGAGCATTTACTTTGCAAGCTTGTCTTCCTGAATCTCTGAAACTTCCAGCGAGGGACAAATGGTGAGGGTGGCTGCTGCACAATCAAAATGTAGTCATCAATCCCTTCAAATAATTATTCACACAAATTATCTACTGTAATACATAAGTAGTGTAACAAAGGTAAACCAAATTAACATAAGATCACAGCTCTTCTTTCATGAACAGGAAAATCACTAGTCTCATGAAAAAGAAGTCTCCTGTGACTTCTCACTTGTGCTGTTAACACAGCTCCTGCAAGTAGACCACAGGCATGACCCAGTATCTGTTGGTTACATTCCGGGGACACACACACACACACAGATTCCTAAAACCATGAATACTGAGGGTACTTTTTTTTTAAAAAAAAGGAAAACATCAGAGGTTTTGCTGCAAGAGATTGGCTTAATGTTCCCCTATCTTTTTAATAGAGGGATGTGGTGGTGCTGCAGGTTAAACCGCCAAGCTGTTAACCGGAAGGTTGGCAGTTCGAGACCACGCAACCGAGTGAGATCCCGTTGCTTGTCCCAGCTCCTGCCAACCTAGCAGTTCAAAAGCACCTAAAAATGCCAGTAGATAAATAGGTACCACTTTAGTGGGAAGGTAACAGTGTTCTGTGCGCCTTGGCATATAGTCATGCTGGCCACATGACCACAGAAGCTTGTCCGTGGACAAAAACCGGCTTAGAAATGGAGATGAGCACTGCCCCCTTCAATTGATCACAACTAGACCATTTGGTCGTGGGGAAACCTTTATCTTTATCCTTTTAATAGGTGCCCCAGTATCCATGGTATCCGTGGATAACAGAAATAGTTGATACTGAATCAGTGGATATTGGGGCATGCCTGTACTCATGAGCATCAATTTAGGAAGGTCAGTCCACTGCAATAATGACTACCAATTTTTTCAGGTCTTCAAAATTAGATATCACAGTAGTTATATGAACAGCTCTCACACAGAGGCATTGGCTTTGACAAACAGTGTCTCCAAGTAATATAACTGCTAAGCATGATTCTAACGATCTGAAACAGTCCTAATGGGTGGGGGTGGGGAAATGATGACAGCCCGCCATTAGAACTGAACTAGGTCTATGAGAGACTGATTAAGTACATTTATAAAATTAATGACTGTCTGCTTGTTGATGTTTTAGTTAAAACCTAGTAGTACACACTTGATATTACAACCTTTGTGAATTTTTTTATAGGAAATGATACAATCTACTGGACAGACATGGGACTCAACAAAATAAGTAGAGCTAGAAGAGACCAGACATGGAAGGAAGACATAATTACAAATGGTTTGGGACGAGTGGAAGACATTGCAGTAGACTGGATAGCGGGTAAAACCAAATTTTTACTACTACTAGTAGTAGTAGTACTAGTACTACTACTACTACTACTACTACTACTACTCGGTTTCATTCTTTACTTGTCTTTTTTAACACTTGGGTAATTTTCAATATTTAGTGTCTGAAGAGCTTTTATTTTAAAGTTTACTGTTACTAACTTAGTAAAATGGACTAAAAAACTATATTAAGCAGAAAAGTACTGTTTCTTTTAAAGAAGTTGTCTGTTGCCTTTTTCTATATAGACCCTCTTCTGTATGCCATTACCAGAACGGCCTTAAGCCAATATGGCCAATGCCCTACATTGGGCCCCGTACTTTGGGGGCCCCCACGCCAGTGCAGCAAGCATATTTCCTGCTGTTGCAGCCGGGATCTCTATGGGCTGTAAGTCAATGGATAAGCAGAGCAGCTTTACCTTGGGCCCTCCCACCTTTCCCTGCCTCTGAACCACCCAAAATGGGCCTCCTGAAAACACTTGGCGGTGACTTCATCATGTTACCACCAACTATTTCCAGGTGCCGCGCATGGCACCACAAGTGCTTTTCTTGGTGAATGGGGCCCCGCAGGGAGGGTGGGGGCCCCCACTGGAATGCCCCACATTAGGTCCCACCACTCCTAGAGCCTGCCCTGGCCATTATCATAATTGGTAGGTGGCACCTGGCTTGTAATCCTCCCTGCTGCAAGAGGTCCAGTCATACAGTTACCAGTTAAAAATGGGGACAAAGTGCCTCTACCCTTTAAACATAGCATAGAAGAGAGAGTTTTGGCAGGTGCAACTCAACATGGAAGAGTTTAAAAAGCTACACCTGCTAAAATTCCCTCTTCTATACAATGATTAAAGGTATAGTCACTCTGTTCCTCTATTCTGGTAACCCTATCCAATCAGTTCTGACTTTCTCAGTGTACTGCAGGCAAATTGCTTACTAGAACAAAAACATTTAAGCATTTAATTCAGTTCAATTTATAATGTTCTCTCTGGGTTTTAGTTTAGAAGTTTATTCTTCTCTTTGTGTTGTTCCTACTGTTTAGCTTGGTTTTGCTGTTTAACTGTTGTAAATATGATTGTTAGCCACATTGGACATGTCCACATTGAAAAAGAAAGGTGGGGTGTTAATGTTTAAATAAATAAATACATGTCTCAAACAAAATAACCTTTATATTTTTAATTTTAAGCTGTTCGAACAGTTTATGTCTGTTGATTTGGTTACAGTTTATGTCTGATTTTGATTTGGTTTATTACAAATGAAGTCAACTAGCTGGGCATAAAATTAATATTAGTGGCCACTTATTGCAGCTGTGACTTCTGGAATTCTCCTCTATGCTTATTTATTAAGGCATTAGGTACTTCATTTTAAACTAAGAAATATCCATCTTGTGTGCATTTATTGTAAATGATATCCTGATTGCTATAAATTATGTATAGGAAATATGGCTTTCTTGATTTTTTAATTATTATTGTTTTGTTAAATTTGGAGGATAAAAATTTCCTCTGAAAAGAAAAGAAACTGAAAAGAAGAAGATGTACAGGCATGTCCCCATATCCCTGGGGGGTGGGGTCCAGCATATCTACTTTGCTGGGGTCCAGCAGCCAGAATGTTAACAGACACACACACACACACACACACACATACACACGAAGGAAGCAACACAAACTTCCTGTTGCTTGCCTCCATTTTTTTTTAATGTTCCAACTGCCAAAGGCAGCCTGCAAAGTGCTTATCATGTTTTGCTTAAAGGTGACACCCTGCTAAGTGGAGCTTTTAACTATTTAATGGGCGCCAGGGGCAGGAGAGCCATCTGTGGTATTTGCATCTCAGGGAGTCAGTGGATCGAATCCCCTAAGGATAGAAGTCTGGTAAGTGGGGGTTTTAACCATTTAATGAGCGTGAGAGGGATGTGAGTGCCCCTTGTGACCTCCCACACTCTTTAAATGGTTAAAAGTCCCAACTACCAGGGTGACTTCTCTTTTAAGCAAAGCTCAGTAAGTTATTTGCGTGCTCCATTCAGTAGGCAGAGCATTTTAAAAAAAAACCCACAGCGTTCTTGTTGCTTCCCTCTTTGTTTTTGTTTTGTTTTAACATTCCAGCTGCTGGGGGGGCAATCTGCAAAGCGCTTATTGTGTTTTGCTTAAAGGAGATGGCCTGGTAAGTGGAACTTTTAACAATTCAATGGATGTGTAGTTTTAAATACAATTCTTAAATGGACTGATGAGTTTGTTGATACATTTATTTCAGAAACTTATGTTTAGTAAGTTTCTTATTTTATATTTCTTCCAGGTAATATATATTGGACAGATCATGGCTTCAACTTTATTGAAGTTTCTAGACTCAATGGCTCTTTTCGATACGTTGTCATATCTCAGGGTCTGGACCAACCAAGATCTATAGCAGTGCACCCAGAAAAAGGGTAACTTCCTTGATATAATATGATATGATGCCACCAGAACTATTAATGGGTACTAGTGAAAATGTACATATTAATTCTCTAATTATGTCAGTGGAGCATGCTTGTGTGAACAAAGTAATAGTAATAGAAGTTCTGACAATCTAGAGTGTCAGCAAATTTAATATATTGTAAACTTAAAAGCAAAAACTGTAATCTTGAAAATATTTTGTACATCTATGACAGAAGATACTGGAATGGATCTAAAGAATTTACATGAAAGCAAATTCCTGTGAGGGAAAATCTATAGCCCATCTTCCTCAGAGCAGTCTTCCTCATCTTCCTTCCTATGGCCCATAGCTTCCCAACACACCCTGCTGAAAGCTGTGGGGCCCCAAGGAATGAACTCTTTACAAAGTGGGAGCTCTGTTTACACAAAGTGTCACCCTCCAATTTCTGGAAAGTCACTATCTGCAGTCCCTGAGTTTCAGCCACCCTGTTCCCAAAGGTTCCTCATCCTCCTGGCCCTAAGAAAAATATTTCAGAGACTCTGCTGGGTCCTGGGGAATTTTCTTTATAGGAACTTCCTTCCATGCTTGCTTCTTAGGATCCAGCCCAATATTTTTCATTTCTAATAATTAAGTTTTTTCATTTTTGAACATTTACATTTATTTATTTTTATATCTACTGTACTCCAAAGACTGGGGGCTCAATCCTATCTAACGTTCCAGCACTTGTCCCAGTGGAGCATGAGCTGCATCTTGCAGTGGGAGACATCACAGAGGCCTCCTTAAATAAGGGAACTTTTGTTCCCTTGCCTTGGGGCTGCATTGTGGTTGCATCGGTGCTAGACAGTTGGATAGGATTGGACTTCATAAACTGAGCTGGAACAATGTAGTTCACCAAGTATCTTCTTATGTGATCTGCACCCTAAGTAGTTTACTTTGAAATGTATAGGATCCTTGCATATAGCAATGTTTCTAGCAACATAGATATTATTACATTATTTCCATGTTCTAGATATTTATTCTGGACAGAATGGGGACAGGCACCCTGCATAGGCAAGGCACGTTTAGATGGATCTCAAAAGCTCATTCTTGTTGGTACTGGAGTTACATGGCCTAATGGAATTTCTATTGACCATGAGGTTAGTGTTTGTGTCTTTTACTAAATAGTATGAGTTCATTAAATGTTCCTGTGGTGAAGCCCCTGCATTTTTCCTTTTTTTTTTTTCTTCCCTATTTGTCTACCTTTTGGACAGGTTTTACCTTCAGCAGCTAGGATATTCTTTATAAGCAGTTGTTATCCTTTGTTTGAAAAACCACAATTATATGGTAGCCTCATGAGAATATGAATCTATCTACTATCTGGGGCAATTATGTTGTTTAGCAACAGAGTTACCTTGTCAGTTTGATGGCAAACTTGTCTATCTTGGTCCAAGAGGTGGGACAGAGTGACCAAGTAGTTTCCACTCCTCCAATCAGGTTACATCATTACAGCTATGTTATAAAACCTCCAAGCCCACTGGAAAGGGAAGGGCATTCTCTGTCAGTTGCCTGACTCACTCTGTGGGAGCACTGAGCAGAGTACCCACTTACCAAACTGCAAGTGCAAAAAACTGGGAAGTCCTTGCAATGTAAGCAGCTTAGACTTAGGGATTTTCTAGCCAGGATCATAAGGCTTATCCTTTTTTGCATGTTTGCCATAATTCCAGCTGGCTTACAAATTTTCTCCAAGTAATGCATCTGATGGGGTAGCATCTCAGCTCCATCCCCTGCACATCATTTTCCCTATGATTCCCAGCCAAGCGTTTTCCATTATCCTGCTGGACTTTTATTACCTGCCTTTCTTTTCCCATTTTGGTTAATCTTTTTTGTTTAGGTGTTTAATACACTAGTTCTACGTATTTTGACCATTAGTCTTTCTGGTGCATATTCATGTGTAAATCAGTGGATTGTCACATTTCTTCACTCTACAGACACTGCTGGGAGATTGACATATACCTTAGAGTTCATTGCTCTCCTGGAAGGCTTTTCTTACTCCAGAAAGCCCTCCTCTGCCTAGTCTCAATAGCCTGGGATAGTGGCAGTGGATACAACCTACCAAGGTGTTTATCCATTCAGCTGGTTGTCCAATACAGGGAAAGTTGAAAGTAGTAAAAAGTGTGGCATGCTAAGTAACATCCACTTAGGAGGTGTTCCTCCTCTGGGTCAGCTTGCCTTCTCTTGGGTGTCCTCTTCCTTGACAGTTCTATCATATTAAAACACACAAGTCATAATGTTTATTATTTTTTATTTCCTTAAAAGATGAGATATAACATGGTTGGAGTTTATTTCTCAATTGATCCTTAGGAAAATAAATTATACTGGTGTGATGCTCGAATGGATAAGATAGAAAGAATTGACCTTGAGAGCGGAAGGAATCGAGAGATTGTGCTGTCAGGGAGCAATGTGGATATGTTTTCAGTTGCAGTCTTTGGGGCTTACATCTACTGGTCTGACAGGTAATTTATTTTTCCATAAGTATTTGAGTCTCAAAATGTTATTTCTGTGCCAGATGTTTCACCCTTGTTGGATTAGCCATTCTTTAGCAAGGTCACTAAAAGGATCTCACAAAGCCATGTAATTTCCGAGAAAAGGCAGTATGGATATTCAAAGGTAAATCATATCAATGTCATGGGCAAAAAAGTGTGTTCCTTTCTTTGCCTTCTGTTAAACCAGATGTCTCTTGCATTTTAATAACTTCTTTGATTTTAATTAGTTGGAAATTGTGGGTCAGATATTTCCAACATTTTTTGACAGAGCTCATGCAAATGGGTCTATCAGAAGAGGCCACAAAAATGATGCCACAGAGGCTGTGTCCATGAGGACTGGCCTAGGAATAAACTTAAAGGAAGTTAAGGTCTTCAACAGAGGACGTGAGAAAGGTAAGCGTCTGCTCAAAAAGTTAACTATCACTCTATTGCTTGATAGTAGTAATAATAATAATACTTGGATTTATATACCGCCTTTCTTAGGTCACCAGATTTCTCTAATGACTATAACTCAAGGCGGTTTACATAGGCAGACTTTATTCAGAAACCCAAAGGTTTTTACAATGTTTACAGAAATGTTCTATCATTCAAGAACTACACACATACAGATGGATCTTTCTGGATTTAGTCCTTCTTTCTGGCCACCCGTTTGTCTTCTTGCTGGCTGATAAACGGCTTCCCTGCTCCCACCAGAGAAACGGCTGAACTTCGGCACAACTCCCCCTCACACAAGGCAGCCAAAGCTCAGCTGTTTATCAGTCATAATTAACAAAGTCTGCCGTTCACAGAGACTTCCGGCTGTCCCAAACTGGCGACCTTCAGATCTTCAGCTCTTATCTTCAGGCAAACGGAGGCATTAACCCTCTTGACTAAACCTTCTGCCCACTACAGTCTAATTTTTTTGCATGGGAAGCAAAGCAGCTACTCCATATTGTGAAAGAAGTTAAAAATGTAGTATTTGCAAAAACAAAATAGCCACCACTTCGTTAAAAAACAACAAATCTAAAATTGTTGACATATTAAAATAGTTCACCCAAATGACTAAATATACTTAAGAAAAGGTAGCAGAAAGTTATAGCCAAGTTTTACAATACTTGGGCCAGAACAAGAAAAAAGAGATATATGTCACATGATGTACTGAAGAACAAGAAATTCTGGACTTGGCTTTGAAACAAAGTTGATAATTCAGGATAGTCGAAGTACCTGCAAAACTGAGTGCCCAATCTGCCCAAATGGATTTTGGATTCAACTGATGCTATCAGTAATCATGAAAACAATAAGTAGAACATGTCATCTGTACAGACATATTTATCAAAGCTATGTTTTCACTCTGTTCTCCAAATGTAAGGAGAGTTCTGCCCATGGAAGACCCCCATTATCTCCTTTTGTCCTTGAAGCTATGTATTGTAAATAGCTGTTCTGGAGGCAAATTGCAGCTTTAGAAATTTTCTGTGGTGAAATGGTGCAAAGTGAAAGAGTTAAATTCCGATGTGCCACAGTCCAAATCCCAAAGAACTCCCACAGCTATTTTTTGTTGAAAGAGTTCTTATAGCCTTACAGACCAACTCTAAAAACTCTCTGCATGGCAATGCATCTGTATTGCATCACATGTAGGGGGGGAAGTTGTTTCCAGCCTCTGGATCCCTCCTCAGGGTAAAGGAATATTTGTTCTCTTATCCCAGGGTAAGACTGCTTCAGCTTGCTGGGTCTGCTTGGACCTATGTAAGCTGTATCACTAGTGCCAGTCCAAGTGGACCCAGGTTGAGGGATCAAGATCAGGAAGATGATTAGAATATAGGTGTGTGCTGCTGCCACTGATACCACCCTTTTTCCTGCCCCTATTACTGTCTCATTCCTCCCTCTGCCCCCTCCCACCTCCTGTGCTAACTTAATGGTGCCAGCTGGCATCTCTGGTGCACTGGTGCATGAAACTGGCTGCTTTCTGACAGGACAGGCCAAATGACGTGTCGCATTGTGCTATATCTGTAAAAAGCCTTCCACCAACTGAACAAGCATTCAAGCAGCATAAAGTCTGAATAGGATTGCCCTTAATAATATACAATTCAGTCAAATGCAGCAAATAGGTTCCAATGTAAGCACAGAAAGTGAAAATTATGTATATGCAAAATTACTATTAAATCAAAAATGTACTGTCTCTTTAAAAATTAGAATTTCACTATGAGAGACATGAAGAAACTGAGACCAACAGATTCACTTCTCTTGTCTCGCTGTCACTCTGGGGCAGTGGCATTTGACAAGTCATTTGACTACCGGATATACTCAAGTATAAGTTGATCTCATGGATAAATCGAGGGCAAGTTCTAAGCCAAAAATAATATAATTTGCTATGACTCATGCATAAGTCGAGGGTGAAACTTAGGGGGCGGGTATGAAATTCTTTGAAAATGACTTACCAGTAATTGTTCTGAGGCAGCAACAGAAAGCCAACCAAAAAAGGAGCTATTTCACATTCTTCTGAGGCAGCACAGAAATGGAGCTATTCTCCAAACAAGAAGGGAGAGAGATGAATGTGCTAATTGGAGTTGTAGGTTATGTGAGGAATACAGCACAGCCCCTTCATAGCAGCAGCCTTCATAATGACTACAATTCCCAAAAGCACCTTCACCTTTCTGCCTTTTTGGAGAAGAAGGAAAATGGCTACTGATTTTTTGATTGCTATCTGTTGGTGCATGAGAACAATTACTGGCAAGTAAAATTGCTCTGTGTTTTCTTTTAACCCCCCCCCCCCAGCTTTCTGCTTCTTAGCCCAGCCACTACCCAAGCTGCTGTTGAAAGCTTTATTAACTGTATTGACCCATGTATAAGTCAATCCATGTTTTCAGGGTCAATTGTCAGGCATAAATTTTTAGAGTTATACATGAGTATATACAGTAGATCATTTGACAGCTGAGGCCCATACATTTTTGACACCCCCCTGAGACTTACTTATTTATTTATATTTTTCACATTTTTATACCACCCTTCCCCCAAGAAGTTCAGGATGGTGCGCATGTCTTCCCCTTCTTTTGTACAACAATCGTATGAGGTGGGTGAGGTTTACATGACATGAATAATAATAATGGCCAGAAAATAAATGCAGTGAATATTTCCGCATAAGCAATGGATGAACATCAGAGCCCTCCCCAATTATTGCTCCCCTGCACATAGTACTCAGTGACATATTGCCCCTGCATCTGGAGGGTCAATGTAGCCAGTGTTGGGACCCAATCCTAACCAACTTTTCAGTGCTGATGTAGCTACAGTGCAGCCCCAAGGTAAAGGAACAAACATTCCTTTACCTTGAGATAACATCTGTGACTCCACTTCCACCACAGGATGCAGCATGTGCCCTGTTCGCAGGACTGCATCGGTGGATAGGATTTGGCATTGGTCATTAAACTAGACACCAACAACACCCAAACTTCCCACCAGTGGCATCACTAGGGTTGGTGTCACCTGGTGTGGTAACTTATGATTTCATCCCCTGCTTAACTTTCTTTATTTTACTATAGAACAGTAAAGGTCACCCAACAAATCAATAACCAACAAAAAAACCCAGTGGCCAATTTGATGACATTCACACAACAGGCAGCACAATTCTAGCACGCCCTTTGCGTCGATGCAACAATCAGTCTCATTAGTCCATTGTGAGTTAAGGACATCTATTTTTATCACATAAGACAGTTATATTTCTGTTTTCTTGTTTTTTGGCTATAACTTTTTATAGAATACAGATAAAATGTGATTTGTTTCATTACATTCTGCTTGACATTATGCATCAAATGGTATGTAACATGACCCTATTATCCCTAAAAACCACGATTTTCACAATTTTGGTCATTAGTGGTGTCACCATCACCCCAATGATGGCACCTGGGGTGGTCTGTTCACTCCGCCCCGGCTAGCTATGCCACTGCTCTGGGGCATTGAATGGAATGGTGGGTAGAATCGCCAACATTATGTTAGTTGTTTTTCTCTTTTGCCAAGCATATATAGTTGAATTTGTATATATTAAATACAGATTTGCTGCAACTGTACTGTTATGTCCCAGACAATGTAGTAAGAGTTTATGTCTATTTGCTTTGAGAGAATGTATGCACTTTCATACCTTGTTTTTAGTTAATTGTACTTGCCTCTAAAACTTCATAATTCCAGAAGATAAATGACAATGGGGTGAGGGGAAAAAATATGGGCTACTCAACATTTACAGTTTGGGGGAAAAAAAATCATAACTCAATGATTTTAATACATTTTTCAAATTTTACTAGGCTACATATGGTTAATGTCTTTGGGAGGGGCTGTCAGTGAGCCAGGAAGACAAAGGGGAAAAAACAGGTGAAAATATTTTGAAATGTTTTCTATCTCATTTCAACTATTTTAAAAAAGTTTTCAGGCTAGAAGTAACATAAAAGTGTAGTTTGTTGATGTCATGACCTTAAAGATGGGAGAAAGTGTAGTCATACTTTTGGTGTACTTCAAACACCTGTTTTATATTTTAATGTACTGATCTTCTAATGTGATCTTCCAGTACAGATATCTAACTTCAGTATCACTGAGGCCCTAAATGGTGAGAGAGAACTTAAGTTCTAATTGTATATATTTAAAATCAGGAAAGTGAAAAGCAGCAGGAGCCAAAGGTTCATTATTATTTAGAATGAGACCTATTTAGGGAGTGTAATACCCACATTTGTAAATCATGTTTTGCTCTTATAGTGGAGTAAAAGCATTAGGATGAGGTCATATGGCCCCAACTATGAAACGTTTCTTAAAAGTATTTCCAAATTTATTGCCATATCACAATACACATACCCTTTGAAAAGAGATATTAACCGTTATAGCCTACTAAAGCACCATTGCAAAAAATGAAGAATTATATCTCAAACATTTATTTGTATGAACATATATTTCCATTTAAAAGCAGAAAGTTATCAATAGCTTTAATACAATCTTCATTTATTTAAAATAATTTAATAGTTAATATTAAACTGAATATGTGTCAATGGATTTTTAAAAGTTCAAGGTTCATTGGTGGCATTTGTTGAACAGAGTAGAACAAATTGAGAGGGAGTCGATAGAAAGATTCATGTGGGAGACAGTATTTTTGAACAATGACTTTTGCACGTAGGGTTTCTCTGGATTCGTCTCAATGGCCTTATAACCCACTTGTTTGGCAATTAAAGATATTGGAATCAACAGTATGATCTACAAATGCACTCTCTTGTGCTGAAATCACACATCTCTTTCTTCCTCCTCCCACAAGGCATTTGAACCCTGGGAAACCCACGCATACTTCAGCACCATATTTTACAGACCATGGTGCTACTCTGTCACTATTGGCAGTACCCCATGGAAAGAGATCAAGAGATTTTAATGCTCAGAACATGAGTGCTCCTAGAACAGGACATTGCTAGTAGTAATGTTTTGGCTAAGGTATCCAACTTTGCAGTAATTAACAAATGATAATATTCATGTCCGTGTTATAAAAGTTTTGAAATGAGAAATTAGATCAAAATTCATCTAATTTCTGCATATTACACTATTGTTAAAGGCATAAAAGCAGAACAGGCATTTTTATGTCCATTTGACAACCCTGGCATGGCTTATGGTCTATGTGGAATCCTAACTTCCAAATTTTCTTGGGGTTAGCTGGGGCTCAACTGCCTTTGAATTGATAAGAAAGGCTACATCAGCACTTCTGAGCTGCATTTATGCAGACTGTGCTTCTTCCATTAGCACTGTGTCAAAAATATTAGAATGTACATAAATAAAATGTTTCCATTGAAACAGAATTGAGCACTATGCTTTAATAGTGAATATTCACACACACACACATACATGGACATATGCAAATTTTTAATAATGTCTAGTATTTGAAATATATACAGTACATGTCCAGCCTAATAGTTCACGGATTCGGGACACGTAGTTTTGACTAACTGTGGGTTCCGTTGACTAAAAGGAGGTGCCCTCTGGTTGTGTCTTGAGGGTGATCTGAGGTGTGAGAGGCTGCATGCAGCCTCCCAGCACTTCTGCAGGCCTGTCAGAAGCCTCTAATATCCTCCTCACATCCTGAAGGGCCTGCTGAAGGCCTGTAAAATGCACTTCTGATTTGTTTGTTTTTTCCAAAAAGCTGGAAGCACATCTTAGAGGCCTTTTAAAATACAAGGAGACTGTGCGCAACCTCCCAGCACCTTAAAACATCTCTGGATGTGATCAGTGGGCACCTGCAATTGTGTCCAGAGGTACTCTATGGGCTCACCCACAGATCGGTTATCCACGAGGTTTTCCTGGAACGGTGCTGGCTGTTTAGGCTTTTGTCCAAAAAACTGTGAGCACAAGAAGTTTTGCAAGAGGTAATTTTCCAACCACATTCTCCTGACAACAACCCCTGAGATCCCCCATATCCCTTCTGAGGATCAAGGTACTCTCTGGAAAGTGGCAGGGTGGGATGCATTGACTTTAGAAGGAGGGGGGGCATTCTGAACATCAGCTGGAGAGACGGAGGCCATTAGAAACAATATACCAATTAAATTTAAAAATTGAAAAACAAAGTTTTGACAATTTAATACGTTGTACTTCAATCAATCAATCAATCACTAGTATTTATATACCGCTTTTCAACATAAAGTTCACAAAGCGGTTTACAGGCAAATAACAACATTAAAGTTAAATGGCTCCCTGTCCCAAAAGGGCTCACAAT
>JAJKFI010000014.1:5019721-5117766 GCA_029204185.1 Lerista edwardsae
CAGTATATATCACTGTGAACATAGATAGTATATACTTAAATATAGTATATACTTAAGTATACTGCAGTACTCTGTATACTTTCAGGGAGTATGCCCCATTGAACATGATGGAATTTATTTTCTAAATTGTTTCAATTTTATTCATTTTTTAAAGAAAAATGAAATTCAACAAATATTACAGCACTGTTCAACAACAGAAATGCCATCTGTTTGATAGCCCAGTCCTAAGTAAGGCTGACATAACAGGGCAGTATCCTAAAGCCCACTAGGAGGCAGCAGCAGTGAAGTGCAGGCCAATGGGAGGTTTTTCCCTTACACCCATATAAGCCCCAGTAAGCCCAATGGGGCTGCTCGGATCTGCACCTGCTGTTTGCAGGTGCACGTGCACAGGAGCAGCCCAAATCGGGGCCGCCAAGGCTGGGGACAGGGTTTAGATTTGGCACTATGGCTGTCCTGCATCACAACCCCTGTCTCAGCACACTGTGTTGCCCAGTTACGCCCCCGGCATGACCTCTGGAACGCCCTCGGTGAGGCCCAGCACCGACCACACGCCACCGACACTCAACTGGCACAAGGCCAGCGCTGCTAGCGGTCTCAGAGGCGCCTGAGCGTTGGCACTGCTGCTTGCACCTATCCAGCGCCATACCGTCGATGGTTATTCGCTTGACGGCACATTTGCAACAGTGATCTGCCGGTGCAAGAGTGTAGCACTGGTGCAACGGGGGGTATAGGGTTGCGCTCTGAATGTATTAATAAAAACTCAGTAGATAGCAAGTTTCTTTGCTGTTCACAAAGTGGCATTTTAAAATATAGATGTGTTAAATTTTTTTAACAAACATATGATTCCCAGGGCTGATATGTACTCTTATATGTTCTTAGTTGGGAATAAGGCTGCAGTACTCTGCATACTTTCAGGGAGTAAGCCCCATTGAACATGATGGGATTTATTTCTGAGTAGATATGCATAGGATTTCGCTGTTAGTCTCATTGAACTCAAGTGGCTTATTTCTGAGGACATGCATAGGATTTCACTACAAGCAAACTTATTTGGGAGTAAATGCTCATGAAATTTAATGGGCACAATTCTAACTACATTTGTTTAAGACTAAAATGAATAATTTTTCAACAGTCATAATACAGTGTCTAACATTTCTAAACTGGTAAAATATTGTTTTGCATATAAATGGTAAAACAAGGCATTTATGTAAATGGTTAAAATATTCTTTAACAATAATTCTAAAAGTTACTCTGAAATTCTTTAATCATCACACACCAGCTGTATTCATGAATATTTTATAATGACAAACTTTTAAACAAAATAATAGTTTTAGAGCCCAATCCTGAATTTGCTGACCACCTGGGAGCACGGCTACCACTGAATCCTGTGGGAGTCAGGCAGCTGCTATACCGGGCAGGAGGAGAGAGGGGTGAGGAGTCGCTGCTGGTTCCTGACCTCCAAGTAAGGCCACATGGCCTGAGTTGGTGGGCCTTGCTTCAGCGCTGCCTAAATAGCCGGCACAGGAGTATACCCAATGCCCACCCTGCGCCCTTCCCACGAGGAAGCGGGACAAACCTCCCCTTTCCCTGTGAAGGCTACCGTGGCAGCTTGGCTGCCACAGGATGGAGCTGTAGCCGCCTGGCTGCCGCTGCGCTCCTAGAAGGTCAGCAATTTCAGAATTGGGCTGTAAAACTATTATTTGGTAAAAAGTTAGTCATTATAAAATATTCATGAATAAATATGGTGTGTGATGATAAAAGAATTTCAGCCAGGCAGCCGCAGTAGCCTCTGCAGTGAAAGGAGATATTCACCCAGCCGGCGTTGCTACTGCACTGCTCCAGTGCCAGCGACAATGGTTATTGCCAGTGTTGGAGGCGCTTTATAGCGTCATGTGCAACAATTTCCTGGGCGGTACGAGTGTACCGCCCACAATAATGGATATAGGACTGTGCCTGTAATTGCTGTAGATAATAGCTGAATGGCGACATCTGACACATGAATTAAAGCATGACAAAAATAAATGAAACATAACTGTTGCAAAAGCCAGTATTATTATTTTCCTGCAGGAACCAACATTTGCACCAAGAACAATGGTGGGTGTCAGCAACTTTGCCTGTATCGAGGAAATATACAGAGGACATGTACTTGTGCACATGGTTACCTTGCAGAAGACGGAGTTACATGTCTCAGACATGATGGCTATTTACTTTATTCAGGAAGAACTATTTTAAAAAGTATTCATCTTTCAGATGAGAATAACTTAAATTCACCAGTACAACCTTATGAAAACCCAGAATATTTCAAAAACATTATAGCACTGACTTTTGACTACAGACTAAAAGAAAGAGGTACTAATCGAATTTTCTTCAGCGATGCACACTTCGGAAACATACAACTTATTCAGGATGATTGGTCTGGAAGACAAGTTATAGTTGAAAGTAAGTACACTTTTCCCCCTACTTCGTGTGTGTGTGTGTGTGTGTGTGTGAGAGAGAGAGAGAGAGAGAGAGAGAGAGAGAATACAAAACAAGTATAATAATTACAATTGTCTCATAGAACTTTAATTCTCTTACTGAATGAAACTGCAATCTAATTGTATGCTTTTTTTCTTTTCTTTTCTTTTCTTTTTTTTTGAGGTTATTTTGTACTGTTGTATTCCTGGTCTTTATTTGTTTGTTATGCATAGTTGCTCATGCAATTCAGCTCTGCTATTTGAAAGGCCATGGCCACCAGTGCAGAGTCCCAGAGGTTGCTTGTCGGCAGCAGCAGCCCATAGAACCTCCATCATCATTGGAAAGATGGTGGTCAATCAGGACACAGAATGGGCTGGGCCAAGGGTGGGAAGATCATGGTGGCACTAGAACATGCCGCATCCTATACCCCTCCTCCTTAGCATTTGAGACCATGTGGCATATGGAGAGGGGTGGGGGTGTGCAGGTGGTGCCATGTATCAAAAACGGCCAATATCGGTGTCAAATCCATAGTTTCCAGGGTTGCCGAGATGAGCAGTGATGCTCCCGACGCCGTTTGAGTCTGGATTCGGCCCCCATCGGCGTGGGGGGCGAGAAGGGGTGCAAAACAAAATGTCCACAATGATCTGCTGGAACGCCTGGAGCAAATGACACCAAACTTGGTACACGTATGCCTTACGGTCTGGTGACAAATACTGTGAGGGTATGACACCCCTTAGCACCCCTAGGGGTGGGGGTGGGCAGGGGGTGCCATGTAAAAATGATTGAAAACGCCCAACATTAGTGTTGAATCCATAGTTTCCAGGGTCGCCGAGATGAACGGTGATGCTCCCGATGCCGTTTCTGTCCAGGTTCAGCCCCCATCAGCATGGGGGGTGAGAAGGGGTGAAAAATAAAATGTTCGTGTGTGTGTGTGTGTATGTTCCAGCATAATTCTGGAATGCCTGGAGCAATTTACACCAAACTTGGTACACGTATGCCTTATCATCTGGGAAAAAATACTGTGCGGGTACAACATCCCTAGCACCCCTAGGAGTGGGGGTGGGAAGGGGGTGCCATGTAAAAATGATCAAAAATGCCCGATATTAGTGTCGAATCCATAGTTTTTGGGGTCACTGAGA
This sequence comes from Lerista edwardsae, assembly GCA_029204185.1. Taxonomy (NCBI): domain Eukaryota; kingdom Metazoa; phylum Chordata; class Lepidosauria; order Squamata; family Scincidae; genus Lerista; species Lerista edwardsae. The sequence continues at coordinate 5,023,312 of JAJKFI010000014.1, forward strand.
TGAATGGTGACACTCCCGATTCTGTTTAAGTTCACGTTCAGCCCCCATCAACATGGGGGGTGAGAAGGGGCAAAAAATAAAATGTCCAAAATGACCGGCATTAGTGGTCGCTGAGCTGATTGGTAGAATTCATTCCTTTTCATGTCTAATAGAAGCTTGGGATAAATAAATACCCGGGCAACGCCGGATAAGGAAAAGCTAGTACTATTTATTTGTCAAAAATCCATTGAGAAAAAGTGGTTTAAACTAGCCTGCTCGTGTAAGCCACTTAGAGCATTTGCTTTGGCATGGGAAAGTTTCAGCTGACAAAACATTTAATTATTTGAATAATTTATATCCTGCCTTTCCCATGCCAAAGTAAATGCTCCAAGTGGCTTACATGAGCAGGCTAGTTTAAACCATTTTTTCTCAATGGGGTTTTGACAAATATATAGTATTCTGTGATTTATCGAATCCTCAGTCTCAGATGTAGTCTTCACAGTGTGATTCTCTTCTCTGGCTGTGTGCCATTGAGCTTCAGCAGCAAGTCAAGCCCAGATAGATCCTTGAGGTCATACTCTGTTCTTTTGTCAGCTGGCCTTCTCTCACACATACCCACAGCTCTGTCTTGTGGTGACTAATCAGCTCATCAGTGACTCCTTCCTGCCACAGCAGGTACAGCAGCTTGTCACAGCCTGACATTCTGTCTCCCATTCAAAAATAAGACCACAGATTTTTCAGGCACTACTGGCAGCTCAACCATCAGTCCTCACCTCCTGCCTATTCTGTTTTTTAATCAATGTTCTGTCATTTAAGAATATGGTTACATTTCATGCAAATCATTCAATATATAATTAGAATGCTCAACATAGAATAGATGGTGTGTTAACTATTGTTAGTCTTCTTTTCCTGTGCTCTAGAACATTTACTGCTCAAAAAGAAGCCACATGATAGGTTGCATCACCCTAAATAAAATGGATACCCAAACCTACATGTAATCTAACACTTTCTGCATGGAAACCAAAGAGCCCTTTCTTAAAACTGGTTTCCAGTTCACTAAAAGATTTAGAATTCACAAGCACCCCATTATCTAGCATGTTCTCAGCTCACTGGATACAGATTTACTACTTAGAAGCAACCCATTATCTAGTATGTTTCCAGTTCACTGGAAACAGATTTACTACTCATACACAAGCCATTACCAAACACAGTTCCAACTCACTGAATATTGATTTAGAATTCATAAACAGTCCATTATCTGACAAATTTTCAGCTCACTGAACAGATTTGCAACTCAAACAACCCATTATCTAACACATTTCCAGCTCACTGAAAGTAGATTTACAGTGTATAAACAACCCATTAGCCAACATGCTTCCAGTTCACTGAAAACAGATTTAGAACTCACAAGGATTTCAGTAACTGACAAGCCTCTACCATCTTGAATAGAAATAAGAGCAATTTAAGTTACCCATCTTCAGATAAATGCAATGTATACTGTATTCATATTTTTAAACTAGATGACATATTGTAGGTTTGAAGTCAACATTTCAGAAGATTAGGTTTCTTAAAACACAGTCTTGAAAGATCTGTTAGATCACTCTCCTTTTCTATGAGCTCTCTTGTACAAGAGAATTCCTAGTGTGAAAGTTGCACTCTTCACTTGAGGGATGCTGTGAGAGTGTGATGGCCTTGGCTGGTTGATCAGTTTTTCCAGATAAGAGTCGTTAGCAAATAAAGTTCTAGTTAAAATTCTCAAAGCAGTTTATATAACAAACTATTTATATGTGTAAGCTATTGTGTTAACTGGCATTTTAGAAGACAGTTAAACCCACCTGGTCTTCATTTTTCATACCTGAAGGAACAAAACTAAAATGAATCAAATCTGAATAGCCATGAAAATCAGTGAGTCTTTGTCAATGGCCAATGCCCTGTATCATCAAAGGGGAGATTTGGGGTGGAGTTAAAAACAATAACAACAAAAATATGAGATACTAACAAAGAGATGAGAATGGGATCTGTTATTTCTAGCAGGACCAGTATGAAGGCCTGCCAGGCTCACCATTGGGGAGATTCCTTTGGCCGCAGGAGATAGGGAGAATCATAGAATCATGTTAGAAGGGACCTACAAGGACTGTAGCAGGAAATCCTCCTAGAGCACTCCATCAGGTGGCTGTCAAGCCTCTGCTTGAAGGTCTCCAGTGACGGAGAATCTACCACCTCCCTTGGCAATCTGTTCCACTGTAGAACTGCCCTTATTGTCAAGAAATCTTCCAGATGTCCAACCGGAATCTCCTCTCTTATAGTTTGTATCCATTGGTCCTAGTTCTACTGCCCATTGAGCCTAGTTCTACTGTCAAAGGCAGATGAGAACAAATTGGTCCCTTCTTCCTTATAACAGCCTTTCAGATATTTGAAGAGTGCTATCATATGCCCTATCATGCCTTCTCTTCCCTAAGCTAAACATACCAGCAGGCGGCTCAACCTGGGAGGGGGGTGGGCTTCAGATTAGGCCTTATGGCTGAATCCAAAACCTGTTCTCCAGGCTGTGCTGCCCAGATTCGAGCCCTCGGTCTCCTGGGATCTTCGCCTGCTGTTTAGCAGGCGCAGATCTGACGAGTCCATAGATGCTGGCTCCTTCCCACGTGCAAGGGCACAAACATGCCCTTGCGCCAGGGAGGCTCCAGCCTCCCAAAAACAGTGCAGGATACAGCGCAGGCCCGCCGGCTTGCCTGATCCAGCACTGCTTAGGATTGGGCTGTAAGTGTAGAACTTGCATTTTTCCCTGTTGAACTTTATCTTATTCTTTTTAGCCCAGTATTCCATTTTGTCAAGGTCTTAAGAACATAAGAACATAAGAAGAGCCCTGCTGGATCAGGCCAAAGGCCCATCTAGTCCAGCTTCCTGTATCTCACAGCGGCCCACCAGGTGCCCCAGGGAGGCATGAGACCACAAGATGCTTGCATCCTGTTGAACTCTCTTGCACCCGGTACCAGTAGCCCAACACCTTTGTAAGGAGGTTGCACAATCCATCATGGCCTATAGCCCACGATGGACCTTTCTTCCAGAAATCTGTCCAATCCCCTCTGAAAGGCATCAAGACCAGATGCCATCACCACCTCCTGTGGCAAAGAGTTCCACAGATTAACTACCCGCTGGGTAAAAAAGTACTTCCTTTTATCTGTTTTAACTCTCCCAACCCTCAGTTTTAGCGGATGCCCCCTGGTTCTGGTGTTCTGAGAGAGGGAAAAGAACATCCCTCTATCGACTTTATTGCTTCCATGCATAATTTTCTATGTCTCAATCATGTCCCCCCTCAGGCGCCTTTTTTCTAGACTGAGGAGCCCCAAACGCTGCAGTCTTTCTTCATAAGGAAGGTGCTCCAGCCCTGTAATCATTTTCGTCACTCTCTTCTGCACCTTTTCCAGCTCCACTATGTTCTTTTTGAGATGCAGCGACCAGAACTGGACACAATATTCCAGATGCGGCCTTACCATCGATTTGTACAATGGCATGATAATATTGGCTGTTTTATTCTCAACCCCCTTTTTAATGACCCCAAGCATGGAATTGGCCTTCTTAATTGCTGCCGCACACTGGGTCGATATCTTCATTGAATTGTCCACCAGCACCCCAAGATCTCTCTCCTGAGCTGTCACAGACAGCTCACAACCCATTAGCCTATAGGTGAAGTTTTGGTTTTTTGCCCCAACATGCATCACTTTACATTTGTCTATGTTGAAACGCATCTGCCATTTGGCTGCCCATTCCCCCAACTTGGAGAGATCCTTCTGGAGCTCTTCACAATCCTTTCTGGTTTTCACCACCCGGAAAAGTTTTGTGTCATCTGCAAACTTGGCCACCTCGCTGCTTATCCCTGTCTCCAGGTCATTTATGAATAAGTTGAAAAACACGGGCCCCAAGACAGATCCCTGGGCACTCCGCTTTTCACCTCTCTCCATTGTGAAAATTGCCCATTGACCCCCATTTTTCGTTCAGCGATTCGCACACCCGTATGCAGAACACGCAGGCATGATTAAAAAGGTTGAAATTAACTTTTACACGCGTGCAGGGAGATTTTTATTCGTGAATTCGCGGCAATCCTCCTCCTTCGCGGCAATGATCTGAGTCAGCCATATTTGTATGCCCATGGCTTCAAAAATATGACATCATGCCTTCTCCAGTGTATAATACCTCCATGATATCCACAGGTTCACCCACATCCACGTGCCTGTTGACCTTTTCATATAATTCCAAAAGGTTTGTGAGGCAAGACTTAGCCTTACAGAAGCCATGCTGACTTTCCTTTAGCAGTACTTGCTCCTCTACGTGTTTTAGGATTTTATCTTTGATGAGGCTTTCCACCATCTTACCCGGAACAGACATTAGGCTGACCGGCCTGTAGTTTCCAGGGTCCCCCCTTCTCCCTTTTTTAAAGATTGGCGTGACATTGGCTATCCTCCAATCCTCTGGCACTGTGGCCGTTTGAAGGGACAAGTTGCATACTCTAGTTAAGAGGTCAGCAATTTCGTTCTTTAGTTCCTTTATAACTCTTGGGTGTATACCATCTGGGCCTGGTGAGTTATTTATATGTAGTTTATCAATTTGATCTAAAACATCTTCTTTATTAACCATTATCTAGTTTAATTCCTTAGTTAGGAAGGGCTGTTCGGGCTGTGGTATCTGCCCAAGTTCTTCTGCTGTGAAGACGGACGCAAAGAATTCATTTAATTTATCTGCGATCTCCAAGTCCCCTTTTATCTCCTCTTTCCCTCCCTCACCATCCAGCGGGCCAACCGCCAATCTGGCAGGTTTCCTGCTTCTAACGTATTTGAAGAAGCTTTTATTATTCCCCTTTATGTTGCTAGCCATGCGTTCCTCAAACGCTTTCTTGGCCTCCCGTATCACCTTCTTACTTGTCTTTTGCCAGAGTTTATGTTCTTTTTTATTCTCCTCACTGGGGCAAGACTTCCATTGACGGAAAGAAGCTTCCTTGCTCTTTACAGCTTCTCTAACTTTGTTTGTCAGCCATGCAGGCACCCTCCTGGACCTTGTTGAACCCTTCTTTCTTTGTGGTATACACTTCCTGAAGGCTTCCTGAAGGCTTTTACTGGCTTCTATTGCATTTGCGAACTCCTCCCAGTTAGGTGTCTTCCGAAAATTTGTTGAGGTCCCCTTGTATTCCTTCATCCAAGTCATTGATGAAGATGTTAAAGAGAACTGGGCCAAAACAGAGCCCTGGGGCACTCCACTTGAAACTGTCTTCCAGGTCGAGGCAAAGCCATTGACAATCACTCTTCGTGTATGGTTATCCAACCAGTTGCAAATCCACCTAACAATGATTTCATTCAGCCCATATTTTACCAACTTGCTGATTAAAATGTCATGTGGAACCTTGTGAAATGATTTACTAAAGTCAAGATAAATCACATCGACAGTAAGCTAGTCACCCGATCAAAAAAGGAGATGAGATTTGTCTGGCAAGATTTGTTTTTGACAAATCCATGTTGAGTTCTGTTAATCACAAAGTTGTTGTCTAGGTGTGTGCAGATTGTATGTTTGAACATTTGTTAACGATGGAAGCTCACAGAAAGTCAATCAGATGCCATTCATAGAAAGTTGCTGCAAACATTACAACAGCACCTCAAGTCTTGTTTCAAAGACTTTCATTTTTTGCTATAGATTTTCCTAGGTCTGTAGCAATACACATATAGCTGTATAAACATCTAGAATCAAAACACAACTCTAGAAAGTAATAAGATTTAAGCCATATGTATAACTCACACAGTGACTGTTTTATGGTTATGGATCATTCGGGTAAGCCAAGTAGATCCTCTTTCTTGGCCGGTGCATGCGCTGGTCAACCTCTTACTCCTGTCCTATTGGTAATGATGTAAATTATACTCCCTTAAAATTTCTTTTGGTTGTTCTGCCTCATGAATTATTACCTCCTTAGGGGCAGGGGACTGTCTTTTGCAAGTCATTGTGTACTTGAATGGCACTACATGAATATCTTATTTCATCTTGAAAACGAATTAACCTGCTTAAACTTGAAATTTTGGAACTTCAAGGTTTCTTTACTAACAGCAGCATTGTGGAAGGGAGTACAATATGCACTTTTCTGTTGGCTGAGTTTTTACACAGTTAACAAAAATAATAAATAAATATCCCCACAGCAACTGGGGATAAAGACATAAAAAGCACTAATTTAGATATTCAGGGAGAGAGAGAGAGAGAGAGAGAGAGAGAGAGAGAGAGAGAGAGAGAGTACACTAGACTTTTACTTTTAAGGAAATAGAAAAGCATGGAAAGAAATATATAAGGAAAGTGACTAGGGTTGGGGTATTCTGACTACTTAGAATGGAGGAGAAGTTTATGTTGTTTGTTTCATCCTTCTCCTGAAGCAACTGAACTCAAACTTATATCCGTGTTCTGCTTATACTCCACCTTTGGAAAGCTCATATCAATTTCTTCCAACAGTAATTTCTTATTTTAAAAAAAAATGCAGATACATTTTTACTATGTATGCGTTTTAAGAAAGGAAAAAAAATGATCGGTAGTGATTGTACTGTCCAAGTAACAGTACAATCACGTGGCAAAACATGAAACAAAATGCCAAATACAGGACTGTGCCCCACTATTTAAGTTATCTGTTGATTCCATTGATAGATACCAGGGATGTCTTTTTAAAAGATAGGAGAATGTTTTAAAAAATCTTCCTTAACCGTATCATAGCAAAACCGCTGCATTTCCAGGGCTGCAGACAGTCTCCTGAGCTGCCTGCAGCTTCTTCCTATGTTATTGCTGTGAGGCTCCTCTATTCTTCCATTGTTGCCCCAATATGCAGCATGATGCCTTCTCTTCCTGATTGTGCTGCATTTTGCATTTTACTGTGATAAGGTAAAGGAAGGTTTTTAAAATGTTCCCCTATCTTTTTAAAAGGCGTCCCTGGTATCTGCTGTTTCTGGTATCCATGGGACGGGGAGTTCGGAATGGAGGTCCCGGGGATACCAGGGCATGCCTGTATGTCAAGATATCTCATATAAGTACTTAATGGTTTACTTGGACTATGTGCCCTAAGGCTTTAAAATAGGGCCAGCTTTCAGCCAGTTGAAGTCTGCGCCTAAGGGGGTTCTCACACAAGGGTAATTTACCCTAGTCTTATATGCAGTTTTATATTAAAATGTGCGTAGATCCATTTCATCCACTAACTCACATGCACTTTTTAAATAAGCACACATTTTGTTTGCTGTCCATTCTACCATAGAAATATAAAGTCTATATTTTACTTATATCTCTGAGAGAGCAATCCAAGGCGCTCAATGGGCTGTCACAAGTCACTTGTGCTGGCCCAGTCTCATTGCAAATGTGCCGTAAAGCGCATTTGTGCTGACATTTAGAGGAGGGTAGGCCAGCATACAGATGTGTGCTGGCCTTCCTGTGTGCTGGCCTTCCTGTGCTATCTACTGTAGCCCCAGCAGCATGCAGGTAAAGCTGACCAAGCTTGGCCGGTCTGGGGGGGGGGCACTGGGGAGGGCAATAGGAAGGCAGAATGAACTGGGGGAAGGCATGGGACAGGCGGGCCCTTGGGAAGATTCGTCCAGGAAGTGGGTGGAGCCAAGAACTGGCACTTGGGCTGGATCCTAACCCCCATAGGCTCTGATCTGGGCTACTCGGCTTTGCACTACTGATCTGAGTAGCCCCATTTGGACCACTGCACGTTACCCAGGAGAAGGGAACTCAATTCCCCTTATCCCAGGTTGTGCTGCAGCCACCCCCAACCTCCGGCTGGACAGGGGGGGAGGTCTGATGGCCTGCCTTTTCAGCTCAGAGTTAGGATTGCAAAGATTCTACAGATCTTGGCTGTAAACCTGGGGCCTTGCAAAAATGTTTCCAGTTGGGTCCCACAGCTACTAAGCCTGGCCAGAATTAAAGCTTCAGGTATAGGGGTGTTCAGCACTGGCTTATGTGATTCACAGGCTTTATACTTCAAAAAATAAATGTAAGGAGCCTGACCTTTTGTTCTTTGATCAGCAAAGCAATACCTATGGCTTCATTCTTTTTTAAAAAAAAATTTGTAGAATAAATCTTTCTACCACTACTACTCCCACTACGGAGAAAAAGTACCACTGTCTGAAAATGATTCTGTGACCATTTTAAAGGGTCAAAAATCTGATTGCTATTTTGATAGCATAAAAAGGTAGAAAATGAATTGGGTAGGGGAATCCTTCCAAAATTTTAAGTTAAAGCATTAGACAGCTGCTACCAAACAGTAATTTTAACAATTTTTTTCTACATAAATTTGACAAAGCTATTTTGCTGTCTAAATATCTAAGAATCTGTTTTTATTGATGTAAACATTAATTAAGACTCCTAGGCCCCAATCCTAAACACACTTTCCCAAAGTGGGACTTACTTCTTATGTAGAATTACTCTGCTAGTCCTCTAAAAGTTTATTGTGAACAATTATGGGTCAAAACTGAATCTAGGTTCACAGTCTATTCATGGAACTATATTGCCTTTAAACTCAAGATGGGCTCTTAATATTACCATATTTATGAACTACATAGGACTTTTACAAAGCAGGTAGAAAGAAGGATGCTTTTCTTTCTCCAAAGAGAGTATGAGAATAGCATTTACAAATTTAACTCCTAGCCATTTGGTTTTCCATATATGGAAAATTATATTGATTTTCTTTTTGTCAGTTTGCCACATTTTTCTCAGTATTCATCTTCTGGGCAAGAAGTCTGCCCCTGTGTTTTCAACAATAGCAGCTGTAGGAGAAAAATCAATTTGTCCTTAACACAGAGTGACAGATTTTGTGATGTATTACAGAGCACTCCTTTGGCTGAATATGTTAAAGCTGTTCAAATGAGTGTTACTTTTTTTTAGTTAAGTGATGCCAATTTAACTGTCAAACAGGCATTTAAGTTGGCATTTATCTTATGGAGTATTGATCATTATATGTATTGCAGGTTCTATTTCCATTTTTGAATTACTAGGACTTTTTCTATGAGAAAACTCCTTTTGTTATGTTTTGTTCCTTTGCATTTATTGTGAACAATTATGGGGATTGTATTTAAAATTAATAGGGTGAAGATCCACACAAAACTGTGATTATTATTATTATTGTACAAGTTAGGAATGAATCAAATGAGATTTTGAGATAAATTACTACCACCCTAACCCATTATATCTAAAGCAATGGCTTTAAAATTTGTCCCTTAAAATGGCTACAGTGCCAGCTAACGTCATGCCAATCTTTTAAAAAAGAGAGAAAAGGAACCCAGGAAACTACAAGTGAGTCAGCTAAACATCTATTCAAGGTAAGATAGTGGAAAGCCTTATCAAGGACGTCTTAAAACATATAGAAGAACAAGCTTTGCCAAAGGAGAATCAGCATGGCTTCTATAAGGATGTCATGCTTCAAAAATCTTTTAGAATTCTTTGAAAAGATTAACAGGAATCAGGACTTTCAGAAGGCATTGGACAGTCTCTCACAAAGATTCCTGAGAAAAACCCACAGTCAGGGAATAAGAGGGCAGGTCCTCTTATAGATTAGGAAGTAGAGCACAGGAGATAGAGAATAGGTGTAAACAGACAATTTTCAAATAGTGAAAAGAAGATCCAAGGATCAATCTCTGGACTAGTGTTTTTAAATCTGCTCATAAATGACCTGAAGTTGGGGATGAGCAGCAAGGTGGCTATATTTGTGGATAACATAGCACTAAATTTTTTTGGGTGAAGTCCATAAGGGATTGTGAAGAGCTCCAAAAGGATATCTACAAACAGGAGGAATCGGCAGCAAAATGGCTGATGTATTTTGCTGTAAATGTAAGTATATGTAAAGTGATGAACATTGGGGCATGAAATCAAAATATATGCTAATGGATTTTGAGCAGTCTGACAACCACTCCCAGCAATAAACACATTCTAAACTTCTTCAATTATAAACAGCCACTGGACATTAGAAACTGCCATCATGGGGGTGGGAATGACTAAAAAGCTTTTTTTTCGTAGACTTTATGGAGAGTGGATTATATATTGACCTTTAGAGGAACAAAGCTTTTTCACCAGGCACTCCTGCAACAGTTGAGAGGAGGCTGCTTATTCTTCCACCTGGGCACTGCAATAGACCTGCTTGATAGAACAGCTATCACCTCTTTCTGCCAGTTCCTCAGGCAGGGGAAGCAAAGGACCTACAGGCATCCCCACTACTGAAAGAGGCTAGAGATGCAAGCCACCAAGTTTCTTCTCCATTACTGGCCAAAATACAATAACTTGACTTCTGTGCTCAAGGCTGGACTGAGATTTCCACATAGCACACTTCAGTGACGTAAATTATATAAATTTATTAAAAGGAAAAGGGATAGCGGCAAATTTAATTCACAGTTTAGGCATGCATAAAGAAGACAAATAATAACAAAGCTAATTCTTTGTTTGAAGTAAAACTTCACCTTCAGGATTTACACAGTGCTCCTGACAACCCCATTTCTCAGTAGAGGTGACCACCATGCTAAACCCCCAAAATGGGTGGGGACAAGCGATGGGATTAACAAACGACCTGGGGGAACGCTGGGTGGGACGTACGCGGAACTCCCGTGCCTGGGCACGCAGCGGTGGGGCATGCCAACCGGGGGCAGCGGGCCCAGCCCCGCGCGGCCGGCAGGGTGGAACAGACGGGCTGCCAATCGCGCGGGCTGCCAATCACGGGCTTCCAATTACGAGTACATCCTGCCCAGCGTTTCCCCAGGTCGTTTGTTAATCCCATCGCTGGTGGGGACTAACACCCATCAACCTTTAGATTAGATATGTATACCTGTATCTCACCTTCTTGAAGGTTGCCACCAACCAGAGGCATAGTCATGGAACAATTTTGAAGGCTGATGGAACATGCTCTCATCCTCTCCCAATCTGATTAACAAGGCTGAATTATGCCATCATAATATTAAACCCATATTCTAATCAATTTATTTTACATTTTCTAATTTCATAAATTACATATAAATACATATTTACTCCCACTGTGATTTTCTTTCAATGTTTGCAAGGAGCTAATCACATAATCAAAGGAACTGTCAGTCAGGTGACAAACTGTTCACTCTGCTAATATATTCATTTTTATTATACTCTGTTATTATAGGGTTTTTTTTACTTGCTGCCATAGATGATATCTTGCTTTATGACTACTTTAGGAGCCCAGTGAAAGAGTAAAGAATTAATTAGTGCTCTCATTGTGCCATTTGTAATATGTGTGAACTGTTGAATCATATCCTCAGATGGTTTATTGCTTTTAAAACATTGCTTTCATCTCAGCCACCAAATGGTGACCACCTGTTGTCTGTTACAAATATTGTATATGAACAGATTGGCAGAAAGCAACTTCCTTCCCAGCGTCTGGGCTAGTAAAACAATTGGCGGACTGTTTCCAAAAAGGTAAATTGTGTGAACACAATGAATGTGCACAGTTAACAAGTAAGCAAGTAGGTGTTTACCTACAGTTAAAATATATCCAAATTGCTCTGGCCACAATCCAGCGCAGTGTTAGGCATTATTAAATCCATTCAGTGCAATGTGTTTTAGTATACTTAACTCTCCCCTGCTTGGGTTTAGGCTTAGGATGTTCAATATGCAGAGGAAAATGTTTACAATTTGGTGGCCATTTTATTCTGTATAATGTTCTTATTTTACTTAATGTTCTTATTTTATTTGGTTTCCCTGCTGCATGTATTTTTTAAATCATTTTCTATTACCCTTTGGAAAGATCCATGCAGGAATTGTGAAAAGGTCCAATTGCTCAGGCACTCACCACAAAAGGCACAAGATCATGTGATTTGGAATAAAATAGGCAGTGTTTATTGATCTGTAACAATAGATCAATTAAAAACTGCAGCAGGTCCTATCTACACAAACTCCCTCCCCTACTCTTAAATGTGGGCACCTACCCTGGAGAATACAGATATAACTGTTGCTTTCCCCTTGAGTGAAACAATTCTGGCCCCTACCAGAGGTTGCCTCTCAGTGACCTCGCTTTTCAAAGCCAAGCTCTGGAAAGGGGGCCAAGGAAGCTGAGTTGCTGTGCCTACCCCAAGCCAGACAGCCTTCAAAATGACAGTTCAAGCCTGAAGGATCACCAGCCTGCAACTCTGAGCCAGATGTTCCCTTTAGACCAGTTCTAATTCTCTCTCTGATTCTTGCTCACCCAACACCAAATCCTTTCTCCTAATTCCCTGTCCCACAATATATCTGTACTGCCACATGGGGGAGCTAGTCTTGAGCTTAGCTTCTCCCCACTCCTGATATCCTCAACAAAGAGGTCAGAACTTGGTGCAAATCACTCAAGGATACCATTGCCAACCTCAGAGATGTATACGCATACAGTCACCCTAAATAAAGTGAATTTTGAAAAGCCTGGTAAGAAACAACTGCCCCACCCTGTGCCAAAAATGAACTTCCCTAAGTTCTTGTTGACCATTCCCTGGCCCCATCAACCAGATCTGTATCTATGAAGCTCCACCAGACCCTACACTGTATAAAAGATCTACCAGAGCACTAACATTTTAGGGATCCATTTCTGAATAGAAATGAGATGTCTGAAGCTTCACGGATGGAATCTGCCCTCTGGCTCGCTCAGATGCACTATAAGGACCTGGAGAGCAGGATCCTGCTGAAGAGACTCCCAAACCATAGTTGACAGCTGGTTCTAATGCATCCCCTTTCAGGTGGTCTAGTGACACTGGCAATAACTCCAAGGCCCAGCTGGAAGCATGTCATCTTGTAGGCTCAGAAAAAGATGGTGTATCTGCAAAGCAGCACTCTCGACAGGATGCTCCAGCTTCCACTTACGATAAAAGAATGGAATCAATACCCTTGCATGAGAAACCCACACCCTATCAGCCTACTCCAAATTCTTCCATGGACGAGCATCATCTGAAGGCCTAGATGTCCATCATCTGCCAGATCGCCACATGACCCATGCCCATGCCAGGCAATGCTCATACTGGGCACAAAGATGGAAGCTTTGTCTTGCTCTGCAAAGCCCATTAGCCGTGTCCTTTCTGGCCAGTTTTTGACAATCTCAACATCAGCCTTATGGCACTTTGCAGCCAAAACATTTCTGCCCTCACAAAGGCCATGTTGGAAACATCGTTCTTGTCCTTTGCTAGCATGAAACACACCAGGAGGCCCCTCTCCCCGAACCTGGGAATGTGTGCAAACGTACACGCTCTCACAAGAAGCAAACAAAACTTCCATCTTCGCAAACGGCTTACTGAGCCAGAGGGCCAAAAAAGAATGCCATTGTGACTGCCTTCATCAAAGAAGCCCCAAAAGGTCCCACATAAGCAAGAAAGGATCACAGAAGAAATTAGTCACTAACCGTTGTGCACCTTGGGTGACACCTAGCCCTACCCTCTATCCAACCTCCAAATCCCCAATGAATCATGAAGTCACTCTGAGTATTGCCAGGCAACATGCTTGTAGCACTTCAGTTTGGTTTTTCTCGATTAACCTAGAGGGAGGGCATAATAGGCCCCAATACATTGAATCATACCCTGGCATAGCCTCCCCCACTCCTGAGGCAGGGCATACAACTCCTTGCACTCACCTACCCCCTGGCACCGGGATCAAGGTCCAGATTGTCTTAGCCAAAATGTCTGTTTTCTGTACCATCTCTGGAACACTTCATTTCCACTGTATCCAATATTTCTCCAGAGCTTTTAATGGCTGTTTCCATCTAAAATAATGAATAGTACAGTTTACAGGTAGAACGTGTCTCTAAATATGATGTTTTTATACTTGAATAGAACACTTGAAGAGTAACATTGGTGGTTTTACTTTTGGTTAAACATACACAAAATTGTGACTCTGGTCCGAGAATGCCTTTTGCGATTCTGACTTGAGAGAATAAGCTCCACTAGATTTTTTCCAATTAGATGTGCACAGGATAGTACAACATGAGGTGCAAGACACTTTTTTGAGTTCTATATTCATAGGTAGAGGTGTTTGAAAATTGGTGGGTTGTTTGTTTTGTTTTGTTTTTTGCAAATTTCCATTAAAAAAATTGAAAAAGGCAAAAAGCAATGTTATGTGTTTTTATTTCACATTATTTTATTTTATTTTTACTTAATTACAATTGCAGTGGCTGGAGCTTTTATATTAAGCTGTTTCTGTTGTACATGCACAATAAATGGTCTGTCGCATGAATTATTTATTTATTTTGCTATTGTGTTCTCTAGGAAAGTCATATGAAGAGCAGGATGCCAGTATTTATAGGCTATGTCTCATTGGCGGGATGCAATCCATCTTCGTTAAGTTCAGTAAAAGTGATAGATGGCATTTGGCAACATAATGATGTACCATTGCCTCTGTAAATCATAAGCTGTTGCTTTCAGTTGTGTAGACAGTTAATCAGTTATATACCATACTACTGATTTAATTCAGATTGTCAGTAGCAGGTGAATAATGTGAATGTTTTGTTTATTAATATCGTATTGTATTACTATTCATTTCATTTAAATATGTGATTCTTTTGAAAACCATAAACTATTCCTTCATGAATGGGAGGGAATATATGTAATTGGTGCTCTAGGTATCTAATGCAATCAGTGTTTTAATTTAGTGTGTCAGGGTTTTAAACAATCCATATTTTAAGTGCCTGTGCACTTTGTCACAGAAGAACCTCCCATGGGGGAATGAATGCATGATGCTATTAGTAATACATATTTCTCAATGTTCACATTTTTATCAAAAGGTTTTTTTTTTTTTTAAAAAAAATTGATTACTAAGGTACAGACAATTTTAAAAAATGTCTAAGACACAGGTGCATATCTTACCTGTGGCCCCTCATGGCACAAGCCATGGGGCTCCAGGCAGCGGTGGGGCGCCATCGCGTGCGGAACTGCGCGGTTTTTGGCCCTCCAGCCTACCCATACTTCCCTTAGCTTGGAAATGGAGCGTTTCCAGGCTAAGGGAGGTGTGTCTGAGTGACGCACAGGGGCGGGGCGATGTGGGGAGCACGCGGTTTCAGCGCCAGCCATGGGGCGCGCTCAGGCCTCTGTGCGCGCCTGCTAAGACATATGTTGGGACACTGTGCAATCCTATTCTGGTGCTCCACTCTGTGGCGGTCCTGCCATTATGCCAGTGGGTCAGATATCCCCAGGCGGCAGGCCTGCACGTGTCCCTGGCCCTCTGGAGGCTCTCTGACGCCTCCAGAGGCCTTTTAATAATACTTCCGGTTTTTGTTGGAAAACTGGAAATACTGTTCAAAAATTGTCCAAAAGCATTAGAACACTTTTGAAGAGTGGCAGAACATCACATGAGGCTCCATATAGCTAGGTGAGTTGGGGGGGGGCAGCCTGCACTCCTGTCGCCTGGGCAGCAAACAGGCCAGGTTTGCAACTGGCTCTGCTGGCGCAGCAGTCAGCTGTGCCAGCATGAGTTGTTGTACATGCCCTAAAAAGCACTAAACAACGAATTGGGAGCAAGCATCTCTGGCAGGACAGCCTGCACTCGTCCACCAGTGCTGAATCTGAGTTCCTGATTGCTAGCAGAGGTGAGTTCTGCACTAAGTGGCACAGGAGCTTTTGGAGGGTGGGAGGAGGGTGTTCTGGAGGCAGGGAGGGAATGTTTCTGGGTGGTGAAGGGCAGAACAGTGGTGGATCGGGCCTGGGCCTGGGTGGCATCAGTGGATGCCTCCTCTGTTGTTTCCTTTCCTCCCTCCCATTCTAGGCAGTTCTTATACTGAGCTGTTATATAGATGGCTGAGATCCAAGTAGCCCCATACAGCATTCTGGAGTGTTTCCTGGGGTAAGGGGGAAAAAGGAGACCTTTACCCCCTTATCCCAAGGAGACCTAAGGAGCTCTGGATACAGAGTGGCCTGTCTGTTCCTAAGCGGAGTTGCATTAGACTGCCAATAATTATCACATGGCAGTTTACAACAAGATTTTTTTCCAGCTGTAAAATTGCAAAACTAATTAATATACCACAGCATCAAAATACTGTAGAAATGAATGATCATGGGAATGTAAATACTAATTAATTTGTGCAAAGCACTGCTGAAAGCTTTACATCTAGGCTTCAGTGCCCATGCTTCAAAAGATGCATTCTACCTGAAATTAAAGGGTTCACAGGGACCCTGATCCACCAATAATTTTGAGAGAAAACTGATTATTATATCACTTAATGGCACAGTCAATTAAATCTGTGCATCTGTTCTTGTCCCTGAACATAGGCATTTAAAAATTGTGTTAATTAAGGTAATTTCAAAGACTAATAATGTATTTTAGTCTGAAATATTTTACTTATGAACATTGTAAATGTGAGCAAAAGCAGAAGAGAACCATTTAAATCTGTTATCTGTTCTACTCTGCATAGATTTTACATTTGGATTACATACATGCTTCTTGTTGAAAGTCTTGCTTAACTGAAGAGTCGAACATGGAGGCAACTAGACTGCATGCTTGAGAAGTCCATGCTGGTGGCGCCACCCTTTGCGGTCAGCCTTTGCGGTGTCACAGCGAGCGGGAATGGCGAAGCTTACTGGCCTTCTGGCATGAAATGACTTCCGACGACTGTTGTGCTCTGTTCAAGCTGTTTATTTGGGTTATTCCCATTACATTCATTGGGGGGCCGCGTTACTCCATGCCCCCCCCCGTGCCTCTCTCCCTCTGCCGGCTCAACACGAGCGGTGCTGTACCCTCAGGGTGGGGCAAGACTGGCTGTCTCGGGTCTTCTTCCCTCCTTTTCCTCTGCCCTCTAAGGGGGGGGCAGTCTGGTAGTGCTTGTGAAACACTGAGGAGGGCAAGGTTTCCTCCCTCTTTACCCCCTTGCCCATTGCCCGGGGAGTCCTGTGCCTTGGGTGGGGGGGGTGCCTCCTGGATCCCCCACCACCTCTGTCCTTGCCCCAGGGAGGGTGAAGGCATCCTCTGCCCCTGGGGCACTAGGGGTCATCCTCTCCCCCAGGGGGTCGGGTTACCCCCTCAAGGTAGCTTGTCTAGGGAGGAGGGTGGCCAGCCCCCACGGTCGTGCTCTGAAGCCTGCCTTCGTAGGTCTCCCAAGCCTGACCACTCTCCTCCCTGGCTGGGCTCCTTATGGGCTCTGGTGGGGCTTGGGAGCCAAGATCTCGCGAGATCTCAGCTCCGGAAGTCCTGGGGAACGGGCAGAGCATCTGCGTGTGCTGTGCTGCGCTCCGCCGCCTCTTGCCTCCACCTGGCTTGGCCCTCCACCGGGTGGGCTGCATTGGAGCATGGCCAGCCCCGGGTCGAGCCGGGCTGTTCAGGAGTGCGCCGCGGATTGCGGTGCTCCCCAGCATGCCCACGCCCTCCCCAAACCTATCCTGCCACTGCCTGGTCTCCCAGCTAGCCCCGATAAGCCCGGCACATGTTCGGGGCTCTGGGGCTACGGGGGTGGGGGTGACAATGCTACAGAGAGAATAACAGGAAGCAGGAACTCCTCTAGCTTACGGGCACCGTGAAGAGTACATCCTAGTTCTCATTCTCAGTTGAGTTCACTGGTTGGGCAAAGTCTGCTTTTTCTTCTTTTATTTTTTAAAAGGTCAAAATTATGCAGCAAGGTAACTCTAATTTTGTGCTATCCTGAATTCCACATCCTGAGGAAATGGGTTCCCAGTGTTTCAAAAGCTCCTCATGCAGAAATCTTTGTTGATATGATCACATATGTTTATCACTACAGGTGGGGCCTTTTTATCTGTAAGGGTTTTATTTCCAGAATCCTCATGAATTAAAAAAAACCAGCTAGTAATTAAACCAGTGGCTTCCCCCCCCCCTCCACAAACACAACTGGAGCATTGCTCCAATCAGGTCCAGAGGGCTTTCTGAGGCTGCGCGCATCCACCTGCAACTTGGGCTGGTCTCAAGATGGCTGTTTTGGCCAAAAAACACAACTTCCGGTTTTTCATGGAAGTTGCGTTTTTTGGCTGAAATAGCCATTCTGAGTCCCTCAGAGGCGTTGCACAGATGTGTGTGTGTGACCTTGGTGGACCTCAAAAGTGTCTCCATAGCCTTCTTGAAGGCTTCTGGTTGAGCCAAATCCAGGGATTAAAGCTCCACGGATAATTAGGCTCAACCTGTATTTCAGACCCTTCTCTGATTCTTTGCAGACACCCCATATGCATACTACATTTACAAACTGCTCTGATGGCTATTTATCTGGAAGTTTTTTGCTTCAGCAGCAGAGCCTATGCTTCTTTGTTTTAAGTGGGCATTCTTCAGTATCCAATCACTCTTCAAAAGAGCTCAAGAGAGCACCTTTCCCACTTCAATACTTTGTGTATGGCCAGTAGCCCCACTAGCTAGAAAGATGAACACTAGATTATACAAGCCCCTGGTAGGAAAATGATCAACCAACAACATTTATCCTTCAAGACTTATAAAATGTGATGACATCTCTTATCTGCCTATCTCTTTTCATGTACCAATAAATAAAAAGATAGCACTATAGACAGCTCTATTTTAAATAATGTTTCTATTAATCATGACATTTCTGTATTCTTGGTGTATGTCAGTTGGATATTTTAAGGCATGGGAATTCAGTTCAATACAATAAAATATCAGTAAGATGCTACTGCCTACCAGTTTCAACATGTAAAGATTTGAACTTCTAACAGCTGGCTCCTACTTGGATGCTGCACTAATAATGCACTGATGCTGGTGCAATTATCATCGTATCTGAAGCCGGTCCAGTGCAAGAGGGATGGGGAAGAGAAACACCAAAGGCCAGGCAACAATACGCTAGCAGAGCCCATCATCCGTGGAGCTGCTTGCAGACATCAGTTAATTGTTAGTCTAGTGCTGGTACGACATCAAAGGAGCCAATCACTGTGTCCATCCAGTGCAAGCCAGGATGTTACCAGGATGTTACAAGTGTTACCAGGATGAACTAAGCAGGGGTGGGGCAGTTCCAATAAGTGACAACCACTGGAGTTATGCCCCTGGCTGTCCCTAAGAATGATACAAGCACACAACTCTCTCAGTGGCAAGGGGTTGTGTCCTTGAGTCCTCTGAACATAAAGAGAAACACGCCTGGGCTTGCCAACAATCTCCTTTGAGCAAGACTGTTGTGCAGTTGTAAGTTATCTGACACTAGGTAACAGGTGCAAGTGAGGTTTGGCTGTAACTATTAGTTCACTATCTGCCATGGAGTTTGGAAAGTCACAGGAGCTTATCTGCAATGAGTAAATCAGCAATCTTGCCTGGCAGCAGCTGTGCTCATAATCATCACTGTATGCGGACAGGCTGTAGGGTTCCCTTGGAGTCTGCATGGTATCTTTACCTGTGGGACAGCTGCCTATGGAGAACAAGAATTTATATTTTAATTACTTTTTTGCTTGTTTGAGGGTTATTTTTAGAAGACTCTGTGCTTATTGTCAAAACCTCTGCATTCAAACAATAAACATTTGTTTTCTATCAGATGTAGGTTCTGTGGAAGGTCTTGCCTATCATAGGACTTGGGATACTTTGTATTGGACCAGCTCTACTACTTCTTCCATTACAAGGCACACAGTTGATCAGAAACGAAAAGGAGCTTTCAACAGAGAGGCAGTAATAACTATGTCTGAAGATGATCATCCACATGTATTAGCACTTGATGAATGTCAAAAGTAGGTGCCCCATCCATATTTTCCTTGCTATTAGCAGACCTTTTGGATGAAACAGATAGTGTTGGTTTTTAGTCTAAAAGAATCTCATTGAAGTTTGTGAGACTAAGGGCCCGATCCAAAAGGCTTTATCGCCAGTGGTACGTGTGTACAGCCCACAAAAATGTGAATGGTTGTAAAGCACTTCTGTGACAAGGTACTGTTCGTGCTGGGCTGGTGCTCAGTTAGCACTAGGTCCCAATGCGGGCAGAAGGGATGGCCAGCACTCCAGCAGTGCCAGCCACCAGTAAGCCCATTTGGGGTTGGGGGAAGGTGGGGAGGCGAGGAATCGGGAGGGGCAGGGCGGCCCTGTGAGGGGGTGGGACTCGGTGGTGGCTTCCGCTGCCAGATCGTACCCCTAGCAATGGCCTGGGTAGCCAACATGGGGTGCTCAATTCACCCCCGACAAAATAGCCAGTGGTGAGCTGAGGAGCCCATTGCAGACAGTAGGGCTTTCCTCGGGGGGGGGGACACAAATGCCCCCCCTCCCAAAGAGTTTCCAGCAGCTGCCTGGCTTCCACGGGATGCAGCAGCTGCCATTTTGGTGCCACTGCTCCTACAGGAGCTGAGCAGTTCTGGATTGGGCTGTAAGGACACAATCCTAACCAACTTTCCATCACTGACATAACTGTGCCAATGGGGCATGTGCTGCATCCTGCAGTGGGGGGGGCAATCACAGAGGTCTTCTCAAGGGAATGTTTGTACTCTTATTTCAAAGCTGCATTATGCTTACCCCGATGCTAGAAAGTTGATTAGGATTGTGCCATAAGAATTTGGTTGGTTAGGCACAATTCTAACCAACTTTCCAGCACTGGGGCTCTGAGGTAAGGCAGCTCTGAGCTCCGAGGTAAGGGAACAAACATCCCCTTACCTTGATGAACAAATATCCCCTTACTACTGCTCCACAGTGGAATGCAAAACATGCCCCACTGGAAAACTGGTTAGAATTTGGGCCTTAATTCTGTTACGGCCTGTTAATATAACTACTAAAGTTTATTCTTTTTCATAATAGTATAATTTATTTTTATAGTTAACTGTTGAATTATATAAAATATTTTAAGAATATTGGGTGAGGTACATGTATTATTCATCTGTTTGCATATGTTGCCATATGCAGGATCAGAGTTATCTTTCATTCAGCCCTAAATTTTAATTGTATTTAATTTAGGGTGCCATCCTAGGCCATAAGGCCGAATTCAAGGCCTCATTCTTTCTCTTTAGCAGGCGCAGATCCAAGGAGTCCATAGAGGAGGCTGTAGCCTCCCCGACGGCAAGGGCACAAATGTGCCCTTACGCCAGATCCCCAAACAGCGCTGGATATGGTTCTGGCCAGTGATATCATCCGGGCGCACCAGGAACCGGAACGCCCGGATGATTGGCAGCCCTCCGCCCCTATGGCGGAGGCCAGCCACGCCTCCCTGCACCTCCCTGCACCTGGAATCGCTCCATTTCAGAGCGATTCGGATGCACGGGAGGGCGGGAGGGCCCAGGAACAGCTCACCCGTCCTCGGGAGAGGCGGTGTGGCCCGGGCCCATCCGCGGAACAAGCGGAACGCCGTACCGGCCCGTTCTGCCCGGATGCCACCGCTGGTTCTGGCCAGCCTGCCTCAGCAACGCATTCTAGCATTGCTTAGGATTGCCCTCCATATTTTCTCGTTATTAAAATGATCTCTTCAAGATGCTGCTTGAAGAGATCACATAATAATACATCACATGTTATTTTTACAAGCTTGTACTGTGCTAATGTTTCTTTTAAAATGTGGGAGTTGACTGTTTATCTTAAAAATTTTATACAGTTTAATGTTTTGGACTAATTGGAATGAGCAGCATCCAAGCATAATGAGAGCTACATTGTATGGCAGAAATGCACAAGTTGTCATCAGCACTGACATCCTGACACCGAATGGACTTGCTATTGATCACAGTGCAGAGAAATTGTACTTTTCAGATGGCAGTTTAGGAAAAATAGAAAGGTGTGAATATGATGGATCACACAGAAATGTAAGTAAGGTTATAACCCTGATTTCTAGAAATGTACAGGGCATTTTTTTCTAAAGAAAAAAATGTTTATGTAGTCTTAGTACTTTTTAGTATCTTATCATTATTGATTGATCTGCAATCATAATATTGAAGTCTGGTCCTTTGAGATAGACTTGCCCCAATCTCATCTATCCATCCATCAATCCATCCAGTTACCTGCACTTTTTAAAAACTAAATTATTGTAAGGCCTTATATGGGGGCAACCATAGAACAACATTTAGACACTATGGCTGGTCAGAATACATGGTTCAGATTGCTGAATGGATTACCTACTGGCCATATTATTGTCACCGACTAAAAACCATTATGCAAGTTTTGTTTCACTCTAGTTTCCTCCTTGTTTCTCATCCTCCCTGTCCTGTTTTTCCAGTGTTTCTTGCAGTCTTAAATATCCTTCTCAAGCAATGTGAGGCATAGGGTTCTCTTGTGCTTTAGAAACCAATTTTATCATGTTCTGGTTGTTGTTTTTTGTCAAACTATTGTTCAAATTTAAGGGCTATTAAGCTGTGTCTTTATCAAGGTTTATCGCAACAAATATGTTCTATGTCAGTGGTTTTCAAAGTCCTACTAATACTTTGAGAACCCTGTAAGTGTTTGCAAGCAGGGGGGAAGGCAGCAACATGATCTCCAAGATCACGCTGCTGCTGGGCAGAGAAAAGGTTTTTCAACTTACCTGGGGATTGCTATGGCTCTCTGGAGGGTCTGGAGCGCCTATGCTCCCTCGCTGCAGTCCTCCCAGCAGCTTCAAGCTGCTGTTCAAAGGGGGGGAAAAAACCACTTCCTGTTTTCATTGTGAAACCAGAAGTCTTTTTTTTTTCCTTTTAACAGCAATTTAAAGATACTGGGAGGGCTGTGGGGAAGGGGGTGTTGCAAGCTCCCCAGACCCTCAGGAGAACCATAGTGACCCCCAGGTAAGTTTTAAAAAAAAGTTCCTACATGGCAGCAGCACAATCGTGGAGATAATGTTTCTGCCGATTTCTGGGCCATTCCCTTAAAGAGGAATCATCCTTTTCCATTTCCCCTGGTGCATTGTGACCCACCAGTTTGGGAACCACTGTTCTGTGTGGACACGGAAAACTGGCTTTAGTTCAAACTGTATCATCCTATATTTAAAATATCATGTAGGACCATTGAAGTAACTGCAGCAGTAACTACAGCAAATGAAATGGGACTTAATTCCCAGTTGTCCCTTTAAATTATTTGCAAAGTTATGTAATTACTATCTGTCAAAGGAACCCTTCGCAAACACATTTGAGAACTGATATGGAAATATGTGCTATTTGTGCAGTTGGGTTTGTATAAACAATAAAATGTTTGCATCTCACTAGCAGAAACTGATTTTTTTGTTGACATAGTGAGTATTATCTCTGGATTCAATGGGCATGAAATCTGATAGGATCATGATACTTTCTGATTTGTGTTTTTTGTCATTCTGATTCACAAGTGAAGAATAATTGTATTTTTAATATTAATGTTTTAATTATATGGAAATATACTGCTACCCCTAAGCATCCTGATTATGACCACAACACCTGGCACTTTGGGCCTTCTGCTGGCCCACAACACCAGCATATTGCCTCAACATACCTTTAATTAGTCCATGGCATATATTGTGCTGTGTTAATGCAGCATCTTTTAGGAAGGGGACTGCTTTGAAATGATTTCCCATTAGATCTTTTAAGAACGAAGCACAATGGACATTTTAAATGTAATTTCTGCTACTATGTAATATAAACATCTATTATAACATAATTTATAGAAAGAATTGTGTGTGTTCATGTGTCTTTCTGTCTTTTTAATGGTTATTGACTGTTAATTTGCAACATTTCATTACAGCTTGCTTTTGCTCATTAGGAACATAGCAACAAATTAACGGATCAAAATTATAGAAATGTGTGTGCGTATGAGAAAGCACATCTTGGACTTCTTTTCATTAGCACTTTTCAGTTGCAAAAGAACTCCTACACAGACCAGAAATTTTGTGATAAGAAAAGGCATCCTGCAAATGTAGAGGCAGCTTTACATACTAGTATCTTTCTCTGTCAAACAGCGGTTCCCAATCTGTGGCTCATGATTTTTCGTGCTTTGCTAAACTGACAGGGTAGATTAGGCTATGTTTATCAAAGGTTAAACAAGTTGCTACTTGGAGGAAGCACTACTCCCCTATCACCATTAATGCCATAGAGACGTAAGCAGTTGGTAAAGTGAAATCTTTTTTAGGTGGGTCCTGCTGCTCAAAAATGTGAGAACCACTGTTCTAGAATGTATTTGTATAAATCTGTAACAAATTGTAATGGCACAAGACATTGTACTTGATCTTAAAATCAATTCGCTCCTTCAGTGTGAAACTTCTTATTTAATTAAAAATGAAGCTGACAAACCAATATAAAAAGGAATATTCATTCAAAATTAGTTAATCTCTTTCCTTTTTTAAAATCAGGTTATTGTCAAATCAGGACCTGGAACTTTTCTCAGTCTGGCTGTTTATGATGACTGGATCTTCTGGACAGACTGGGTGAGAAGAGCTATTCTGCGATCCAATAAATATACAGGTGGCGATACAAAAATTCTTAGATCTGATATACCACATCAACCAATGGGCATCATAGCTGTTGCAAATGACACTAACAGCTGTAAGTTACCAAACACAACATTAATATTTATTTACTGGTAGATATTTTCAAAAATTTCTTTCAGTAAAAGGGTTATTATTATTTAATCATACTGTGATTCCTTGTTTAGTTATATAATAGTTTTCTATAACATAAAATAAATGCACACCAAAGTGGGCTGCAAACTTAAATTTACTGATTGTTGGCAATTGCCAGTCTTCGCACCATGATCAGTTTGCAGTGTTCCTTTGGGTTTAGTGTTAGCTGCAAAGCCGCAGGCAGTTAACGTACTCTGAATCTGAGTTTTCAACAGCATCCTCTTATTTAGACAGAAGATAAATGTGTCTTGAGCTGGCTTCATTCCATGGCTTTGTACTTTTGAAGTCCGTTCTCTGCCTAATGGAGCTACATCAAGTGTTTGGGGGGGGGGATGCTGGCACCTCCAGGATTATTCCGCTGCCTTGAAAAAGGAGGGTGGGTTTTTTTACATAGTTGGGGGCTCCTATGGCCCCCCAACTCCTTCTGGAGGGTGCAGGGAGCCCATAGCCTCACCCGTGGGCCTTCCTGTGCCTCAGAATGGTGCCTTAGCATGATTCCAACCCATTTCCTGTTTTCATTGCGAAAGTGGGTCACAATTGCATTAGGGAGCCATTTTAAGGGGTGGGGAGGCCTACACAGGTGGGCCTTGGGGTCCATGTACCTCCTCCTGGTCTATAGCAATCCCCAGGTATGTTAAAAAACCCTCTTTTTTGCAGCAGCTACAAGATCTCTGAGGTGGTGTCACCACCATCCACACATCACCCCATGTCACTGTCCTCCGTAAGGGGGTAGCAACTTGTTACTGCTGTCCTTGGGGGGACGACGACGACAACCCCCAGGTTGGGAACCAATGAACTACATCCTCCAGGGTTTTTTATTGAATGAATAAGCTCTTTATTAGCTCTTTATTAGCTCTTTATTAGCTCTTTAGCTCTTTACAGCTGAGACTCACCTCAATAAAGATAAAACATAGGATCCACCTTCAAGGGCCCAATGGATGAGAGGAACAGACAAGCGAACAGCCACGGTTCCTTTTCTTTTCCTCCCCAGTAGCAGCCAATCAGTGCATGCTGCTGCTATGTCCTTGTGTACTTTCCTTCATGGCCAATTGGAAGGATAGGAGAGGCACAGTGTCGCATGGCAATTGCATGCACTCAATTTTGAAAGTTAGAGGAAGTGGAAGAGAAAGCAAGGCAAAGTAGTGGGAGTGCTCCTACAGAGGAGAGCAGTCACATGGTAGAGACCAATGGTACCCACTGAAGAGAGGTTTGGAGGCTTTGGAGGGCCAAAGCAAATGGTCCAAAGCCAAAGTCTCCAGCAGGACTTACCTCTTATATGACTTCTAGCGCTAGCTCAAATTCAAACTGTGCAGATGTGAACCTCAAACGGTGGATACAGCACTATGACAACCCATGTGAGGTCAGGTCATGATGCATATCTAGTTTCTAACCCACCTTTTGGAGACATCAGACTTCGTTTTCCATCATTAGCTCACAAAGCAATGGTGCACCAGGCTTTTTAGGAGCAACCTGCACTCACCATTTTGCAGTGGCATAATGGTAAGCCTGTATATACATATTATTTGGGAAGATAGTGGTGCCACCCAGTTCAATCCACCTTACTTTTCTGTTACTTCTGATATTAACCCTATAGCTCTTTATTCATCAGACTGCCTACTTATTTCGTAGCTATTCTACCTTAGAAACACAACAACCAAACAAAACATATGATCCCATCCAATAATCCCTTCCATAGCAGAATGTTCTTTCAAAGATGTTAGCTGTCAGTGGGCTTTAAAAAAATGATGTCCAGAAAAGGAAGAACCTCCATCACAGCCATCATAAAAAAGTGCACTCCCAGGGAATGAAAAGAGGCATAAATAAAAGCATATTAGGAAAAAGCTAAAAGGCACTGCTAGCATAATCTTTCCACTTTTGATCACCAATGACACTAGCAAGCTTCCTTCTCCTTATTTTGTTTCCTGTCTTTTCCAACCAACATTTGAAAAAAGCTCATTGGGAGCACAGGGGGGGCTGCTGTTACCTTGGAAAGAACCATGGGGGAAAGCGAAGAGGCTTGCTAGGCCTGTCCTGATTTAGAAGGAGCCACCATCTGCTACCCCATCCTAATCCCCAAAGTAAGTGTTTTCCCCTAGTGGATGAGGATGGGGGAGAGGAAGTGAGTTAGATTCCTTCCAGGATTTTTCCTTCCAGGATTCCTTCCAAACCCCTGCCCCAGTGGGTTTTGACATTTGAGTAGGATGCTTGAGGGACTTTGGGGGCCGGCAGTCTTCTGCTCACTCCACCCTACTTGATAGCAGTATAGCTTTGTGCTTAGTTAGTTATCATTGTACTTAATCAACTGAAACACCAATAATCAAAATTGCTCCCCTCCCCCACCAATTATCAAAAACTCTGGGATAGAGAGAAAGGGCAGGTTATCTTGCAGACTATATATTGCACCAATTGTATCTTTCCCATACTAACTTTGAAAACTGAAAATACATTTTAAGTTAAAAATAATTGGAAATTGTTCAATTTCTTTCTGCAAAAGTAACCACACACACACACACACACACACACACACACACACACACACTGATTCCACAGTATTCTCCAAGGTCAAATTTTAGGAGGCAGCTACAGAAATGGAGAGTAGAGATGCAACCAACTCCTGTCATTCATATATCCCTCCTCCTCTCAGGAGGAGCAATTCTATGCAGCGCTGGAATGGCGAGGCTGGCCAGCCAGCACCATATCTGACACTGTGTCGGGGAGGCTGGAGACCCGCCGGTGCAAGGGCAGGCGCAGATCTGGGGAGACTGTGCAGCCCAAATGGGGGGATGTGTGGCCTCCTGAACAGGTATAGGATTCAGCCTTATGGCTGAATCTTAGACCCACCTCCATCCTGGGGCAGCAAGCCTGCCAGCCTGCCCCCGCCCAGAATTGCTCTCCCCCTACTCCGTTCTAAAATGGCATCTCCCTTGCGCTGGCCAGCGCAGGCAAGGCACAGTGCAGGCACAATGGGACTGGTGCTGCCTGCAGTGCCGGTCCCATTGCCTTAGTGCCAACACGGGGGTGCTGTATGGCGCTCCCGCATCAGCACTAAGCGCACAGTGCCAATGCAACCCTTTTGCATCAACGCTGTGCAGTTTGTAGGATTGTGCTGCCTTTTCTACATAGCCCTTTCCATCATGGTAGCCTCTCAACTATTTATATGATCCAAAAAGAATATATTATCATTGGGCTGGTTTTGCTTCTTCTAGTTTTTTTCCTGTAAATTCCAAATACCCTCAGGTATGCGGCACATACTTGACAGAATTTTCTAGGCAATTCTACTCTTTCTTAATACATTGTTTTCATAAATGCCCAATGTGGATGTGTGTGTGTTATCCATTCAGTGATGTCCGACTCTTGGGGACTTTATGGGCACCTATATAGATGCCATTCTATCCACAACATGCATAGAACCCGAAAACTGTGAGATAGACATACATGTCAGCCTGTCAATAGGTGAGAGTTGGGGTTTTTTTAATGCCCAGTTCCTTTAAAAAAATACTTCTGAATATCCAGCCTGTATTGTACAGTGCAGCCTCTGCTGTATCCCCCAGACTGGCTGGTGACCAGGTTGGTGGAGGGAAGTGAATAATCAGACATTTTTGACTTGCCTCATCTGCTGCTTCCTGGTCTTGAATAGCCTTACTCAGATCTATGCCAACTATTCAGCTGGCAGAAATCTGTTAGGCCAAAGAGGACATGTTGGGCCTGGAACAGTGACATTGGATACCACAGATGCAGCTGCCACTATGATTGGCCCCAACTTGCCCTGGCCCGATTCTAGCCATGATCTGCCCCCACCACTATCTTACCTTCTCCAGTTGCTGGCCTGCTGCATACTGCCACTGGTCCAGGGCTTACCAGCATCAAGCCATCCCGCCATCAAAGTGGGTGCAGCAATGGCAGCTCATGGATCACAAGATCCTCCAGTGTACCTTGTGGATAAGATTGGTACACATTTGAGCCAGGATGGTATCATGGTTCTGGTGTTGGACCTAGACCTAAAAGATCCAGGTACAAATCCTCACTCAGTCACCAGGTTTCCTGGGTGACCTTGGACCAATCACTATCTCAGTGTTGTGAGGATAAAAAGGAGAGAAGGAACTGCATACACACCCTGGACTCCATGGAGGAAGGGCAATATAAAACTGTGAAAATAAGTTTGTTAATGTATTGGTGAAAGTGTAAGAGTTGCACCCAGATTCAAAGACCCATTCAGTCATGCCTAACTTACTACACAGAATAGCTGCGAGGACAAAACAAACAGAACCCTTACATATGCCATCATGGGATCTTTAGATGAGGAGCGGACACAAATGTGAAAAACATCTGTGTGTTGAAGTAACTTCTTATGGACCCCTGCATTCTGGGTTAGTAATATATACTGATAGCTATAGGAAGTAATACTCAACATGGTGCCTATAGCACCACTTATAGCAAGTAATACCCAACATGGCACCCAACATGGTGCCTGTCGGTGCACATATGGTCACAGAGATGTCTGGCAACACCTGCCTGCTAATCTGCTACTGCCATAATTGCCTGTTCTCAGTAGACAAAGGGTACATTGCAGATCCCCCGCATTGCACAAGGCAGGGTCTGTCCAGATCACATGGTCTCCTGCACATGGAGAGCTCTCATGTCCCAGATCAGAGCAGGATGGAGCATCACCCTGATTTCTCACAAATATTTCCTCCTCTTCTCCTTCTCCTTTTATATCTTCTCCCATCCCACCTTAGTGGCTATTTTGTAATAGCTCTCATAATTTCTCTTAGAATTCCTGTGGCACTCACAGGATTCCTGTGGTTGGGGTGATATTTGGCTTCATTTGAAGATTCCGAAAGGGAGATGGACAGAATAACCACATTATGCAGTCCTAAGTGAGGCATCTCAGAGAAAACATTATCCACTTATTATCCACTTTTTCTCCTGTACAAAGAACAAAGCTCAAAATAAATTTGTTTTTGAATTTATGTCCTATAAATTTGTTAGAGTTGGAGTGGCCAATAGAACCCCAAACAGTGAAGCAATTTTTTTGTAATTTCTGTAAATTAACGATATTTTGATTTTTTCTTCTTCTTCTAGGTGAATTGTCCCCCTGTGCACAAATGAATGGGGGCTGTCATGATTTGTGTCTTCTGACTTCTAATGGCCATGTAAATTGTTCATGTAGGGGTGATCGAATACTGATAGATGACAACAGATGTGTGCGTAAGTAATATTAGTTTATATAGTGATACCATGTGTCTGTTTTCATATTTGAATATGGGAGCAATGAGGTTTTGTGGTAAAGTAGGAAGCAGTATCTGCACTTCAGTAAATGTCTAAAAGGTCTACTTTGTGTATAATGGACACTTTTAAATGGCCAATCTTATGGGCACTGCCTGCTTGTGGTGTGCCTGCTGTATATGTACTGGCTGCCATAAAGTGTGCTACTCAAAGCATTGCTGACAGCACTGGTGAAAGGCTTGCACCTTCCCACACACTCCAGTGTATCTGCTGCTACCTGTCAGGTCAGCTAAGTCAGTGGCAGAGGAGGGAGGGGTGGGGAAGGGCTGAATTGGGGAGGGAGCAAAATTAGGTGGGGGGGTGGGCAAATCAGGTCCAGGAGGGGTTGTACCAGTGCCACCAATATTCTATCCCCTTCTGAGACCAGATTCCAAGGCAATGGTCCATGCAGAACTGCACCAGTTATTTAGCAGTGAAGGTCCAAATAGAGCCCACACACAATGGAGGCTTACCCTCAGGTAAGGGAACAAATGTTGAGGAGACCTCTGCAACTACCCCCACCATAGGGTGCAGGAGTCGCCATTTTGACACCACTGTATTGGTGTGTGTGTGGGGGGACTGGGGTCAAAATGTGGCAAGATGAGAGTAAGCTTACTGTCACCTTTTTTCTGCTACTGTTTCGTATTTCCTGGATCCTAATGTTTTCTTATACCCTAATGACTAAGGGAGCAGTTCCCAAAGTCCTACTTGGACTTTTGGACCCTTGTGAGTTGCTGCAGGGACTGCAGATTAGATGGGAATCGCTGCAGCGATCATGGTGTCACTGGCATCTAGGGGCTTGTACCCTTACTTGGGTGGTGGAGGGGGCCTCCTGCAGCTCCCTCCACGAGTCTCCCTGATGCAGTAAAAAGCCCCCATTTGCACTCAAAAGCACACTTCTGGTTTTCATGTGAAAACCAGCACCAGCCCTCCCTCCTCTCTGGGTATGTCGAACATGCTGTATGGCATGTTTGCAACACTTTTTGCCAGCGGAACACATACTGACAATACGTCCCTTTGGATTGGGTCATGAGCAGGTTATATTATTGGATATTCTAATAGTGTTTAACAACCTATAGAGTGCATATAGCAACAAAGTTGGACAAGAAATATGGCAGGGTCTGGTCCCTGTGTTTGAACATAAAGAACTGTCTTACACAAAGCTAGAGAGTAGGCCCTGCTAGGTAAATATTGTCTACAATGACTGGTAGCAGCTTTCTTAGCAGAGGTCTTCATACCTCTGTAATATTTTTGGGTTTTGCTGGTGAGTAGCCTTCTGCTATCTGCATAGGGAAAATGGATCAAAAGAATAAACAAATAAATAAAAGCCTGACATCAGACATGGCAATATTTATAAATATGTAAGAGAATAATCTAATTTTATGTGGTTCTCTTCAGTGGACCTGAAGTAATAATTCTTCAGCAGAAAAATTTCAAAGGGAAACTAGAGTTGGAATCAGTTGAATTAGAATTTATAATGATAATGTTGTTACTGCATATAGAGCTGCTCTAAAGCAGAGTCTCAGCAATACATATAATTCACTGTCATTGAAGTATAGATTTGCAGTCATGCTCAAAATCTGTGTCTGTTTGGCTATATAACTGAGATACAGTAGGCCATACAAATGATTTACATTGATTATAAACCTGTTAATTAATGTTGTAGCACAACTCCAGGTAGTACAGTAGCTGGGAAAACTATATCCTGTAGAGATCAATTGATCTTGTATGGGTAGTCATCTGATTTGTAATGGGTCCAGTGAACGTAATTTAAACATAAGTATATCACAATAACAGCTTACTTCAGTATACGCTTAAAGCCCTCACTAATAAACCCACAGCATATCACTGAGAATACCCCACACAGTTGATGTGCAGTAAGTGCTAATTTGTAATTAACTTGGCAACATGACCCAGTATTTATACTTCCCAAAGGCATTGCACCACTTAATTGATACAGCTTCATTAGATGTTGCATCATTGGTTGTTAGGTAACATGTATACAATATTGTGTTATTTTTTTCTTGATAAAATACGTTGAATGCTGTGCAAACATACACATGGTCTCCCCCCTTCTCTGTTGTGTGTGCATGTATACAAAGGAAGGACCTTGTGTGGACAAGGTTTTCCTGTTTGTTGCATGACCCTGGCATCACTCCCCAACTGCACAGACACAGAAGTAATTTATAGTGACATAATGATGTTACCGCCAATTACTTCCAGGTTCGAAGTTGCTGAAGTAACTCAGAAGACTCAGGGCTCAATCCTGAGCCCCTCAGTATAAGTGTACTGCCCACACTGATGACACACAATGTGACATAAGGCACATACCCAGTGGTGGCATCTAAATGATTTAAGAACAGGAACTCTTGATTGGCACATGTCAGGACCCGCCCACCGGACGTGATGTGATAAGCTGGAGGCTGGCCGAGCCCAGTTCTACCCGCGGCTGGTTCCTAGCCAGCGACGACGTCAGCGACAAGTGGGCGGAGCCAGCCAGTTCTGTACAGCGCCTGGCGCCTACAGAACAGAAAGCCAGCAACGACGTCAGCAACAAGTGGGCGGAGCCAGCCGGTTCTGTACAGCGCCTGGCGCCTACAGAACAGAAAGCCAGCGACGACGTCAGCGACGAGTGGGCGGAGCCAGCCAGTTCTGTACAGCGCCTGGCACCTTCAGAACAGAAAGCGAAGAATTCCCCCCACCTCAATTGCAGCTCCAATAGCAATGGGGACAGTCTCCCAAAGAAGCCTCACGCCCAGAGCGCCAGTGAAATGCTCTGGACTAGAGATAGCAGCAAAAGTCTTTCCTTGGTCTTCACGGCTAGGCAAGGTGGAGTTATTCAAAATTGCCAGGGAAGTTGAAAATTGGCACGGGGGCAGCAGCCTCAAAGCTGAGGCTGGCTGAGCAGAATGAGTGGAAGGGGCTGAGGGGCAGTACCATTCCGGACGGCGTCCTTGGGTGCTTCCCCACACCAAAGCCCGCTTACGCCTGGCACGTCAGGAAGGCAGCTTCAAAAAGTCCCGGCTGCCCTCCGGGGCCCCCCTCGATTCGCCACTGCACCCCCAGGATGCCCCTTCTCCCCAGTGGGCTGCAGACTCACCAGAGTGGCTGCTGACTCCATGTGTGTGGCTGGAGGGAGTGAGGAAGGGGGCTGTGCAGGACGGGACTTCCCCACTGCAGCCCTTCCCCTTTCGCCCCACTAGGAATCCGGAGTCGCTCCATTCAATCCTCTGAGTGCCGGCCAACCAAGAAGAAAAGGTCTTTGCAGAGGAATCGGGAGGGGGGGAGGGGGAA
This sequence comes from Lerista edwardsae, assembly GCA_029204185.1. NCBI lineage: Eukaryota > Metazoa > Chordata > Lepidosauria > Squamata > Scincidae > Lerista > Lerista edwardsae. The sequence goes on from JAJKFI010000014.1 coordinate 5,056,256, forward strand.
GTGCCATGGAGTAAAGTGGGCGGAGTCAGCCCTAATTTTAACAAGTGGAACTCAGTTCCCCCGCGTTTCCCCTACATGACATCACTGCACATACCGTGTGGGTGGTAAGCTCTTAGCGCCTGTGCTGCAGCACCACTGGCCCCTCACCATCCAGAGGTGGCGATGTGACACTGGTGAGAGATAAGCTTACCTCTCACCAGCATTGTGGGGATTTGGGGCGAGACAGGAGGGAGTTCCTGGGCAGGGAGGGATGGAACAGACCTCTGTGGCCGACTTCTCTGTAGGGCCCTGCAGCGCAGAGGTGATTAGACTGCTGGCCCGCTCGTGGCTTTACTGCGGGGAAAGTGGACAAATGTCCCCTTCTCCTGGGGCACCTCCTGCGGCTGCCTGGCTGCTGTGGGATGCAGTGGTAGCTGCTTGGCTATGCTGCTCACATGGATGGCCAGGCAATCCTGGATTGAGCTGTCAGTCAGTAGGAGGCTGTAGTGGGTGCTGTTGGGGTTTTCTCTCCCCCTGCCACACATTCTTTCTTCTCCTGTTCCAAAGCAGAAGCTGGAATAGTGTGGCAGGGAGTTTGAAAAGTAGGAGGAGGCAGTGGGTGGTGGCTGTAGGAGGACTTTTGAAGGCCACCAAAAAGCGTGGCAAAAAGGCTGCTTGCAGCATGTTTGTCCAACCTGGCCTAGAACCACACAGAAGTACATTTTGATCATATGGGCACAACCTGTGTGTTGATAAAGTTATGTTCTTTATAGAATTAAAGAAGTTAAAGTACTTCTGAAACAAGTTTAACATTTCTAGGTTATGGGTAAGATTATGACACAAGAAAGCAGAAAATAACTGACATACAGAGTTGATAACTGAAAAATGGTTCCAGTAACAATCAACCACGTAGATCATTACATGATGGAAGGAATTAAGCATTCGCCTGTTTTACATATGGGAAACAGCAAGGAGACACAGTATTTCTGTGTCAGAAAACTCAAAATACAGTGGAGCAGATAACTCAAGAAAAGGAAACAAAATATAGATTGGGCTGTACCAGATGTTTTTCAATTCTGTTAATGAGGCCAAAATTGTGATTGCCTCTCTCCCAAAATGTCCAAAACCAACTATACAATATGGTTTTTAGATCATCTGTAAAACTCAGTGGATTTTAGTTATTAATTTTGCAATATTAATAATAATTTGTTCCTGCCCTTTCAGCTAAAAACTTCTCCTGCAATTTTTACTCTGAATTTGAATGTGGAAATGGTGAGTGTATTGATTACCAACTCTCCTGTGATGGTATTACCCATTGTAAGGACAAGTCTGATGAGAAGTCACTTTATTGCGGTAAGTCAACCTATTGCAGGTTGTTTTTCTTCATTCTTTATATTTTCATATATCATTTTCATGTGATGTTTCTAAAGCTATGTAAGTTTCAGTTTAATCCTAACACTCACTCCACCCCCTGGTGATGCAACCACACCAGGAGATTATGTGCTGCAGCCTTTGATGGGGGGAGATAGACATAAGGGTCCCTCATTACTCCTCCTTACTCTGGGGCACACTTTCACTGCCCAAATGGCTCTCCTTGGATATGCAGTGGCCATTTTACCAAAACAGAATCAAAGTGAGGGAAAGAAGAGATGGAGATAGGATCCTGGCCTTTGGGATCCACATCTCCCTTCCTCATTCTGCCTCCTGTCTGTCCTTACTCTCACACTCCCCTGGTCCTCCTTCCCATCCTCTTCCTCCCACTGCAAGACCTCACTGCAAACTTCCCGGCACTTCTGTCAGAACTCTCAGCTGGCCCATGCACCTATCCACCAGCCTTGTTCACTGGCTGTCTTGTGTCTTGTTGTGCATACATGTGATGTGCCACCTGGCTGGCATGTCCATTGGTGTTCTGCCAGGGGGAACCTTCAGTAGGATTAAGGCCTTAATTCATGTGCTATTTGCTAACCTCCAAATCCCAAAGCTTATCTCATCTAGCCATGTTTATATAAATTTTATGTGAAAAATAAAAGCTGTCCCTGTATTTTATTTAACAGAAAATAGAATTTGCCGGAGAGGCTTTAAGTCTTGTCTTAATCGCCGATGTATCTCCACTAATCAAATATGTGATGGCAAGAATGATTGTGGTGACAACTCTGATGAAATAGGCTGTGAAGGTATATTTCATTTCTTCTGCTTTAAAACATTTATAACATTAATTAGTTATATAAGAAACCACTGTAAAAAATGTTTACTTGGCTGGATTGTGCTGTGCTTTTGTTTCACCGTACATATTTTTGATGTACAATGAATGTCATTTATAGAGAAGCTTGCATATTAGGATTAGATGTGGTCATTAACTAATGACAGTCATTAACTAAGATTTGGTCATTAACTAATGAGAGATAAGAGGGAACCTATGTTAAGTATATGTTAAGTATCTTGCCAACCTAGCAGTTTGAAAGCATGTAAAATGCAAGTAGATAAATAGGTACCACTTCGGTGGGAAGGTAACAGCGTTCTGTGCACCTAGGCGTATAGTCATGCTGGCCACATCACCACAGAAGCCAGCAATTCGGCTTAGAAACGGAGATGAGCACCGCCCCCTACAGTTGGTCACGACTAGACCATTGGGTCATGGGGAAATCTTTACTTTTATGTTAAGTATAGGGTTCTCCCCTGACCGCATCTCTAAGCAAGAAGATTTTTTAGTAACCCATAATATGAATAAAGGAAGATAAGGGGGGGCCCTGATTCATGGATAATTGAAACCATGGATGCGGAACCAGGGTATACAGGGGCCTACCTGTATAAATCAAAGGGAATAGATACAAATACTAAAACAAGAAACAATAGAAAATGCAATAAAATATGTGCTTTCTGGATGTACGCTGAACAGAGCAATTCTAAATATTGTGGCCACATATGTGGGACTTTCTTATTTTTAATCAAAGCACATTTTAGTCTTGGTGCTTAAATCATGTAACTTTCAAATTTTTGTATCTGTATAAATGCCCCAACCTATGCAAATTGTATCTATACCTTTCTCTTTGTTACCCTAACAAAACCTTGCACTGTAGTTTCAGGATGTACTTCAGCAGAATTTCACTGTGCGGATGGATCTTGCATTGCAAAATCAGCACAATGCAATCAGATTGTTGATTGTTCAGATGCTTCGGATGAGAAAAACTGCAGTAAGGAATTCTATTTTCTGTTGCATATGCAGCTATTTATTTCTGCCATTCTATTAAAATATAGGCTTGGATCCCTATTTACTATTTTGCTCATGAATGGAAGGAGAGTTGTTTAAGTGTAAGTGAATGGGAACAGAACGGGTACTGATACAAACACAATTCTCTTTTCATTCATCAACAGAGAGACCATGAGCAATGTGAGATCCAAACAATAATCTGTATCCAATCTATAATTAATTTCTGCCATTTAACTTTGATAACAGGCTATACCATGTTTGTGGTAGCTACTTTACTTGGGATTTAAATATACAAGGTAACATATAATTACCTTGTTTTGTTTTCCTCAGATAACACAGATTGTACTCACTTCTATAAGCTTGGAGTCAAATCTTCAGGGTTTGTAAGCTGTAATTCCACTTCACTTTGTATACTACCAGAATGGCTGTGTGATGGATCTAATGACTGTGGAGATTATACAGATGAATTAAAATGCCCAGGTAATTGGAAACAAAATAATTTAAATCTTCATGATGAAGTAGTAAGCAAAACATTTATGACTGCTGCCACTGATTTTACTCTTTATTTTATGTATCCAGCACAATCATCCAACACAACTTGATTTCTAGAAAATAAGTTAAAAGTGCTTCTTTTATTTGCCCCAGTTCGAAACAGATATACATGTGAAGAAAATTATTTTGGTTGTCCTAGTGGGAGATGTATCCTGAATACCTGGGTATGTGATGGTCAAAAGGACTGTGAAGATGGTACTGATGAATTACACTGTGGTGAGTAACATATCTATAAATTAAGGATATTTTACTTAATTTTTCTTTATATTTTTTTGAGTCTTTCCTCCTGCTGCCAAGACATTCACAGCAGCTGACAATAGCTAATTCGTCATTATGTGTTTGCTGAAGAGCTGCTATCTTTGCAGGTAGAAAGAAGTACTTAGTGCAGGGGCTCCCAAACTTCTTACCTTACAACCCACTGTGTTGTCTGCAGTGGATCCAGAGCCTGCCAAACTGTATGTGCATCGCACAGTTTGAGAATTACAGTGCAATGTGGAACATTATGTGGGCGTCATGAGCATGACCCAAACACGACTTCTGGGTCATCCATTTTAGCTTGCAGTATCAACAGGCCCACAATCCACGCAATCTACATATTACCAAACATGTAACACACACACACTCCACAGCTTTACACAGACAGAACATGCATAAGAAATTTCTGCATTGTCAATTTTTTTTAAAAATAAAATATATATTGCCAATTCATAAACCTTTGGTTTTAGATTTAAGAATTAAGATGATGATTATCTTTTTCCCCTGGTGCTCTAAAAATCAAGGACATTGATATTTAAGGTGTTCACTTTAATTTCCGTGAGGAATTTATACAGATTTGTGCTGATTACCAATTGGCTCCATGCACTTTGCCTTGGCCTTTCAACTCAATGAGTCTACAGAGGGATACATGCATTCAGAAAATTCAGCAGGTGGAACTTCCCAAATCACTTACTTAAGGATACACCTTATAAATATCTAGTATAGTGATATTCAAACTTTTTAGACTGGGACCCACTTTTTAGAATGGCACTCATGTCGGGACCCACTGGAAGTGATGTCATTAACTTGCAAGTGATGTTGTGGCAGGAAGTGTCATAATCAAGCAGGAAGTTCTGTCATTGTAACATAATAAAATGACACTCCTGAAATGCAAATTGGTATTTTTGGACTGCAGCAATTGTACAACCATGAAACATCCCTGACAGAAAGCAAGATTAGGACAACGTATTATGTAAAAGCACTGAACTAAAAATAAAATTTTAAAAAATCCTCACTTGAAAATTCAACCCTCACAAAAGGAATACAACAAGAGTAAGGTCTGCAGTTTCCAAGATGGATGCTCCCAGCTTTTCACGACCCACCTGACATCAGGTGGGTCCTGACCCACAGTTTGAATAACACTGATCTACTACATACATCTTTAAAAGGCAAAGTACTTTTCTCAAATGTGTTTTTAAATCTATTTATATCTGGATATTCTTATACATCAATACTTTCTAGGACTTCAATTCCTTTTTCTTCTTTTCTCCACCATTTTGTCTCTGAATTCCTTTCTTTTCAAGCTTTCATTTGTTGTCTTACCTGAGATTAAGAACACTTTTAACAATATGATTTTGTGTATAATGAGTTTGATGAATCATTAATAGTACATTCTCCTTAATTTTTCAAAGTTTAAATAAATAATGCAGTTTATGCTATTCCTTAATTTATTCTTTAATGTAATCTTATCGTTTATTTAAACTTATATTCAAATTTCCAATCTATTCTATCCAGAAGGCTTAGAAATTAGAATAATCTACAGAAAATATATATAATCAAGCTAAAGCAAATGGCAAAACTTTGTACATCAGAGTCCAGCCAAACAGCTAATCTGAAAGGCGCTCAAGCTCTTGGCTTACTCTCAATGCGAAAACTGCAGCTCTAAAAATTGTTAGGACTTGATCCTAGGAGTTGCAAGTTGTGTTCCACTTGCAGAATGGAACTTACATTCCTCTTTTCTTCAGCACCTCCTGAGAAGTCCCCAGACAGTCATGGTCTTTTGAAAATTGTAGGATGTGGCACAATAAATTGTAGGTGAAGGCATAATCTGTGTTCATTGGTTCTAGTACTCCCTCTTGGTATGGACAGAAGTTACTTCTTCTCATGCAGGCAGGTTCTTTGATTTAACCCATACTCTTGCACAAATTTGCCAACACACCAGTAAATTTGCCAACATTTACTCTGGGTGGCACTGGCTCGGAAAGGAAGAAGTGGGGAGGCTACATGCTAAGGAATAGGCATGTTGCTTAATCTAAACAAGGAAAGGTTTATGGAAAGAAAACAAAATAGAGAAGCAACACAAAGGAGGACACAGCAAATAACCAGTCTAATTCTAAACTTACTCCAAAGTTGATCGTTTTTAGTCAAACAGATGTATCATGACAAGGAAAAGTGCCTGTTTAGTATAAAAGCTTTAAACTATTTCAGGATGTAGATGTTCAAATCAGCATCATCAGATGTAATCAGTAAATTACTGAAGTCTATGTTCTTCCCAGTAATTGATATAATGTGCTTCTAGTAAGAAGCTAGTTAGAAACAGACTTGGGGTCATTATTCTAAAGGATGGACTCAAAATGAGAATTCCCCCAATCAAATAGATTGGCCCAATTTAGACGTGGGCTCAACCCCCTTTGAGTGGAGCCTAACTTAAAATGATGCTCTCATTATGAATTGCTTCAAACTTCCAACTAGGGAACTATATACCTTGCTTTGCAGTAACAAAAGAGGAATTTTTTTTAAAAAAACAAATCTACTTGGTAAGATTTTTGCGGGTGGGGTTCCCATGTGTTAACATGGTATTAAAGCTAACACCGTATTACAATTTCCTGGAGAAAGTGAACAAAATCCTGGTGGAGCCTTAGAAGTTGAAAGGAATCGGTAGCTGGCTAATACGTGGAAGCAGTATTCTCAGAAATTATTGGAAAAGGTTTTTCATTTTTTTTTTTTTAAAAAAAGGACATGGTAGCTTTTATACAGTACTAGCTTTTTTGTTACCTGGCAACGCCAGGTAACAAAATGATCTTCCAGAGTTTATGAGTTTTGCACCCCTTCTCGCCCCCCATGCTGACGGGGGCCGAACCCGGACTCCAACCGTGTCGGGAGCACTTGACGACCCCGGAAACTACAGACTCTACGCCGATTTTGGCCGTCTTCATGTGGGGGCCCCTGCACACCCCCACCCCTGGAGGCGCTGGGGTGGCCTGACCCCCGTAGTGTTTGTCGCCAGGCCGCAAGGCATGCGCGTGCCGGGTTTGGTGCACATCGCTCCAGGCATTCCAGCACAGCATAGTGGACCTTTTGTTTTGCACCCCTTCTCACCCCCCACGCCAAGGGGGCCCCGAACCCAGACCCCAACTGTTTCGGGAGCATCACTGCTCGTCTCGGCGACCCCAGAAACTACGGACTCGACGCCGATTTCAGCCATTTTCTGCCATCTTCACGTGGGCCCCCCCTGCACACACCCCTTGGGGCACTGGGGGGCCTGACCCCTGGTTTGTTGCCAGGCCGCAAGGTACGCACGTGCCGGGTTTGGTGCGCGATGCTCCAGGCGTTCCAGCACGGCATGGCGGATGTTTTGTTTCGCACCCCTTCTGGCCCCCCGTGCCGAGGGGAGCCCAAACCCGGACTCCACTGGCGTCGGGAGTGTTGCCGCTCATCTCGGCCACCCGGAAACTGGATTCGACACTGATTCCGGCCGTTTTGCCCATCTTCACGCGGGGACCCCCGCGTACCCCCACCCCAGGGGCGCTAGGGGGCCCCAACCCCTGTAGTGTTTGTGGCCAGGGCGCAAGGCTTCCGCCTGCCGAATTTGATGCCAATCGATCCAGGCGTTCCAGCAGGGCATGGTGGACGTTGTGTTTTGCACCCCTTCTTGCCCCCGCCACGTCAAGGGGGGGGGGCAAACCCAGACTCCAACTGCGTCAGGAGCATCGCCGGTCATCTTGGTGACCCCGGAAACTATGGACTCAACGCCAATTCTGGCCGTTTTCGCCCGTCTTCACACGGCGACCCCCACGTACCCCCACCCCGGGGGCGCTAGTGGGGCCCGACCCCCGCAGTGTTTGTCGCCAGGCCACAAGGTGTATGCGTGCCGAGTTTCGTGCCGATCGCTCCAGGCGTTGCGGAGCCTATGCGAAACACACACACACACACACACACACACACACACACGCTCTTCTTTATATATATAGATTAGCATATTGATATTATTTCAGATAGCCAACACTATTGTTTACATTTCCTTCTAGATTCTTCTTGTTCATGGAATCAGTTTGCTTGTTCTGAACACAAGTGTATCTCTAAGCAGTGGACATGTGATGGGGAGGATGATTGTGGGAATGGCTTGGATGAAAGTAAAGCTATTTGTGGTGAGTACTGTAATTATACCAAATGATTTGTATAATTGATTTGATTTGAATGACTATAAAATGATTTGAATCTAAAATTGATTTTAGATTCAGATTCTAAAAGGTGGTATGTATTTAGGACCTGCATGAAATTCAGTGGGACCTGAAAATGCAGGTAATTTCTAGTAATATGTAAAATTAACAAATGACTGTCTTTATGGGACAATTCTTTTGCGTGTTGACTGTACATGTGAATTTGTCATTATTTCAGTTTTATTTCTTTATGTATTTCTTTATGTAGATTTGTGAAAGTCAACTCCAAACACATGCTGATCCTGATCTCCTGATATGTTTCAAACCTTTTTGACACAATGTTAAAAAAAAGATATGGGCAGCCCAATCCTAAAAAGATATGGGCAGCCCAATCCTAAATCCTCCTGAAGGAGCAGTGGTACCAACATGGCTACCGCTATGTCCTGCAGCAGTCAGGCAGCCGCCAGAGGGTCCTTGGGAGAAGGGGATGTTCAGTGGGACCTGCAGTGGGGTTCCTCGGCTCACCACCGGCTATTTTGACAGCATTGAATAAAGCAACCCTGAGTTGGGCTGCCTGGGCAAGGCAAGGGGATAAGATTCCATGGTGAAAGCCACTGCCAGGTCCCGCCCCCTTGCTAGCCCGCTCCTCCCCTCCTTCTGCTTAGTTACTCTCCCCTCCCCGCCTCCCTCCACCCCAAATGGGCTTACTGGTGGCCCCAAATGGGCTTACCAGTTTTAAGACTCTCAGGGAGAATTTGCACCACTGTGTGTGCAGGGGCAGGGTGAAGGCAGCGACGTGATCCCCGCGATTGGGTCACTGCCTGGGGCAACAGAAGCCTCCGCATGGCTCCCCAAACGTAAGAATAAAGTGGGAAGTGGGTTGTGATCCCTTTTTTTCTTTATTCTGATGTTTGGGGAGCCCTGTGGAAGCCTGTGTACATGTGTACTTCCCGCAAACCCCAGAGCCCAGCACTGCAACAGGTAAGGCAATTGCAACCCCTGTTGCCCCAGGCAGCGATGCAGTCACCCACCTCTTAAAGGGACAATAGCAGAGGCTCTGAGGATGGAGTGTAATGAGGCCCATTTGAAAACCTCTGTTATAGGGAAGCAAATCAGTGATTCCTTAAGAATGTAGCTTTTTAAAAATCCTTTTTAAAATTGTTTATAAGGTATCTCATGTTCATCATGGTTATTTTTCAGATTCAGTAACCTGTGCACCAGACATGTTCAGCTGCTTGGGATCCTATGCCTGTGTGCCTCAGCACTGGCTTTGTGATGGTGAACGAGATTGTCCTGATGGGAGCGATGAACTTTCTACAGCAGGATGTGGTATGAGCTATTTTTCAATATGTAAGAGTAATAAATGCATGCTTTTTTTTTGCTTTTGCCTTTTATTTTCTCTTTCTGTTTTAGTAGAGGAAGCATTTAGCTATAAGATATTTTTCCTTGACAAGTTCAAATTCTTGTGGGCCTAGTAGACCTGAAATACTTTGGAAAGATCCCAGTGATCAATACCTAATGCAGACTGGAATCCAGATTGATGTGAGTGACTGTTCTGCTTGCACACTGGGTCTCTTAAGCTTCCTACCTTCAAGCAGCATCCCTCATTATCACCTGAAGAGCCCTGTCTCAGGATTGTCCTCTGCAGTGAAACCCCACAAGGCACCACAGCCTGGTCTCAAAAGAAATAAAAGGTTTTCTTCCTTTTTTTTGGAACAAAAGAAGTGCTTTCCTCTACAATTCAGAGTGAGTTGGACCTTGCTGTCAAAGCATTTACAATTGCAACAGGCAGCCTGATCCTAACATGCACTGAAACAAGGTTGGGGCTGCCTGTAGCACAACTTGGAGTAAGGGGAATTAATTCCTCTTACCCTGTGCCAACACCTCAATAGAGCTACTTAGATTTGTGCCAGCGAAATCACTGACATAAATCTGAGCAGCCCTGAATAAGGCCAACTGGAACAAGGACAGGGGTTTGAATCTGTCCTAGGTCACCCATCCCTGGGCCAGTCTGCCTAATAGCCCTCCCGCCTCCTTTACCCACCTGATCTGCCTTTGAACTGCCATCCCCAACCCACCCTACCATACACCAGCCATCTTCGGACAGTACAAACCTACCTTGCTTTGACAGCATGGAGGCTGGACCTGGCCTCTTTGGGGCAGCGTACAAACTTGCACCAGCCCAGCCAACTCTCCTAGAGGTGTAAACATGCTTTATGGCATGTTTGCAACATTCCCAGGCCAGCACAAGGAATTCATAATGGTCCAAAGAGCACTCAGAATTGTGCTCTTAGCAGGATACTCGTTTTGGAAAATTGGTTCCAGTTTAAAAATCTGTCTGCTTTAACATATCCTTCTATTTGTTCAATATATTTTATAGCTTTTCACTTTGCTTCATGTAATTTCTTCAATTTGTGATCTTTGCTTTGAGTTATAAGCCTGGTTTCAAGGATAGAGCACATGTTTCATAGGTAGAAAGTGCCAGGTACAATCCCTGACTTTTCCTGCTTGGGATCTTTCTGTAACCTTGGAGAATTACTGCCAGTAAGGGCCAAAATACATGTAATAATAAATGTATAATGTGGCCCTGTGGTTGTTGGGTTGTGTGTTGTTGTTGTTGTTGTTTTTTGGGGGGGGGATAGCACAGAGATTGGCCAAAATGGATGAAACCATTATTTGAGAGTAGACAGTCTTTAGAGGGGCTTTAGCACATTGTTCCCACCATCATTCTGATTCTGACTGTGCTCTTGTAATATGGGATTTTTATTGGTAAATTCCTTCTATCAAAAGTTAATGGGCTTTTTTTAAATAAATGCTATGCTCAGGTTCCCCAAAATGCCAATGAAGGGGGTGGGGGCATACTTTCTGCACCATGGTTCCAATCCCACGTATTATTTTTATTGGAAAAACCCTTTGTTTGGCTTTCTGTGAAAGATTTTCCCCCATAAAATTGGCATGTGAGGTGGACTTTTCCTAAAGTCCTGGTATTGCTCGCTGTGTATTCATTTATGTATAGAAAATGAACTATCACATGGCAGATTATTTTTAAATTCAAGTTACCACCTGGGTTTATTCTCAGATTGCAATCCTATACACATTTACCTGGAAGTAACTCCTACTGAGCTCAGTACTTCTAAGTGTGCCTGCTGGAGTAAACATGCATATTTGTTGAATATAATATTCTACTTTGCTTAATGCAAGGAGTTTCTTTCTATACTGTGAAATATGACAGATGGGTAGCTAGGAACTTCAAAATTATGTTGTGATAGTCATCATTCTTTTATGTTGTGAAGTCGTGCAGCCCTTATTTTCTTTGTAAATTTTTGATTCTATACATTTTTTTAAAAAAATACAAAAACCATCTGTTCTCATTTTTTCTTGAGAAATGTTTTTTGTACATTCTTTTTTTTTTAAGCTCCTAATAATACTTGTGATGAAAATACTTTCACATGCCACAATAAAGTCTGCATTTCCAAGCAATTTGTATGTGACCATGATGACGACTGTGGAGATGGGTCAGATGAATCCCTAGAATGTGGCAAGTACACCTTAAATATATAGTTATCAATTTAGAACATTTGATTTAAAAGTTAGATTGAAAAGGTAATTATAAGAAACAGATACACATTTCACCTAATTTGTATTCAATGCTGATAAAAAAGATTTTCTATATGTTAGAATCTTGAATAAAAAGTCTGGAACATTCCCTAGTAAACAAAAATCTGCTGAAGTTGAGCTAATTTTTCTTTTAACCTAAAAATAGGTTCTCAGATTATGATTGCTGTTATTTAATTGCCTTAACTAGTACAAAATGCTATAGTTAGTTAGGTACATTTGCATAATAGGCATGTAGGATTCAAGAGTTCCTAGAAGCAAATTATGATTGATACTGTTATGATCTTTGTGAATTTTTTAAATTATTAGATTTCTAAAAAGAGTTTGATAATGTTCCATATATGCATTTCTTTTGTATTTGTTCTTGTTCAACTCAGTCAGTTTCTTCTAGTCATCCGAAGATCACAGAGCATTTAAATTTCAGAGTTCTGAGATTCCTTTGAACTTAAGAGGGTTTTTCCTTCTTTCAGCACTTTCCTCTATGAACTTCCAGAATTTTTAGTTATTTTTTGTTCAGTTGAATGTTTCCAAAACCCTCATTTCTATCAACAATACCAAGCTGGACATAGGAGAAAAATGCCAGTACTGCATCTTGAGTTATCAGACCTTATGCTAAATAGGTAGCTAACCAGTGGTGTCATCTAAATGATTTAATAACAGGTACTCACTTTTGATTGGCACATGTTGGGACCCGCCCACCGGAAGTGATGTCATAAGCCAGAAGTGATGTCGTGGCAGGAAGTGACATGAAAAAAGCCCTTTTTGAGGCCTCAGATGATTTTAAACTGACCCAACAGTTGCAACAGTATTCCACAGCACTCCCAGAACATGTGAAGGAGGCCTGGCATCATGTTAAAACCCCAGAGCAACTCATTTTTCAGTGGCAAGGAAAGGAAAGGCTCCGCTCGCTGCCTGCCTGGCTCTGAGAACATGCAGGCAACTCAAACATGCAGGAAATTCAAACGTTGCAGAGGGCGGAGTCGACGAGTGGGCGGGCGAATGGGCGGGGCCAGCTGTAATCCTAGAAACCGGTACTCGCGTACCCCCGCGTACCCCCTGCATGACATCACTGTAGCTAACAGTGTAATCATATATACATTTACTCAGAAGAAGGCCGCACTAGGTTCAATGGGTCTTAACCCAAATAGTTGTAAATAAGGTTGCAGACTTGTGGCCCAGTCCTTATAAGGCCTTATGCTGCTGGAACTAGTGTTCTGGCAGGGTAAGGTCCCTTTCGGCTATTACAAAGCACAGCACGCCATTCATTCAGTGTGGCCTGGCCACCGCTACAAACAATGAGTGGCCAGGTCTATGCACCAGTGAACGGGGAATGAGCCCTGGCACCAGTAAATCAGTGTGGGGAGGAACCGGATAGAGACCAGAGTGAGGAGGAGATACCACCATCATGCAGTTCAGGTCAGTTGGTGCAAATGACTGGAGGCTCTACACATGTGACAGTGGCTCCCAGATGCCCTGTAGGGCAAGGAACAGGCCAGACAGGGCAGTTTGGGGAACAGGGCGGTTTGGTGGCAGCATCACATGCTGATTCCTCTTTCCCTGTGCTGAAGAAACACCCCTTGAATCTTCTCAAATTTATCCCAGCACAATAGCTGGTGTAGGTCCTTAGAGATCAGTTGGAGGCTAGACAGTCAACAGGGAGGTAAGAAAAAGTGTTACTTACCTTTCTGGGCTAGTCTGTTTACCCCCACCCACCCACATAGCATGCTGCATGCTATGGACTGGTGATAGATAGGATTGGGGTGTTAGTCTTGAATACAGAAAGGTATCTTAACACTGATATTCAAGGGCTCTGTCTCTGGTGTCAGGGGACAACTCACCAATAAATGGTAGAAAACCACTGTATTTGAAGTGAAGTAACAGATATTAAATTTTTCCTTCCTCTAAGGAGGCATTGCTAACATTTCTAAAGAAGAACACTTTCCCTTCTCCTAGCAGAACTACTTATTCAAGCATCTCTTAAAAATTTGTTTCTAAAATGCACCAGAAATTTGATATCCTTTAGAACTTTATGTCCAATTTCATTAAATGTACAGGCAACTTTAATGTATTGTAGCTTAATAAAGTGTAAATTAGTGGCTATGTAGTAGTAGTGTTCATATATGTCAGTGAAATTTGAAACCAAGGGGTTCTTGCAAGATAGAATATAATGGGGATTCAACATTTAGGAATTTGTACAACCAGTTGTTAAACAGAATCTCTTCAAGTATTAAATAAAAAAAACTTTAGATTTTGGTATGCAGAATTTTAAGCCATGGAGACCCAATGTACCACAATGCTGTGGCTCTGCAGAGTCTCCCTCATCATCTAATATCCTAAAAATCTCAGTCATACTTGGCTGAGCCAAGGAATAAGGGACATAGGACTTACAGTTCTTTGTAAGGGGCTGTTGGGCAACCCTTCTACCCACAACAGCAATGATAGATATAGCACAGCAATAAGATCCAAAACTCTATAGACCCAGTCCCAGATGCTTTGAAAAATAGTATTTTTCTTAACCACAGTAGTGTCATCAAAGAAGGCACAACTTCAGAGCAAGAGGTAGATGCTCTGGACCTCAGTATGCCTGCAATTTATATTAGTTCAATGGGCCAGAAGGGGCATCTTGCAGTATTTTATGGATCGGGCCATGTGTGCAGCAAAGACATGCTCTTTAAAAGAATATAATTATATTAAACATGTTTAATATAATTTTAGCATATGGTTTAGCACAAATATGTGTTATACACAGATACATACTGTACGTATCACTTGTAAAAGGACAGTAGCTATTTTTCCTATCTCTTAAATCAAACATGCAAAATTTCTCAGATGTACAGAATACATTTTTGATCACTCTGCTTCTAGGCTATCGTCACTGTAATCCTGGAGAATTCAGCTGTGCTGACGGAAGGTGTCTCTTGAATTCGCAGTGGCAATGTGATGGAGATTTTGATTGTCCAGATCATTCTGATGAAGATCCCATTAACATAAAATGCAAATCTGCAGGTTCAGCGTTTTTATTATATGTGCAATTTTGCTTTTACTTCAAAAATAATTTCATTTAAAGAATAATGGCCATAAAAGTGTTTGCCTTTGGTGGGCTACTGATAGAACAGATAGAGCATGGAAGGTTTAGGAAAGGTATAGATTAGTTACGAATGTTCATCTGGGTTTCCATTTAGTCAGCGTTGAATTAATACATATGGAACCTACAAATGTTTGTGTGCAGATGGTTATGAATTGCAACATAATAATCAAAATGGCTGCAAATCTCTTTCAGATATCACTATTTATCCACAAAATATTTAGGAACTGATCCAGCTGAACAAGTTCCATTGAAAAACAAACTTTGTCAGACACATCATTTCTCTAGCACCATATCTTCCTTTCTCCTTTGTGTTCCTGTATATTTCAAAACTTTATCACCCCAGTCAAGAAATTCTTGTGTGCAACAACTCCGCATATGATGCTTAACCTGAGGAGCTTTTCCACGAAACATGTTTAGCATTGTTTGAGGGGGAAAAGGAATGTCAGCCCCCCACAGCAGTGCCCATGCTGTGCACCATGGTTGTTGCAGACAAGATGTATCTCTTTAGAAAAAGGTTGATCTCATAGAAAAAGGTTATCTCATAGAAAAAGGTTGATCCAGCCAAGAAAGTAATCCATGTTACTAAGCAGCCCTGTGCACCTCACTGCGATACCATCTATCATTTTCTGGCATAGGCTCAATATGTGCAATAAATTAGGCTCTGAAAATATATTTCGCTTCCCTCCTAGATGTACACATTTAAAGTCTACTTCCACGGTAGAATAAATTTGAGGCTTTATGTGCCTGCAAATCTTGCTGTCTTTCTACCATTGAGGATGTAGCTCAAAATACATAAGATGATTAATATCACTGATTCACACTGAAGTTTTATTTAATATTGATTTAATGTAAAATGTTTTAAAATAATTTTCCTGTCAAATGAACATACCTTATACTGAATCAGTCCATTTGTCCATCTTGCTCAGTATTGTTGACACTGAATTACAGTGGCATGCCAAGGATTCAGACAAATTTTTCTCTGCCCTCCCTGTACCACTGAGCTATAGCCCCTATCCTGGATTTGGCTGTTGTCCATAAAATCATGGAAGGGGCCTTGAAGGCCATCTTGGCCAACCCCATGTTACTAAGCAGGAAAATCCTCTCTAGAACATCTCCCAAATGGTGCCTTCAGACCTCAGTGTGAAGACTTTCTGCAAGGGAGAACCAAGGGAGAATTACCATTTCCCTTGGTAATTAGTTCCACTGTCAAACTGTTCTTACTGTTAATAAGATATTTTCTTCTTATAAACTCTTCTTAAATATGTAAGACTTTTTTCATTCACATTGATTTTTGCAACCAGAGAGAGAATATAGTTATTATAATATTATTACACATTTTGTTATGCTTTGGGAATGGAATAGAACTATATTAGTGTTGTTAAATAAGATCATGAATTCATAGCTTGTGGACAGAAATGACAAATGGAAGAATTTTGAAAATCCCTATATGAAAGATCAATACAAAGGCAATATCATATAGAAAGTTGTGGGATTACTTAAAGTATACCAGTAGTATATTACTACATAAATGTAGTTATTGCACATTTGATTGCTGGTGAAATCCGTTTGTCATGGCAAGCATTCCCTAGCTGTCAATGTAAATGGGTTGCACCCTGTGTAAATGGACTATGAAACAGCTCTGATTTATCTATCTATTTATTTATTTGCCCATCCAACAATTTATCAAATGATTTATACTCACTTTTCAACCTCGAAAGAGACCTCCAAGGCATCTAACAGCACACATACATACCAACACTTTTGCCTTGTTCATAAATGAAGATGTACTCAAACCTTCAAGCAAGAGATTTTGACATTTTCCTTGTATTCCATTTGTCCCTTTTCTTTTTTTTCTTCTTTTTATTTTCAGAACAGTCATGCAACAGTTCCTTTTTTATGTGCAAAAATGGCAAGTGTATTCCTCAAGAAGATGTTTGTGATTCTAAACAGGATTGCGGTGATGGATCTGATGAGAGAAACTGCCATGTTAATGAATGTTTGAGTAAAAAAGTCAGTGGCTGTTCTCAAGATTGTCAGGATCTTCCGGTTGGGTACAAGGTTGGTAGTCATGGTGTGTAAAATAATATATTATAAACAGAGGTTGTTTTAAAACTTTAAACTTGATTTGCATAGACTAGAATTTGACGGTTTCTTGAGATAGTCATAATAACAAGTCTTGTGTTCAAAAGTCTTTGCTGTTTCATGTTTAGTAACTTAATAATAGTAAAACAAATACTATTTTTGTAATTTGCTTTTATTTCTTTTGTTCATTTCGTGTTTTAAAACCCATTTTTCTTAAAAATGCAATGAAGACAGTGTACAAAATGTACAAGCATAAGAATCACGTTACATTTAAAATAACAATCAGTAGAAACTAAAAGAAAAAAACCAACAACAGAAGCAGCAAAAGAACAATTAGAACAGCAATAAAATTAGACATCAAAGGCCTGCCTGAATAGAAACATCTTACGGGCCAGTCCTATGGGCCTGTTGCACTGATTTACCATCAGATATGCCAGCACAATGAGGGCCCCACCAGCATGGCAGCCTCTCAGCTAGTCTGCACAATGTAGCAGCCAGACAGCTTTGTACTGCCAGTAAAGTGGCATAGAGTGGCAGCTGGCAGTGTTCTGCTGCTGGAGGGCAGGGATCAGGGTGGGATGAGATAGATCATAATATTACCATTGCCTACCATATCCCAAACCTGGGGATATGGAAGTGCCTCCCCACTTCCTGAGCTGGAAATGGCCCCCAACAGGGTCCTCAGAGTTACAGCAGCAAAAGAGCTGACATAGATCTGAGAGTCCCATAAGGGACCCTGTGGCAGTGGCAGGCAGGTGTGTTTTTTTCTTTCTTCACCCAGCCTGTTCCCCAGGATGTGTTGGATGCAGCAACCAGCTTGCTGGAGGCCTGGCATCCCTCATGCCAGTCCTGGATAGGATTGGGTCATTGATCACACATCTGAAAGCCAAAGCAATCTGTCTGACCTCACTAGAAAGGGTATTCCAGAATTTCAATCCTACTACTTAAAAATTGCAGATCAACAAGAAATTCAGATGAGGAAATTTCAATAGTTTATATAGAACTTGCACTTATGGAATTTTTACAGCCCAATCCTAAGCTGCCCAGTCACCGTTGGCGCAGTGATAGCCAACTGGCTACAACTGCATCCTATGGACAACTCCTGGTCTGCTTTGCAGTGAAGCAGTAGTTTGGTTCTGAAGGCTTGGGAACTTGAACAGTGCAGTTTTCACCTTAAGCTTTGGATGCTTGATTGACATATTTGCAAACAGTTATCTGCTATGAATTTCTGCAAGGATCTAAATGATTGCATAAGTTACTGAGTCACAGAATTTTGTTAGTGCATGTGGAAAAAAGAAGGCTAAGCTGGATCACTGCACACTGCTGTGAAATGTTTATTTTTTTAAGGGTGACAATTCTAAAGGGTTTCAATGCTATAGTTGAATTTCTGAATTTGTAAAAGCCCTTTGAACACACTGATAACATGTTGGGGTAGCTGAACAGGCAGCATTAACCTTAGTGTCTGTAATGTACAGGCAGAGGTAATGTAATGTAAAGGGCAGGAGGTGTGGTCTGGAGGTTGAGCTGTTGCCTTTGCCTGAAGATGCTAAGCAGGATCAGCCTTGGATTCGCCTTGGATGGGAGACCGGACGTCCCTGACAAAGCTTGTGGAGGAATGGGAGGAGTCAGCTGACAAAGAACTGGCCAAGGTGTGATTTGTGGTGGACTGTGAAGGCTCAGAAGGTGCAAGAGTGCAGCCAGGATCATGACCACACATTGAAAGGAAAACATCTGAAGAAATTGAGGGTTCTGTGAATGGTACATAGAACAAGAATTGTAAAAACCCCAATTGAAAAATGGGGTTTATGAACAGCCTGCCCATGTAAACCACCTTGAGTCCAGTGAAATCTGGAGAAAGGCGGTATAAAAATACATCAAATAAATAAAATAAATAAATAAATAATGTAAAATTTCCTTTGTTTTTCCTTATAGTGTAAATGTTGGCCTGGGTTCCATATGAAGGATGATGGCAAAACATGTGTAGACATTGACGAATGTTCATCTGGGTTTCCATGCAGTCAGCGATGCATTAATACATACGGAACCTACAAATGTTTGTGTGCAGATGGTTATGAATTACAACCTAATAATCAAAATGGCTGCAAATCTCTTTCAGGTATCACTATTTATCCATAAAATATTTAGGAACTGATCCAGCTGAACAAAGTTCCATTGAAAGTGATGGGATTGCCATGGGCAGGGGATGAAAGAGGGTAGCTCTTAGCAACAGTAGCACACATCAAGATCCTATCTCAATTTTCCTGTCCTGACATATAAGGACCTCTTAGGCTCCTTGGACTTGCTATATCTTGATAGGTACCATAGGTCCAAAGAAACCCATAAAATATTTTTACTTACCTCTCCCAGGTCATCTGGTTACTCCTCCCATAACATGCATTGTGTATCCTAACTTGGGCTGGAACAAGCAGGCTGAATTGCTGGCGCTGTGTACAGCACAAGGTAGGATGGGACTGGGGTGCAGCTCAGAGTAAGGGGATTTTATTCCCTTTACCCCATGTTGCGCGCCAGCCAACTCTGTGGGGTATTTGGATCTGTGCCATGAAATCACGGACACAAATCCAAGTGGCTCATATAACGCTGGTCAGGATGCTTGGTTTTGATCTGGCCTGCACGGCTGCTGCCAGTCTCATCCCCCTCCCGTGCTGTTCCCATATCTTCCTTCCAAGCCACCCCCACCCAAAAACACCTCCGTCACACCTCCGTCCTATCCTCTCCAGCACCTTGTGCCAACCTGCCCAGGCTGTCACAAATCTGCCTTTTCCAGGTGCAGGTTGGGTGCTCCTAGGCCAGTGCACGCCCTTGCATGATACACTGCACTCGTGGGAGCGGACCTCGTAGAGGGTGGCAACAGCCCCATTCTAAGTGGTATTTGAGCAGCCTGGATTTGCTCCCCATTATTTCCTCAAAGTCTCTAAAAAGCTAGTATTGCTGGGATTTGAAGAGTCTGATTTTTGCTCAACAGTTCCACATCTTAACTAATTTCTATAACAGTACTGATTTCATAAGTACTATTTTCAGCATATTGTATCTCAAAATATATTCCATAAGTAGGAGAAATGTAAATATGTATTAAGATATACAAATTTTCAGAACTAATTAACTTGCTGAAAACTGTAGTGTGGATTAATTTGAACTTTTTGACAGTTTGAAATTCCCCTCTTTCTTAATGTCAGCTGCTACATATCACGGATTCGTTCCTTAAAAGCCTGAGCTAAGTAGCTGTGTTTAAATTCATCTTGAAATTGAAATTATTGAGAGTGCTGATATATTTCCTGTATTACAAAGACTAAATTAAAGTACTCTGAAAGAGATGCTAATTGAATCCCTTGTTCAGTTTATGATGCATCATTGATCTTACTTGAAATATTATGCTTTTAATGTTTCTTTCATCCATAACACTGTTCACAGCATGTAGCATTTTATTTTTCACTACTTGTGTGCCTGCACATTCTTTTCCTGAAGTTCCATAAATTAACTTAAAAGCCGAGCATAATCTTCCTTTTCCTGTTTTTAGATGAGGAGCCTTTCTTAATTCTGGCTGATCACCATGAAATAAGAAAAATCAGTACTGATGGATCCAACTACACTTCATTGAAACAGGTATAATTTAAATTATTGTATAAATTAAATCTTAATACTTATTATCATTTAGCGTATGAATAGAAAAATTCTAGTTTTATGAAAATGCAGAAATACTATCAATAAAATCAATTGTGTTTATTGTGCTTTGCTCTGAATCCAAGCTTAGGCTGGGCCTAAGCTTCCAATTCTTCCAATTCTTCAAGACAATTAAGTTTTTGAGTCTTTGTTCTTGTTTTTTTGCATCCACTACATATATTGCTAAATTGTCCTGGTCACAACATATTGCATTCTTCCATTTACACGTGGTTAGGCAAAGGTTCCATTAGGTTAGGTTCAATTTACAGGTGGTTAGAGTCTAGCAAAAAAGTATACAATGGTGGGCTTGTATAACCTCATAGTTGGCGACCCCTTAAGGGACTGGGCCCTTAAGGCCAATCCACACAAACAGGCTGAGCAGTGAGCTAATCAGTCTTGGAGTACGTGGTAAAAATCATGCAAGTGGTGCCAGGTTTTTGTGGCCTGAGCTTTCCTTCCTCCCCAATAACAGTTCTACTTCTACTTCTTAGCAGCTTGTCTGGGATAATCCAGCTGTTCTAACTGCCATCAGACTGTCCATCACAGATCCATCCCTATGCTGTAACTTATTTCTGCCAATATGAACCAATATGCTTCTTCGGCCCATGTATGTGGGCAGAGGCGTTAATTACTTGGTTTATTTATTTATTTATTTATTTATTTAAAAGATGTGTATCCTGACTTTCCATTTGCAGGAGCAAATTCTCAAGGCAGCTAACAACATAGAATCAAAATTTTATAAAATCAAAAATAGAATAAAACAATTTTATGCAAAAAAAAAAAAAAAGAAAAGGAAAAGGGGGCAGTAATATTTTGTAGGGCAAAATACAAAAACCAAGTTATAGAGACTTGGGACAGACAATGACACATCACAAACGCAAGACGAAACGTTTTGAGACCGCACTGAAAGGCCATAAGGGAGGGGAAGGCTCTTATTCCCCTGGAAGGGAATTGTGGTGCCACCCCAGAGAAGGCTCGCTGCTGTGCCATCATCCCTCTAACTTGAGATAAAGGTGTCACTTGAAGGAGAGCCCCCTCAGATGATGGGTCAATTTGGACCTGTGCCAGTGATATTGCTGGCTCAAATCTGAGTTGATCCATGTTGCTAAGTCAGGCCCCGAAAGGCAAATAGGAAATGGTACTCTTTTGATCACACTCCTGGGCCCACCCGGCCCCATTGCCATAATCCCCAACCTGTTTTAACCCCTGCCCTGCTCTCAACCACCTTCCCCATGCCAGTCTTATTTGCTCTGAGGGCAGCCTCCCGCCAGTTCCAGCAGGAAGGCTCTGGCCTTTCTCAATAGCACAAAGGCCTGGCGCACTGGTGGAACGTGTGTTTTGCCAGCATGCTTCTCTTTTAGGATCGGGACCTAAGCTTTATGACAGCAAAACAGGATCACATCATTGTTTCATGTCCTGGTTTGTTCTCTCATTGGTTTTGAAGCAAACTCTCAGTTCAAACAACTGAGTGGTGCAATCTAGCAGTATTATCGACCTAATCCTAGCTAAGTGGCATGCTGGCATCAGGACTGACTTTAAGCCAATGTGACCAATGTCAACACATTGGGCTCCGCACTATGGGGGGGGGGGGCTGCACCAGAATGGTGAGCATATTGCCTGCTGCTGCAGCTATCTGTATGAACTGTAAGTCAGTAGGGTGAGCAGAGCAGCTTTACCTTGGGCCCTCCCACCTGCCCCTGCCTCCAAACTGCCCAAAATGGGCCTCCTGGAAGTAGTTGGAGGTGGTATCATCATGTCACCACCAACTATTTCTTGATGAGTGGGGGTCCCAACGGGTGGGTGGGGGGCCACAGGAATGGCCTGAACATTGGGCCCTGCTGCTCCTAAAGCCAGCCCTGGCTGGCATAAAATGTATTCCACCAGCACACCAAATCTTTGTGCTGTTGCAAAAGGCTTGTAAAACCTTTCCACATGCCAGCAGCTCAAGAGCAGTAAAGTCTGGTGTACGGGTTGGGGGAGGATGGTGAGGGGGTGGAATGGGGTGGGGGAGGGGGGCAAGGGTTGGGCAGATTGGGGTCCAGTGGGGTTGGGATCAGCACACCTATACACACCTTATCCCTTCCTGAGCCTGATCCGCTAACACAAACTCAGACTTGTGCCACCGATATCACTGGCCGATATCCCCTAACCTCAAAGAGACCTCCAGCAACCAAAATTATCTAAAGGAATGGAGCATAGCCCACACTAATGCTGCTGTGAGAATTTATACTGGATTGGAATTACCACATGGGAATTTAAATTGGATTGGGCGGATTGTAATTTCATTATTACAGGTGGATCCACATTATCCGCGGGTTCAACAACCGCAGATTTGAGAATTTAAACATCCGCTGATTTTTGCATCCACAGGGGTTCCTGGATAATGCAGATATCCTGTAGATTATCCTGCAGATAATAGGGGCCTACTATATATTTACACAGATGTTAATATACATTTTTTAATTACAGTGTTTTGTTGGAATTCTCAGATTAGTTTTATTGTTTTATAAAAAAAAACTGACCTTAATTTATTTCCTTTTTAGGGCCTCAACAATGTGATTGCAGTAGACTTTGATTATAGAGAAGAGCTCATATATTGGATTGATTCCAGTAGACCAAACGGCAGTAGAATAAATAGAATGAATTTGAATGGAAGTGATGTCAAGGTGATTGGGAAGTTAATATGGAATTATAAAATAACTTTATTTGGATTAATATAAAATAGTTTGAGTTGACACATAAGAATGATAACACATACAAGATCAAAGAATATATTTTTCTATATAAGACTTTTAAAAAAAAACTAGATATAAACTAAGTTCAGATTATATGAATGTTTCCTTCGTATTTTATAGCAAGGACACAACACCCAGAGCCAAAGGTATGCATGTGCCACTGGCGCTACAGAACTCAGGATTGGGCTCTTAGTACTTCATGTCCAACTGATCTTTGCACTGGGGTTTGCCAAACAGAAACTTACTATGCCACATGCCAAACTACTTTTGAATCTCAGGGGACTTCCAAGAACAGATTGTTATATAGCAAAATGGTCTGCTGAGATGAGTTTTACAACAAAATAAAAATGGCCCCTGTTTCATAAATATACAAGCAACACATTTATGGTGGACAGTACAATATACAAATAAACAAAAATTATTAAAACAATCTAACAACAAAAATGTATACTGTCATCCACCTTGCACCAAGTACCATAACTATCCTCTGAAATACAGATATATTCAAAAGGTGAATTGTCATGCATAAATCAATAAGATTTATAAACTTGATGTAGGTACAGGATAGGTTACATGTTATCAATCATGTTTATGATAGCAGATATGTTTATTATCCATTTTTTAAATAATTCTTCATTTTTATATTGTATTTTCTGCCTGGATCTTAGTTGTTTGCTGTTTAAAGAAAGAAATAAAAATTCAGTTGAGCATGCCACAAAATAGCTTATCAGATCCTGGCCGTTGTTTGGGGAAAGAAGAATCAAAGGATTTAACTAAATTGTTATATGGTCCCCCCACGGCCTCTTGCACTTTTTGCGCCGACTGATCGCTGTCATGCAGTACCATAAAGCACATGCACGTCAGCGCTTCTGGCACAGCATCGACACAGGCACTTGCGTCAACGCCACAATGCCGGCACAAGCCCCTGGTGTGCTGCTCCTGCACCAGCTGAATTCGGCTGGCGCAGGGGCGGTCCTGAGTGGGGGAAAGGTAGGAGGGAAGGTGGAATAGGGCATGGGGTGTTTGTTCCGGGAGGCAGGCCGGCCCAGGGAGAGGGGGAGCTTGGATGCAGCTGTTAGGCCGAATCCAAAGCCCCAGGCCCTGATTCAGGGTGTGGGGTGTGCTCAGACCTGTTCAAACGCGCGTCCTAGTAGCCCCTAGGGCAGCGATGGTGAACTTTTTGGGCTCTATGTATCAAAACTTAGGAAAACATAATCAATGTATCAAAACTTGTATCAAATCTATGTATCAAAACTTAGGAAAATGCTTAACTTGGTTTTGCTGGCGTGTCAACCCTCCTCCCAAACAAAAGAGAAATAATTCTTTATATTCATGTATTTAAACAAAATACAGTCCAATCACACGTGGTGCTATGTATTACATAAAGAAACATCTAATAATTACAAAAATGAAAAATGAGTAAAACAAATTCAGTTTTTGTCATGTATTGGTGAATGCTGGTGTCCCACCCCAAACGTTGTGGTGTGTCACCTTTGACACGTGTGTCATAGGTTTGCCATCATTGCCCTATGGGCAGCTGGTGCCTACCCCAGCAGGAGGACAAACGTGACCTTACTCCATAGAGGCCCCAGCCTGCTCCCAAGGTATGCTGGATACAGTGCAGGCCCACTGGCCTGCCTCTTCCAGCGCAGTTAGGATTGTGCCCTAAAATAACTTTATACAACCTAACAGATTTCTAGGTTTGATCCTGTTTGTTTTTTATGTTCCTTAAGAAATATACCTAATCTCAAAAGTTTAATTAATTTTTTAATTGTATTTGTCCATGTAATGTAATTACTTTCCTTTAAATAACTTTAGCATTCGAACATTTTAAAAACTTTTTTTATTGATCTTCTTTGTTGATTGTATTACTTATGCAATTTTAATTTCTCCAGGTAGTTCATAACACAGCTGTTCCTAATGCACTAGCTGTTGACTGGGTTGGAAAGAATCTCTATTGGTCTGACACAGAAAAAAGGATTATTGAAGTATCAAAACTCAATGGCTTGTACCCCACCGTTCTTGTGAGCAAAAGGGTGAAGTTTCCTAGAGATCTCTCTTTAGATCCTCAAGTTGGGTATGAAGTTATAGTATAAATTAATGGAGTTAATTGATCATATCAATTTCAGGGTATACTGGTTAAAAACCGTACTTGTTCCTCTTCCTCCGCAGCTATGCTTACCACAGTTCAATATTTTGGGTTAGTTTATGCATCTACAAAACTGATATGTAGGATCACCAAAGCTTCTATCTTTGAATATTCTGAAAACTCAAAGTGAAAAAATTATGTATGTCTTATTTTTCAGAAGCTTTGTTTATATAGGGCAGTTCTAGGGTTCTGCCACTTCAAAGTGATAAAGTTGCAGCAAAATAATAATATACTATTACAAAGTTTATGATTCCATAAGTGTCGTTTTACAATCTATCCTCTACGTAAGTATCTTCATTAAATATACAGTTATTGCATCTTAAAAATAGTCTACTCAAGCACTATTGTTAAAACAATCCTGTTTAAACATTCCTGAGAGAATGTTTCCTTAGGGAAATTTCTAATTACTATTGAAAATAAATGTTTGAAATCTATATAATTCATAATAATGCTAGTAACAATGATAATAATAAACACATGGCCCAATCGTATCCATCACTGGGGTAGTGGGACTACATGGCTCACATAGTATCCAGCGTCGGAATTGAGCAGGCTGGAGTCTCCTCAGGGTAAAGACACATTTGTTCCCTTACCCTTTGTTGAGCCCCAGCCTGCCCAGTGGGGATCTCAGATCTGCACCAGCAAAATAACTGTTGCACTATGTCTGAGGAAAAGGCTCAGGAAGGGGAATAGGATTTGGCGAAGGATTCTTCCTCCAATCCTACCCCATTCCTTGGCCTTCTCCGCCCTTTTCCCATCCATAAACAACCCTTCTAATCCTCCTCCCACCCCTGCACTGAACAGCTCTCATCTCCTTCAGTGGCCACAGCTCTGGATTTGGTGGAATGGCTCAGGCCTTGCCACAAGCAGGTCTTATTCCCATCAAAAAGCACTTTACAGTGCTTTTGCAATGGTTAGCGCTAGTGCAGTCAGCAACAATGTCCTGATAGGTTTCTCACTTCAAGCTAATGAGGTAAATATCCATAAAGCATGTGTTATGATGGTTTCTCTGTATTGCAACATCTGTGCTTGGTTAGGATTTTGCAGCAGATACTAGACAGTGTCCTTTTACCTTGGATATTACATTTCCTGCCAGTCACTTCCGTGAACAGCATGGATTCACTCATCCTTTTCTGCGTATATAACAGGAAGAACTTCTTTTCATTCACAGCCCAACTCTATCGCCTGCCAGCCCAGAGGGCACAGCACTTCCAATGGAGCATGTGCTACATGCTGTGGACCAGTAGTGAACATTTTGACTTTCCTCCCCATAGGTTGCCTGGTCTCCAATGGCTCTCTTCAGACCTACACCAAGTCTGTAGCTGGTGTAAGGCTGAGGATGTGTCTGGGAGTAGGATCAAACAAACATGGCTGCAACTGAGATCCTCCAGCCTCATATTGTCCCCAGCCAAGCCCAATCTCTGTGCCAGTCGTCCCCCCCAACCACCTTCACCACCAATCTACCTGCTCCAGAGGAGGTTCTGTGGCCTGCTAAGGCCAGCACAGGGCTTACTGGCTCCTACATTGTTGGTAGCAGGCTGTACGTAGAATGATGGGGCAGTAATGATTTCAGTAGCATCAGTTTTACGCTGCAGGATCACAAGATCCACGAGCATAATGCCAGCGTAGGATAGTGGCCTTGGTGTACCTGTGCAAGAAAGTAACCAATACAGGGAGAAACTTAACATGATGAAGTTGCAATTATATGTCTGTTCCATTCTTACATACATTTGAGGTGAGTCTTACAATAGCAATACAGAGAATGCATATGAAAGTGGTCCTGCACTTTCCCTTCTTTCTTGCATCGTATCTCCCTTCAGTTCCTTGCTCCAATCACTTTCCTTCATTCTGATATCAGAAGCAAGTTAGGAACGGATAAAAGAGCCTAGAATTATGAATTGCAGGGAGTTAAAGAACAGGAAAGGAGGAATACTGTCCTTTGCACTCCTTTTACTGTAAGATCACTACCATCCACTTTATATACTCTCTCTCTCTCTCTCTCTCTCTCTCTCTCTCTCACACACACACACACACACACACACACACACACACACACACACTGAGCAGTACCTGTATCATTCATCAAAATAGTTGTCAATTTTGTTTTCTAGATATTTGTATTGGATTGATTGCTGTGAGCATCCTCACATTGGCAGAGTTGGCATGGATGGTTCTAGTCAAACAATTGTAATAGACACATGGATATCTAGACCAATGGCTCTTACAATAGATTATGTCAACAGAAGACTCTATTGGGCTGATGAAAACCATATAGAATTTGCTAATATGGATGGATCTCATCGAAATAAAGGTGAGTTGCTCTTTTAAAAATAGTAAAGTTGAAATATCGTCCTCTTTAACTAGGCTTCTTTGAATTTTGCATACACTGATGGTTCAGTCCTATCCCCCAGTCCATAGCATGAAACCATGAAACCCAATGAAACCCATAGCATGAAACCAGTGGCGTCTCTACAGGGAGGGCAGAGCTCTAAGTTTTGCAAGAAGCCTTACCTTGCAGTGGAAATCACTCCTCTCCTGCACCGTTTTAGCCAATCCTCACAGGGAAAAGCAACATCTTGGCGTTACTTACTGGCTACAGCAGCAAGGGAGAGGAGTGATTTCCACTGCAAGGTAAGGCTTCTTGCAAAACTTAGAGCTCAGCCCTCCCTATAGAGACGCCACTGCATGAAACCAAGCATCCCAATGAAGCACATGTTGCATACTATGGTGGGTGGGTGGTCAGATGGCCAGTGAGAAGTTAAAAAAACTTTTACTTGCCTTCTGGTAGGCTGCCTGATCACTAATGGGTTTCCTTCCTTTCCCCCATGCCAGGTCTTTGCTGGGTTAAGAGGAAGAGAGGCAGGGCATGTTAGGCTAGAAAATGGGGATAGAATCTGTATTGTGCTAGTACCTCTGAGATGCACACCTTCCTTCCGTTAACACCCCCTGCCCCCAGTCTGCTCCTGAATTGCCCACAGCCTGACCACAGCTTGCCGCTTCCTCCACTTGTTCTGGGACTGACTGGATCTGTCCAGTGGTGTCATCTACTCACCAGTAGACGGTACGCTGGGCGGGACTTAGCGTGATCGATGGCCCGTCCACTCACTTCTGCTTTCTTTGTGCTCCCCGCACGGCTTTCCCTCGCCTCGGAGGGGGCACCTGCTCGCCCAGGCACCCGGCGCACCCCCCACCCATCCCCCCTGGCAAGCAGGCGCCCTCTCCGAGGCGAGGGGAAGCCGCGCAGGGAGCGCGAAGAAAGCGGAAGTGAGTGGACGGGCTGTTGATCACGCTAAGTCCCGCCCGTAGATGACACCACTGGATCTGTCCTTGGCAGGCGCATGGAGTCCCACTCATTTGGCCCTGCAGCTCTGATATATTTAGAAGTGGACCATGATCTACAGTGCCACTGCGGCATTTACGATGGTGGCATGTGAGTTCTGGCATTGTAAATGGCCCATAGGATCAATCTGTTAATAGATTATTTCATACCTAAATTGAAATGTTTTATAGCAGTTTCAAATGTTTTTGCAGGTGTTTGCCATGGATATTTGTCCACATTTTACAATTGTTATTACAGTCCTGTAGGAATTATATTTAAAGTCTTCTTAAAATGTCATATTAGTTTAAAATATGTATGAAACAATATTGACTGAATTTTAAGCCTTATTTTTATATGTACAAATTTCTTACTGAGGACATTTAGCAATATATGAGGTGTTACGTAAACTGTATTCATCTTCAAACCAGTAAAATATTTTATAATTACAAACAGCTAAGCAATAGTACAATCATTTTCTATGAAACTAGAGTCTATTGCTTCCAGTGAATAAACCAGCCCCAATTACATAGAATGTTTATGAATAAAAATAGTACAAATACCTGCTTGACGTCTGTCATATTTGAATTAGCATAATTTCAATTTAAGATATAAAATTCACATTTTAAATTAGCATATGGTTAATGGATATTGCAGAATTATTGATACTACAATATCTTGGTTGGTTCAAAGTATAAGAAGGAAGTACTTAAGTGGTCATTAAGAATATATAATTTAACAAGCTAGAAGGCTTTTTTTAACTCATAAAATGCTATATTGCACAAGAACTTTTGACAAAATACTCAAAAATACTCTTCCAAGATGAACAAGTTAATTTACTATACATTACCTAATAGACCAGTCAGATTCCAGTAGCAGACAGGAATTATATCAGACTGCTTTCTGTACTTCCTGTATACAGGACTTATTAAAAAATTGTATCGTATTGTATCGTAACCTTTATTGGCATATGTACACACACAGAGACGTACAAATATACAAACACAATTAAACTGCAAGTCAAGAATAACAAAAGAATCCTACCGGCAAAACCCCTCATGTATGGTTATACTTCACCACTTGGTGCAAAAAGGCGGCTATCTGTTTTACTAAGCTTGGCTCCGTCGTTGACAATAAAATTTCAGCATCTCAGACTCAAGGTTTTGATGCTTCGTTTTCAAAATAGGATCTAAAAACTTTTCCCGGGCCACAGCATGGAGAGGGATATTAAAAAATAATGCCAAAGATATTTTGAATCTAATCAGAAATTCCAAGTCTTAATAATTGGTATTGGGATCATTTCATTTTTCTTTAGGATTTGTGAAGGATCAGGATAATGAGACAGCATTCCCCCTAAGGGCATGGCCACATGGTCCCCACACCTCTCAACCAAGTGCTGTCCAGCTTGGAGCTCAGTTGACCTGAGTTCTCAGCTGAAAACTGGAAGTGCCAATTTTTGGACTTCTGGTGGCCTTAAGGAACCTCCTGAGGGCCAGCCTCCCCAGGCCTCAGAAAATCTCCAGAAAGCCAAAAACTGGGAATTTTGGGAATTACCAATCTGGAAGTGCCAATTTTCGGCCTTCCAGAGGCCTCAGAAGGCTCTTGGAATGCAACCAGACCAAATTCGTGTGGCCATTTGTGGATAAACATATAATCTTTTTGTATGATGAACTTGTGGTATGTATTATATATCACACTGAATAAAAGTTCTATCTGTAGACGAAAAGCCTCTGACAAAACTATTGTTCGTTGATTAAGATTTTTGTGTATAGTTTTAACAGCCTTTTGAATAAAACATGCTGTATTATAAACTTGCGTAATAAATACAGTATGTGCTTATTTCAATATATTGAAATGTTGCAATCTCAATATACCTGGCAAATTGTCCAGCAGGATTTAGATCATTTTACCAGACTGGGCTTAGTAAAAATTTCAGGCAATTGTCCTGATTGTTTATTGCCAGCAGCTACTGTATTACTGCAGATATACGTATTTCCATTTATTAGACTCTGATGCTCTCCTCCTGTAGTGGTAGCATGAAAGAGACCTCTTCTGGAGAACGCATGCACATATAAGACATCTGTGCACAGGGCTTGTGCCAGACAGCCTCTGAATATTGCCACACCGCATTGCAAGCAGTTTACTTCATTTAATTGTCCTCATGCCTTGAAAACAGACATTTTCAATTATTTGTCACTGTTTCTACTAGAATTTGAAGTTTTTAAAATAACTGCTTTGCATTCTATCTTTCATCCACATGGTGGCACTAAAATTACTTTTTTATATCCCACTGTTACTCTTAGGAGCAAAGGGGGTACATATTCTTTCCCCCCCACTCTTATATCATTCCAACAACCCTGTGAGGAGGTTAGACTGAGAGATAATGACTAGTCTAAGGTCAATCAGGAAGCTTCATGGAAAGTGGAAAATTGAACCCACAGTACATGTGTGTGTTGCACACCAGAGTAGCTGAGGAGGGGTCACTGGGGTCACATCCAGTGATGTCATGCAGGGGGAACGCGGGGGAACTCAGTTCCACTAGTTAAAATTAGGGCTGACTCCACCCACTTCACTCTCCCTCCTCCCCCCTCCCAATTCCTCTGTAAAGAGCTTTTCTTCTTGGTTGGCCGGCACTCAGAGGGTTAAAGGGAGCGACTCCGGATTCCTAGGGGGGGCGAAGGCAGTGATGTCATTCAGGGGGAATGGACCAGAACAGGCGTTCCGGATCCTAACGGGCTCCGTGGCTGGTTCCGGGTTCCCGACAAGTGCCAATCAAAAGTGAGTTCCTGTTCCTAAATCATTTGAATGACACCACTGGTCACATCACCCCAGATGGCCTTCTTTTGGGGACAGCCTTGCTGTCACTGCCACCTCCCTTGCCCCACTCCTCCAAAAATAACCAGAGCTATGCTTTGTTCACTTCTGAGGTGTTCTGAGGCCTTTGGGAGGACTTTAAAGGTCACTTCCAAGTTGTGGAAAAACATCACCCTGAGAAGTCCTTCTGAATCTGAGGCCCAGGGAGACTCCTTGCCCCCCCAGGCCTTAGCAAGTCTTCTAAGGCCTTAAAATGTCACTTGTTTTGTTTTGAATGGGAAGTGATATTTTAAGGCCTTCTGAGGCACAGGGAGGCTTTCCCCAGGCCTCAGACGGCCTTATAAGGCCTTAAAACGTCACTTTTTAAGGCCTTCCAAATGCCTTAGAAGGCATTCTGAGGCTCAGGGAGGCAGCAGTTGGCATCTCCAGACTTTAGAATATCCTCCGGAGTGGGGCACACCTTCCAGTGATGCCACTGGTGCTGCATCCTGTGGTAGGGGGCAGTCATAGAGATGGTTACCTTACATTTGTCCCCTTACCTTAGGTCTGCATTGGTGCTGGCAAGTTGGTTAGGTTTGGGTTGAAAAATCACACAGACTGGTCTCATTGATAAGCTAGTCTTGATTACTAACATAAATTGGGGGAAAAGAAGGCAGTGAATGGAAATGGATGAATTTCTTTATTATTCTTTAACAGTGTTAAGAGGGTGGGCCAGAAGCCACTGTGTGGCTGGAAGTAAAGAGAAAAATTACAGTTAATTTGCAATTTAAAATTGCAGTGGCTCTGTGGCTTCCACGCAAAACCGTGGTCAGGTCCGAAGGGATGAGAAGCAAAATTGCAATACAAACCTTTGTTGAAGATGAATGGGTTGGATTTTTCAAAGTTGTATTTTTTAATTTTGTTTTGTTTTGTAGTCAGTCATAGCATCAGGATTTCATTCAGTTTTCTCTGTTTGAAAATGTCATGCCATCACTACTATCAATGAAAGACTCCCATTGTCACATGATTGCTGGGGAAGGAGGAAATTCCTTTTTCCATGCACTATCATGCTGAATACAAGGGGAAAAAAAACAAAGCTTGGCCATATTCTACAGAAGCAGAAAAATATTTTACTCTTGGGTATATATTATATGGGTGGGAGATCAGACCCGGGTGGGGCAATAGGATTTCCCTGTTGAATGCTGCATGGAGGTGGTGCTAGCTAGTTGCACACCGTATGTGTCCCAAGCAATAATTGGAAATAAAAAAACAGTTATGATGTTATGAAGTTGCTTTTTTTCTTGGCTAAGTGACTTGTGAATGAATGAATACCAGCTGGTAATGAATACCAGCTGCAAAGGATCTCTTCAGCTTCTGAATGTGGAAATCCTTACACAAGTTGTATGCACAATTTCAATTGAATTTGTGCAATGGTCTTCTCATCTGAATATGGAAGTACACAAGCAGTATTCTGCTGTCAATTCTCTGGATCCCAATCATTTATTTCTACTATGGTTAGGCCAACAAAACCTAACCAAGCTCGGCTGATGTATCCATCCTAGATACTTTGAACTGGTAACAAAGAGCCCCCAAGTTTGACAGATTGTCACAGCAATTATTCACAAGTTATGCATTGGTTGTCTTTGTCAGCTTTCGCAGTATGGAATATTTTAACAGGCAGTCTTCCAAAACTGAACATTAATCTAATATTCTGTTGCAGTTCCTAATCAACATATTCTAGGGGTGATTGCTCTCACGTTGTTTGAAGATTTTGTCTACTGGACTGATGGAAAAACCAAGTCAGTCAACCGTGCCCATAAAATATCTGGAGCAGATAAAGTATCTCTGATTAACTCATGGCATGCCATAACTGATATCCAAGTGTATCATTCTTATAGACAACCTGATGGTAAATATTTTATCCGTGCATTGAAACATTATATATTCCTGACTTCATTAAAGGTTAAAGTTTGTGGTTAGCAATAAATTTAGGCAGATTTACATTGCATTGTTCAAGAAAGAAAGAAAGGTAAGATCATGATTCAAAGTATTATCATAATTTAAAAGATTCAGCTGTTAAATAAAATGAATGCACAGTGTGATTAAAGTAGATTGTATTTGTGCAGTTATATATAATATTGTGTTAAATCAGGTTATAAAAGTGAAAGTGTACAGAGAAGATAATTTTTTGTTGGATTTGCCAGTTTAAGGTCCATTGACCTTTGATTTGAATGTATTACATTAAGCATTTATAACTATTATTTCCCCTGGCGTGCTTTATGTATTTACCACTTTTATTCCTTTTCCGTTGGTTTTTTTTTTTCTTATTTTTTTCTTTCTTGTACTGTATAACCATGTTTTTGGTTCCTGTGTTAAGACACTTTACATTTAAAATAAAAACTGTGTTTTAAAAAATAGAAGTGTAAGTGTACTGCAAAATTGGGAAAATACATTTTTCCTAACTAACAGTATCTGCATCAGAATATTTAGAATATCTCAATATTAAAGTGTTGTGCTAAATTCTATTTTACAATATTCTCATTGTTTGTTTTTTATGTAAATTAATATTCCAAGCAATAAGCAGGATCAGTCAGGTCTTACCTAGAAATCATGAACTCTTACCAGATTCATAAGCTTGATATCTGATAGAATTTGATTTATTTCCAATTCCAAATTGCTATCAGAATATTTCCTACTTTCACATGCCAGACCATCCCTGTTGCTGCCTTTGCAATGACTTGCACCTGACTGAAGGCTTAACACTGTCACTAAGACCAATCACATCAAGAGCCTTCATTGGCTTAATCAGCTCTTCTATGCCCTACTCAATCCATCTTGTGAGTCCTGGATGGAGATGGAAGCAGTGACAGTCCAAAACTGGCGTAGGCACCTGGGAGATTCTACAGACCTATTCTGTGTCCACAAGCATCCCTCACTGAGCACCTTGAAACCATTAACCAGGATACAGAGCTTAGAATTCACTGCTAGAGCTTGATATTTTTGAAATATAGATGCTTCCTTAATTGAATTAAGCTGCAATCCTGTAATGTATACTTGAGAATAGGATTGTGCTGTTATTTTGGCCTAACAGTAAATGCTTTAATTTCTTAACCACTGTATTGTAGGACAGCTTGCATAAATATAAGTATTTATGTGGATGTGGATGGGGAGAGTGCATATATATATATATATATATATATATATATATATATATATATATATAAAACTATGAATTAATGTTTAAGGATGTTGCCACTATTTACCAGTTTTCTACAAAAGCAAAAACTATTGATTTTTATATAGTCATATTAGTATGCTTTTGTTTCCTTTTTTATATTCATAGTGCTTAAACATATGTGTACATTAAATAATGGTGGCTGTAGTCACCTGTGCCTCCTCGCTCCAGGCAAAACACACACTTGTGCCTGCCCCACCAACTTTTACCTCGCTGCAGATAATAAGACCTGCTTATCAAATTGCACTGCGAGTCAAGTAAGTATGTTGCTAAATACATGGACATTCCTTACTAACAAATATAGATATTTTAAAAGGGACACCAGACATAACTTTTATTAATTTTAACTTGCTTTACATTGGAGCATCAGGTTTGACTTTGTCATTGTACATATCAATGACAAAAATATCAATGACAAAAATAACCCCATGGGAAGTGCAGTCCTAAACCCCATGTGCAGTCCTAAACCCCATGCAGCATCAGAGCAACAGGGTTGTGCTGACGCTGTGCCCTTAGTGCCGATACAGGAGCGCCGATTGGCATCCCCGCATCGGCGCTAAGGCAACAGGACCAGCGCTGCAGGCAGTGCCGGCCCTGCTGCACCTGCGCTGAGCCTCTTGCGCCAACCGAAGTCAGTCGGCGCGAGGGAGGCTCTGTGCTGAGGTGGCACGGGGATTGGAGGGAGGGAGGCAGGGGTGGGACTTGGGCGTGATGTGGGCGGGCTTTGTGGCCATATGGCCACATCCTAATCCCGTGAGGGAGGCCACGCGGTCTCCTTGGATCTGTGCCAGCTCTTTAGCAGATATGTGAGAAACACATAGGGGAGGCTGGAGCCTCTCCTATGATAAAGGAGTGCACGCTCCCTTGCCGCAGGGAGGCTCCGGCCTCCACCTGCCCAGCGCTGGACAGGGCACTGGCTGGCCAGCGCTGGGTAGGATTGCGCCCTAAGGCTGTTTACCTGAAAATTAGCCCCACTGAACATACCAACACTTACCTTCACAGCTGGATCTTGACCTCCGTGTCAGGCCGCATGGGCTGACCTCAGGGCTGCATTGCCCTTACCCTGGTGCTGGAAAGTAGGTTAGGATTGTGCCCTTATTACAATACATTCTACAATTTGCAACAGGCTCCAAATTCTTTGACTCTGTGGTGTGTGTGTGTGATATATTTTTATTGGACTAAAAAATTATATTATTTCAATATGAATGTATTAGTATTTTAAGTCTGTCACTGAAACTTTCATCCTGCAGTTCCGCTGCAAAACTGACAAATGTATTCCCTTTTGGTGGAAATGTGACACGGTAGATGACTGTGGAGATGGATCCGATGAGCCCGAAGAATGCCGTAAGTGTAAAAGGGTATATCATTTAAAAATGCTATGTTGCAGACACTGGAAACGAACCAATCATTTTTGTATTGTAAAAATTATATAAAATCATTGTTACATTTGTATTTTTATACTTGTTTGCTTCCTATATATATCAAATGAACAAAATTACCAAACAGTACAGTAATTTCTATTACTGATGTTCAAAATTATCATACAGTGAATAAATGTTTTTTGAATAACTTAGTACTTTTAACCAGCCTGGTTCTTTTACAATAAGGAGAATGGCAGATAGACATATTTTAAAATAAACAAAAAGAACAACAATAAACGAAATGAACAACAATAGAACTTTTCCCATGAGTTTGTCTTACAATTCAGTGTAATAACTCACAGCCTAAAGTGGTGGTTCCTAAAATCCTGATTTGGCTTTGGGAGCCCTGTAGGTAGTATCCCTTGAGGAGGCTTCTGGACAGCCCCCCTTACTGAATGCAGCGTATGATCCCCTGGCACAGCTGCAACATAGGAGTGTTTTGTTAGGATTGGGCTGTTAGAATTGGATAGGATTGGGCAAGCAGGTGGCCGGTAGGTGCTCCAGCAGTGCCGGCCACCGCTACGCCAATTTGGGATGGGGTGGGCGGGGGGGAGGGGAGAGGAACCAGGTGGGGGACGGTAGGATCCAACCACAAGGGGGTGGAACCTGGCGATGGCTTCTACCACTAGATTGAATCCCTGTGGGTGGCTCAGGCAGCCAGACACTTGGCTGCTCAATCCACTGCTGGCAAAATAGCCAGTTGTGAACTGAGTAGCCCCATTGTGAGCGGCGTGACTTTCCCTGGGGAAAGGGGACAAATGTCCCCGTCTCCTGGGGAGATTCCCAGCAGCTGCCTGGCTGCCCCTGGATGCAGCGGTAGCTTTTTGGCTACCACTGTGCCTGCAGTTCAGGACTGGGCCCTCAGATTGCCAAAATATTCTTCAACTGTCATGCCAGGTCATCACAAAGAAGGACAAGGTAGCCTCTCTCAAGCCAAATCTTTATACCTGAGAATGCATTTTCTTGACGATTCTGACCAATCAGAGCCCAAAGCTTCCAAAAATGGCATCAGTTTTGCCCTCATGTCAAGTTGTGGAGATATAGCATGACCTAGTTAGTGAATGGTTCAAGCAGTTTCCTCATAAGGAAGCTTATGCCATAGCTTCTTCACGAGGAAGAGGCTTAAACACCAAGGAGGCTATGCATTATCCACAAAACTAGATATGATAGTGGAAAACTGATGCCTTTTTTGGAATTAGGAACCCAAATTTCTTTAAAAATGCCATACATGTTGGAAAACGTTTTTCTGACCCTCAATTTCGTAGGCCTGTATATTTACAACTGTAAAAAATTACAATGTAAAAGACTCTCTCTCATTGCAAAACATTGTATTCGTATTTTATTAAAAACTACTGTGTCTTGGAAGGGAACATTTTCATTAACTTAATTGTGCTGAGGTATTGGCACTTTTAAGTCTCTATTTATTGCTAAAGAAATAACTAGCTTGTCAGCTTTGCAATCCTTTTTCATATGGCATTTAGAGCATATAAAAATTACTGATAAAAAGCATAGTTTTTCATTCTATTACCAACATACGCAGCTGTTCAACACTTGCTTATTTTTCTAGCTGAATTTAAATGTCAGCCAGGCCGTTTTCAGTGTGGAACTGGACTCTGTGTTTTGCCAGCCTTTATATGTGATGGAGAAAATGATTGTGGGGACAACTCTGATGAACAGAATTGTGGTAGGTCATTATATAGAGAGTAAAAAAAAATGATTAATGTGTAATCCGATTGGTTGGTTGCTTGCTTAATGTGTAATCCTAAGCATATAAACTCTATGCATATAAAATATCACTGAATTCAATAGAATTAATCCCACGTAAACATATTTAGGATCACTACTGTATAGGACATCATAATACTAGGCTGCATCACTCTATAGGTTTACAGGCTGGACTTCTGACTCTTCATTCCCTTGTATAAGTATTAATAGCATTTATCCCCTTTCCAGGGTCTTTGGTAGTTTTCCATAATACTGCATCAGCATGAGAACAGTCCTTTTTATGATGCAGAATCTATTGTTATACAAAGGTTTTTACAGGGGGCTGTAGACATGGCACCACACAAGTGCTAAAGCCAAAGAAGAAATCCCATTTTCCCAACACTAATGCGATCTAATGCTTACACAAAAGAGTACTAAGGAGATTTGATAGAATGTTAGAAGGTTGTGGAACTGCAAAACCCTGCCTTTTTTTTCCTGATGTATGATGCTGCTTCAGCAGCTGTGGTACATGTTGCTGTTTAAATCTCATTAGCTGAAATGCAGTGTAATATCAATCTACCAATAATATTTACACTTATCATTAATGGGTTGGAATATAATTTCATTAAATAGATCCATAAAAATCTAAAAGCACAAATTCCTAAGTTGCTGTGGAGTCCAATTCTCAGACTCATGCTGAGCCTGTCATGCCCTTAATGAAATCATCAGAAGCATGAGAGGATCCAATCCTTTCCTCCTTTATTTTAAGGGAGCATTATTACAGCAAGAACAGCTCTGATCTCCTGACCTGGTCATTATTCTGTGCTCCATTCTTGTGTTTGATCTGGGAGTGCCTTTAGGAAACTATTGCTGTTTGCCCTATTACCAATACCAAGAATGCCAGTTAAATTGGTGAGAGAGGAGGGAAAATCCATTGACACTCCCCTTGCCCACTGTGAAGATTCTACATAAAACCATAAGAAGAGCACCATTGGATAACATAAGAAGAGCCCCGTAGGCCAAAGGCCCACTTAGTCCAGCTTTCGGTATCTCACATTGGCCCACCAGTTATTTCAGGGAATACACAAGAAGATACTTCCATTTCGCTGCCACTCCCTTGCACCTGGCATATTGAGGCAGCCTATTTACCCTTGCAACCCCCAACGAAGACACCAGACTGCAGCTTGGGTACAGCTTTGGCCACCTCATTAAATTCAATTGACTTTAAAACATGAAATCTACTGAACACAGCTTACCTCCCTTGACAGTCTGCCAGCCAGCTATCATAAGAAGTACTCTGTGGCTTTTCCTCCTGACCTGGGCAATGCCACTTGCCTCACTTTTGTACTAGTTGGGGGAGATTGATATTTCTGGGAAGGGCTTGCTCTTTGCTCAAGAAAGCCAGAACTATCTTGTGGCAAAGGGGGATAATTCCATCAAGAATTCTTGTCTGAGGATTTGTAGCTGCTGTCCACTCAGGCCTGGTGGCAGAAAGGTTTAGGATGGAAGAAATATGTGTAAAAGCCACTTTTTGGCATCATCACTAGTTAGTGGGGATATCTATTAGGAGTTTTCTCTGAGCCTTTAGCAGTGCACATTGGAGAAAAAGGATATATGAAAGGGATGAAAAA
Organism: Lerista edwardsae; assembly: GCA_029204185.1. NCBI lineage: Eukaryota > Metazoa > Chordata > Lepidosauria > Squamata > Scincidae > Lerista > Lerista edwardsae. Next base: position 5,095,857 of record JAJKFI010000014.1, read on the forward strand.
GATATGAAGAAATGAAGGTGCTGTTATTGTGCAGACAATTTACTTGGAATTGTGGGGGAAATGAAGATTCAAGATAATAATAATAGCTAGATATAATCTGTTGTTGTTGTTGTTTATTTTATTTTTTCCAGATACACATGTTTGTTTATCAGGTCAATTCAAGTGCACCAAGAATCAGAAATGTATTCCAATAAATCTCAGGTGTAATGGACAAGACGACTGTGGGGATGAAGAGGATGAAAGAGATTGTCGTAAGTAGTTGTGCTGGATGTGCAGAAACTCCAAAAAAATCCATACCAAACTTTGCTGTTAGGAGAATATAAGTTCTCTTTTGATTCAATAACTTCTTATAAAACAAGCAACAGGGTTAGGGGAAGATTGATGCCTTTCACTATTTGGGAGAGTAATAAGATGTAAAATTAGTATTATTTAGTATCTTCCGTGAATATTCTGGAGAGGATGAATAGTAGGTCATTCAAAACCCAATCATAACCTCCCCCCTGCTATAGCATGCAGCTATACCTTCAGAGCCATTCACAGCTCGGAGAGCAAAGCCTTCTAGCCAGCTCTCTAAGCCCAAATGTCTCTGGAGAGGAGAAGGAGGGGCCATGTTACACAGGAGATCATGCTCCTTCAAAACCTAGCGTTCCATCTTGATGGCATGCAGCCAAAGGAGAGAACCACACTGTGAAGGTTACAACTGGGACTGAGGATTTGGCGGATCACAAGATCCGATTTGTAAAAAACCCATTGAAAATACGGTGGTTTAGACTAGCCTGCTAATGTAAGCTGCCTTGGGCATTTGCTTTGACATGGGAAAGGCGGGGTATAAACAAAATAAAATAAAATAAATCCCCCCTGTAGGAATGCCACTGCCTCAGGCCTGTGCCAACTATATAGCAGAAGGACCAGATAGGATCAAGCTATGACACAAATTAGAGTTTTGTTTTAAACTAAAATTAATATTTCACATATATGGATGGAATCTTGAATTTCATAATTTGTTGTCAGTAAAGCATATTTGTATATTCTCTTTTTTTAAAATGATTTTGAATATTGTCATTTTGATAATGTAGGAAGTGGTAATCACTACCTTATCTTTAGAACTTCTGAATGTTAAAAAACAGCCCCTTAACTTAAAATTTTCTTTAAAGCGGAAAACAGCTGTTCCCCTGACCATTTCCAGTGTAAAACCACAAAACATTGCATTTCTAAACTGTGGGTATGTGATGAAGATCCAGATTGTGCTGATGGATCTGATGAGGCAAACTGTGGTGAGTATAAATGAATATAAAACATTTCATTGTGAATGTTTTTGCCTGTAATAACTGATAATAAAGTCAGATTCTTTTGTCCAGGTATTCCCCACCCCCACTCCAAACATACCTGACACAGAAATTTGGGGCATGTGTATTAATTAATTAGTGAGATAGCAATTGGTAAATGCAGCAAGTTCCATCTAGAACACTCACTCCACACTCAGTAGACACCTAACTTGATGGCTATCCTGTAAAAGCTCTCCTTTGGGCGAACCACCCTAGCTCTGATTCCAGGATCACCTTGCAGTTCATCTAGCTTCATCATTGCCAACTGCCTTGGAAGGGGGTCAAGGAAGCTGAACTGCTATGCCTCAGTGGTGGCCCTAGTTTTTTTGTGCCCAGGGGCAAGCCTTCCAAAACCACTCCCTCCCCAGGGTGAAAAGGGCAGCCCCCACCAGAAATAACTGCAATAATGAAGTCACCAAAATAACTTTGAGGTGCTCCCTACCCTCCATTTTTTGTGGAAGGAGAGAGGGAAGGCTCTGATGGTGGCTTGATTGAGCCACTGCCAGAGTTTTTCCCTGCCATCTGTTCTCTCCTCCATTTTAAAAGCAGAGGAGAGGGTGGACAGCGGGAAAAACTTCAGTGGTGCCTGCAATCACAGCCACCACCAAAGCCTTCTCCCACCCCCTCCTCTCTGCTTTATAAGCAGAGAAGGGGAGTGCGGGTGGCAGGGAAAAATTGCTGCCAGCTTGGAGGGAAGCCCCCCTCCTCCCCCTGGAAAAAGGAGAAGCCAGCTGCCTTCCAAGCAGGGTGGAACCATGCCACTGCCAGCATCAGTGTGGCTTGCTTCCACCTGCTTGGAGGGAAGCCACTTTCTTTTCTTCCCCTGGGGAGAAAGGAAGCAGTTACCCTCCAAGTTGGGCAGAACTGCACCAATGCTGGCTGCATGGCCACAGAGGACAGGTGGCCCTCAGAGCGTAGGGTGCGCAATGCTTGAATACTAAATGGGGGGGGGGGAGCAAATTTGGTCCCGCCACTCCCATTTGGCATCCAGGCCATTTGCCCTCATTGACTCCCCTCTAGGAAAGCTGCTGCTTTGCCTACCCCAAACTCGACAGCCTATAAGGTGGGTGTCCCAATTCAACCCAAACTGGGCAACTGGTTCTGTTTATTCCCCTTTACTTACATGCCTAAGGGCAGACACCATATTCCTAATGCTAATGCCTATCCCTAATGCTACTCTCCCTAATGCTAATCCTAGTCCCACATTATCTTGCCAGACATGGACTAACTGGTGCATGCCCCTCATGAGCTCATTGTGGGATATACAAAAAAACTCAACTCCTATGCCGATCTGGAGTTAAAGCAAAAATTGTTATCTGGCCTCAAAGAGTGACCAGCTAATCTCAGACTGTATCAAAAGGGGTGGGTTGTGAGGAACAGAGGACGGAGTGCTGCTGGACAGTTTGACACATCTGTTGCTGTGTTTATCCTGACTGATTGCTATCTGACCTTGGACTGTATTTGGACAACTCTACATGTAAGTCCCTGCAACTTAAATATACAAGCTCTACAGAGTTAACAAGCACAAACCATGGATTGAAACCACTTATCACGACATACCGTATTTCCCCAAGTATAAGGCGCACCAAAGTATAAGACGCACCTTAATTTTGGGGCCAGAAATTTGAAAAATTTCTGCCCGGCACACCCCTTGAATAAGACGCACCCAATTTTTAGCCCCCGGTTTTTGGGGGAAAAGGTGAGTCTTATACTTGGGGAAATACGGTAGTTACAGAAAATGACAATACAGTCTTGTTGGATCCTCCATTAATAGCATTGGATAAAGATTTGCCTCTGTTTTGTAGAATGAGTAAAGAGAGTATTCATATTAAAAACAAAACTAAACTGAAGCCTATTATGTAGAAGAGGTGACGGAGGAGGTCACCATCTCCACTGGGGGAGAGGTGAGGAGAAGAGAACAGAGTAGACAGGAGCCACTTCCTTTAGCCCACAGGCAAAATGTGTTGGAGCTGCTGCCACCCAGACCAGGCAGCAATGCTATCCTGCTTCCTCCGGCGCCTTCCTCGTCTGTACAGGCTTCTGCAAGCAGAATCAAATAGGAAGCTCTTAAGGACGAACTGGATGAAATGGAAGTAGCAGAGTTAGAAGCGGAAGCTCAATGATCCCAAGACATGCCTGCACTCACTAGGCCCCTTAGAAGACATTGTTTTCTCTCTCTCTCTCTCTCCACCCCCCCTCCCGCACCCTTCCCCTCCGGCACCATTTATTTTTCTTCATCACATCACTTCCCTGCACACGATTCGCCTCTCGGGCACCCACTGCCCCCCCCTCCATCACTCCCCTCCTCAATAAATGAAGCAGTACCAACTTTTCCCCATCTCTCGCTGCTTCATTTGCATCATCTTATCAGGACACATTTCTGTAGAGAGATCCCGGCCTTTTTTGTTTGTTTCCCTCCCTGCTGCATAACAACCTCCCCCCCCCCATCATTTTGTTACACCCTCTCACTCTCATACCTTTTGTTTTATTGGTGTAAAAGACATAAGACAAAAAAACCTTTATGTGGTGTGTGAAAGAGGAAAGGAATCAAAAGGGTGGGTGGGTTGAATTTATCACTCGTCAAGGAAAGAAGGGTGCTGGGAGGCTTCAGTGCTGCCTACCAACCCTTAGAGAACCTCCCCCTCGCTGTCCCAGCCAATTGCTGCCCACATCCTGCCCAGAATGTGCGTTCTGGCAATACAGTTACTCAATGAGATTGGGCCCTAAGTGCGTTGGCTAGTGAAATGTGTTTAATGCAATAGTTGGTAATGTACAGTATATATAGTACAAATATTTTATACTACTAAATTGCTCTAAAATATAATACAAGTAGTGTTTATTTTTGTTACAGATAAGAAAACTTGTGGACCTCATGAATACCAGTGCAAGAACAGCAACTGCATTCCAGATCATTGGAGGTGTGACAGCCAAAATGATTGTGGTGATAATTCCGATGAGGAAAACTGCAGTAAGAAACTCCTGGTTTTGTATCCTGTGATTAGCGTTATAACATGAAACAGCTGACCTAGATATGGTTAGCAGTGACTTTCGACAGGGCAATTCACGATGGCAACCCCCCTCTTTTTGTGATTCCTTGCCCTTCTAGGTTCAGGCTCCTGTGGTTTTTAATTTTTGCTGTACTACTAAAACATTTTAATTCAATCTGGCATTTGCCCTCTCTTGATTCACCCTCTCTTGATCAAGTTTTAAAAGTTTCACCATTGTTGTTTGTTTTCATTGTTGTTTGTTTCATTGTTGTTTGTATTTTTTGTATCATCTTATTTTAGTTCGCTAACGTTTTCCTTTTAACTGGATGCCACTTTTTAATTGTGTTATGGAAAAGCAACATGTAAATTCTGTAAAAAATCTATACTGAAAACCTATATGATTTACTGGCTTTACGTGCGTGCGTGCGTGCGTGCGTGCGTGCGTGCGTGCACACACAGACACATATAAACTCTTAACAGATTTGGGTCTTCCAAGACATTTGAGTTGAGGGTGGGGATGGGGTCACTATATTTTTGTACATTATTTTGTGGTATGTTGAGTTGGTGCTGCTTTGCCATTTTGTTAGGTAGCAAAATTCATATAGAAAACTAACTGAAAAAAGTAGAAAAATCAGTGGAAGATAGAATAGTGTTACCCAGGGGAATATGATACAGTGATGTGCAAGATAGGAGAATGCAAATCAAAGTAAGGTCCATCCTCCATCCTCCTGTATGCAACCAAGGGACAGACAGGGAGAGGGAAGAGTCCTATGCTGATCCTTTCCCTCTGATGCAACCATTACTGCATCAGAGGGAAAGGATCAGCATAGGACTCTTCCCTCTCCCTGTCTGCCCCTTGGTTGCATACACTGTGCAGCACGACAGCCACTCCTTGCACAACTCCATGTCCAATTGCTCATTTCTTTCCCAGTGGCTAAGCTGGAATTTGCATTCTATTTATTTACATAGAATATTTATAGTCTTTTTACATTATATAGAGTTTACATTTTTGTCAAAACAGAATATCTCCCATTCTTACACTAAGGAAAAACATTTTACATCTAGCAGCAGGTACTGCTATTCACAGATGCTGTGTGAAAATTTTAATGAGTCTGACAATATTATTTTCCTAAACAGAGGGAAAAAACTTTCCATTGAGCTTTTAATGTATTTGATGTATTTCCATAATAATAAATCTGCACACATTATTTTGTTTTTATATTCTAGATGCAAACTTCAAGTAAGCATCTCTTAAATATTTGGAGTACTTATATAAGCTAAGCAAAGTCTGTAGCTGTATTCATTTTCAATAGCTACAGCAACAAGAACTGCAAAAGATTGGCTCAAAACATGTTGTTAAGAAAATGCTGAAGGAAAGAGTTTTCAAACTTTTTATTATATACTTGGACCCAAATTCTAGTAACATTAAAGGCTTTTAGAAATGTTTTGATTGTTAAAATAACCTGTCTTACATTGGCTTTTTTTTGGAACTGAGTGAAATAATTTGTATCAAACATTTGTGAATTTAAAGTGGATTGTCATTACATATGTATAAGGCTAAACTCATTCTTCTTTCAGAACCACAAACATGCACTCAGAAAGACTTTCACTGTTCAAATGGAGACTGTATGTCAGCAAGATTCTGGTGTGATGGAGATTATGACTGTGCTGATGGCTCAGATGAGGTAATGATCTTCCAGGGGCCACTTCTCACAGAAATACAGCCTGATAGGAATACAGGGATGGTGGTGCACTAGCACCCTCCTGGCTCAGTTTGACTCAAGAGTTGCAGACGCTCCAAAGGCAGATGTGCAAATCCCCAAGGTTTTCAAGCAGCCAATTGCTCAAATTCAACCACTTCCACATCCTCTTCCATCTATCCCAAACCCTGCAAGAAGAGTGCATGCAGTTGCCATCACCATATCCTCCAAACGTTCATGGGTGGGCTTATAAGCAAAAAAAAAAAATAAAAAAATCTAAAATGCATAAATCAAATTTTGTAGTGAATGTTCTGCAAATAATCTGACCATAACCCTGTAATTTGTGCCTGTATATAGTTGATTTTTCATGCATAGGTATTATGAAAATGAGATAACCCATGCATGGGTGTCCAACAGCCCCAGAGGCAGGGAAGAGACCTGGTGGGGCAGGAATAGTGGTAGGTGGTGCAGGAATAGTGAATTTCTCAAAACAAGCCCAGAGTCAAAAGTCAGAATTATGGATTTTGTAATTTTTTGCCTAAAACAAAACTTACAAATTTAGGGGCTCGGGTAACCTATCTGCTGGACTTCCAAGAAAAGTTAAGGGAATTTCAATAAGATTTGCTGGTTTCCATTTGGCTTGTTACAATTTTAATAATTTTTAATAATAATTTTAATAACAATTTTAATAATTTTTAATAATAAAAGACCTGGGAAATATTTGGGATATCTGGGAAAGTGTAACATCACAAATCTATGCTGGGCTTAGATCTTACTGTGGCAGATCTTGCGATCCAACACCATAAGACCCAGGCAAGTGGTACAACAGCCACTCCACTGTTCAATGGACCATGGTCACCAGGCTAAATAGCCAGAAACCGCAGGTGAGCTATAGCGGCCCACTGAACCTCTTCCATCCTCTTGTGCTGCTAATAAGTTGACAGTGGGAAAATTCAGAGGATCATGGTGGGGAGCAGGCCAGAAATGGGTCAGGAGGGGAGGATCTCAGTGGTACAAGTCAACATCCTATCCCCCATTCCTGGCCTGTACCTACCCCCCCCCCGGGGTTTCCTAAGAGTTTCCTAGCAAAAGAGCTAGAGAAAATCTAAGCTAGGTTCGTAGCTAGGTGACCTACAAAGAGATTTTTTACTTATCCCTCCTGGGCAGTGGTGTCATTCAAATGATTTAGGAACTCACTTTTGATTGGCACTTGTCGGGAACCCGGAACCAGCCACAGAGCCCGTTAGGATCCGGAACGCCCGTTCTAGTCCGTTCCCCCTGAATGACATCGCTGCTCCTGGGCCATCGGGACACATATATCCCATAACATGCAGTGCCGCTGACAGTGTGTGCGCTGCATGCTATGGGCCAATGGGGAGATAGGATTGGGTTGAAAGGGACTGGTGCTATGTTCTCAGAGTACTACCAAATGCTGGTTATTTTCAGAGGTGGTCAATATTTTCCATAATAACTCCCTTGTTTAGTTCACATTATCTTTTATAGGATATTGCAATTAATTGTATATTTTTACTTATGACAGAGATATTGTGATTCTGGTTGCTTAAAAGACCAGTTCCAGTGTTCCAATGGGCAGTGCATCGCAGCAAAGTGGAAATGTGATGGACACGATGATTGCATTCTTGGCGAGGATGAGAAAAATTGTGAACCAGGTACAACAGCAATGGGGAAAAGAGGTTGCAGTAGCAAAAGATTAAAAAAGAAGTGCACTGCCTTATACTGAACCTGATCATTGGTCTATCTTGCTCACTATTGCATACGCTGCATGGCAATAGCTCTCCAGTGTTTCAGTCTTTTCCAGCCCTACTAAGAGATGCTGAGGATTGAACCTGGGACTTCTGCATGAAAGCCATGCACTCTACCACTGAATTACAATCCAATATTGTCACAGCTATTTGAATAGATTTTAATGCCAGATTTTACTATTCTCTTGTGTGCCTAAATAAAAAACACACAACATGTAATGAACCTGCAGTGAGCAACAGCTTCTCAATGTATAAAATGTGGAGGATGCTATTGTAATCATAATTTCAAGTGAAATTTACTTAATAATTTTCTAGGAACTCTACCTCATTAAAACAGGATCTAGAAATCTGCACTGACACAGAAACAATCTAGCTGCTGCAGAATGGTCTCTAAAATTGGCAGGCATCAAACTTGACAAGTCTTTTCCTGCTTAGCATTTCTACATATTTTCTAAATAGTAGCTGAGGGAGGGGGCATGATCTGTTTTGGGACCATGGAAGAGATTTATTTCTTTCCCCACTGTAGTCCTGATTCAAATTGGACCTACCCCCTCATGGGTATTTCTCTCAAAACAGAAGCTCTCATTGGTGCCAAAGAAAGATTTCCTTTTATGGAAAACATGAGAAAACCTGGGGTCCCCTTTGGCATCAGACAGTGGACAGCCAACTCACTGCCACTGCTCCGGCAAGCCAACTGCTGGTACAGTTCCCAGGAGTCTTGGAAGCAGCCTTGGCAGTTGAACTCAAGGACACAGACCATTCAGACAGCAGAGTCCTTCACCAAAGTGTATTTACATGAAGCACGGTGATACCACAGCATTCAGCAACGGTCCCTTGCAGGGAACCAAAAGTAACTCATTGTAACAATGTTTTCTCTCTAGACCAACATAGTGCTCCACAGCACTCAAGCTCACACAGTCTAGGAGCAAGTGCTCTGATTATATACATGGGTTGGCCTATCAGAGCCTGTTGCTGGGCAGGCTCAAGGCCAATCAGTCACACCCTTTTTCACCTGTGTCTGGAGTCACTCAGCAGGCAATCAGCTTGCACCTGCTGAGTGACTCAGCTCTTGGGACTGGCAGGCCTCCTGTTGTTGCTGCTACGGCCGAACCTTTACTCAGGCCTAGCTGTGGCCATATAATACCCTGGAGTATCCTCCAGCAACTCTCCTCGAATGGTATGGGGCACAAACTTTAACAAAACAGTGAACACAGGCAATCCCGACTGAAAGTGTCATGTAGGAAAGCGATAAAGCCCCCTTACCCCATTGTAATCTCAACCCAGATTTCTCCTCCCATGGTTTCTATCATAAAAGAAATTTGTATAACTGCTAAGAATGCAATTGAAATATGCAGGTGAAAATAAGAGCCTGTTCTATTACAGGCAAAATACAGCCAGTCTGTTTCTTGTGTGCAATAGATTTGTGCAAATTCAACTTCACACAGTCAGCAAACAAGGACCAAAAACCAGCAGCTTAAGTAATGCAGTTGATTCTGCCTGCCATACTACTTACTAAATACGTGCCAGCAAGAGAGCCTGAGATTGGAGATATGAAGCTGCTGTTCCATCTCAGTTTCTGTCTGTCTTGCCATTTTTTAAGTAAGATCTGCCATTTTTCAGAAATTTCTAAGGCAATTTTGAGCATATGCTGTTTTAGCTTTCTGCTCTGACTCATGGCCCAGCTCTAAGCCCATGTTATGATGGTGGAGCATGTGTTCTGCCAGCATAATGTGGTTTCTGGCTGTTGCAAACACAGAAGCAGTGAGCAGCTGGGTCTGCACGGCAATGGACTGTGGACATCTGCTGCTGAGGTGGGGAGGGGTTGGAATGGGGCGGAGGATGAGCAGAATGGGGAAGAGATGGGGTGGGGAGAATGGCAGATTGGGTCCACGAACGAGGAAGATTCAGTAGCTGCAGCGCCTGCCAAATCCTAACCTCCTTCTTGGCTGAATCCATTTTCATGGTCAGTGCAGACTTGAGCAGGTAATACAGCTAGTGCAGGTCCAATTTGACACAATTGGGCCAGCAAGGGCTTGCCCTGGGGGAAGGGAATAAATGTTTGCTTTCCCCAAGGAGGTCTCCTGAGGGTGAAACTCCCTCATGGGATTCAGCACCATGTTGGAACTGCTGCATCACCTTGCAGGGGAAGAGGTAGGATTGGGTTGCCTGGAATGTTACCCTCAGGCAATTTGCAATTTCTGTTCCTTTTCTTTTTAAAAGTATTCTGGGTTGTGTCCTAATGTTTTCTTCCTTAGTATAAGAAATCCTATTTGTGAAGGAGAAGAAGGAGATTGTATTCAAATCTTCCTTTTCTTCTGCAGCATTCTACATCCCGTTCTTGAGGGTTAGGGCACCCTAAAGAGCAGATATTTGGGGAATGCCAGAAGGGGACCACAGAGGGAAGAAAAGATCTGTAAAAATCCCTTCTCCCAACTTGTGCAAAAGAGGCTTCTTCCATGAAAAGACCACCTTAGGATACAAACCTATGCCTTCCAGTTAAAACATTCTCAAGGTTGCTTATACATATCTGATGAAAACTGCCATACATATAGCACAATAAAAACACAGTCCAAAAACGTATAACCCATCAAAACAACTGAAGAGCAATAAAAAGAATAGATAAAACCTAATCATTGGCATCAAACGGAACATTAGAGTGTTTTTCAAGCAGTCTCCTTAGTTCACAGTTTTGATTATTCCCTTTATAGTTTCTTTTGGTTGAATTAAGGATAAAGGGAACTGATAAGGTGTAATTGATCTGAAATAATTTGTTAATGCCTGCTGAGCATTCTTAATGACAACTGTTGTAACATTAATGATTGCTATTTGTTTCCCTGCCCCCAGGACTTATTTAGGTGATTTTACTGTGATTTACTAACTGTATAGACAGAAATGAACAGTTAAAGTAAGCTCCCTGTGATCAAACTAAAGTTGGAAAATTTAATAAAACTCTTCCATAAGAAAATGGATTCTATTAAGTGGCATTTGTCTTTACTAAGCATCCCAACTATAAATAGTATAGTGAGATACTAGTCCACTATATTTGCCTAATTCTAATTATATGTCTGAAATAGCATCTCCTACCTGCTCTTCAAGTGAGTATATATGTGCCAGCGGAGGATGTATCTCAGCATCTTTCAGGTGCAATGGAGAATATGACTGTGCTGATGGTTCTGATGAGGTAAGTAGTTAATTACTCTAGATCTGATATAATGTTTTGGACTATAAACTTCGAAATCTGAAGTAATAAGTATTGTAGCATTCACTTTCAAACCTGCAGTACAGTTGGGTACACAAAACTCAGTCCATAATGGACTTCTCTGTTTACTTCAGTGAAAAGACAGCTGAATTTTCCACTGATAGAAGTAGCAGCAGGGCCTTTCATTGATCGCTCACAAACTGGAGTTGTCTGGCCAGCTCTTTCTGGACAGTTATGACTCTTTTTTAGATAAAACCTGGGTTGTAGATATCTAGAGTTGTTGCTTTAATTGTTGCTTTCTCTTCTACTGTATATTTATTTTAATTTCTGTGGGTTTTTTATTGTTTAGATTTAACATTTTATACTGAGGGTGCAATTGTAACTGGGAGTTAGGCTGGCATAGTTAGACCAGCATAAGGGACACCGTAAAGTAGGTTTGGACCACTCTCAGGGTCAGAGAGGCCAGCACATAGATGTAGGCCATCCTCCTTGATTTTGAGAGTGGTCCAAACACACTTTATGGTGGCCCTTGTGCCACCCAAACTTCACTGGCCTAACTTTGCCGGTCTAACTCCAGGATAGGATTGCACCCTGGTACTTTTCTTTTGCTTGTGTTGTAACCTGTTTTGATGATGTAAATAAAAAAGCAAGCAATAAATTCATAAATAAATAAGTAAAAATGGGGGACTCCTTTTGTACACAGGACTGCTGTGTGCTGATTGGTATAAGATGCTGCATTCTAAGCAGAACAAGCACAATACTACTCACACAAGCAAAATTCCTCAGCCCTTCTCTTTATTGAAGCCCCTTGAACCCATATGGCCATTACTGGAGATTGGGGATCCCTTGAGATTAGTATGTGTAGCCAGGGAGCAACAGTTGGTGAGAATCCTTGGAAACTGGGTACATGCACCTATTACAAGTGGAGCACTGCCCACTTTATGGGGATTCTTTTAGTCTCACTGCAGACTCCGATGTCACATCTCAAGCCATTCTTAAGAGTCCCCGCCTTTCAGAAGCAGCTTTGGGGGAGGGGGGGGAATTCAAGGAGCTGCAGTAAGGAAGATGGTGTGGACAAGATAACTTCTGCAAATGTGACAGAGCTCATGCTCATGATATAACACAATGGCCCTCATTTGTAATACAACACGGAGATGCAATTTCAAGTATTTCAGTTCAGTAGTGATTGTAAAGTTATGTCAATAGAACACCAATTCTTCCATTATGAGATAGCAAAAATGTTGATTTAAGCAAATTTGGTTGAATGTTCATTGTTTTGTGCATAGCTCTGTATCTCTTGCTGGTAAATATTGCAGCATATACATGTATTTGAACAGATGGATTGTGTAACAGAGTGTAAGGAAGATCAGTTTGGATGTAAAAATAAGGCACACTGTATCCCTATCAGATGGCTTTGTGATGGAATCCAAGACTGTGTGGATAACAGTGATGAACAAAATTGTGTTAAAGGTGAGATTCATTTCTTCACTAGCTTGACTTTAATAACAGACTTCTCAGTGGAGGTGAAATATTTGCTTTCTTAGAGAAGTAGATAGATTTTTTTAAAAGAGCACTAATATTTTCAGGGCGCAATCATTAGGTATCCTAGTTTTTTAATGTTTCTGTAGCAGTATATAAATCAGCATTCAGTAGAGGTAAGTGATCACGTTGCATGTTGGATTTATTTCTCCATTTATATTATTATAACAACATTTCATAATAGAGAATATAAGCATACAGTACATTCTCTTTACAATTCAATGGCTTCTTCATTGTATCTTTTGCTTTAATAATGGAAAAGGAAGAAAGTAATTCTGAGTGTGAGTTCGTCATGAAAAACTTAAGAACATAAGAACCCTGCTGGATCAGGCCAAAGACCTATCTAGTGCAGCTTCCTGTATCTCAGAGGCCCACCAGGCGCCCCAGGGAACGCACAACAACAAGATGCCTGCATCCTGTTGCCACTCCCTTGCACCCGGCACTCTGAAGTAGCCTATTACTAATGTAAGGAGGTTGCACAACCCATCATGGCCAGTAGCCCACGATGGACTTTTCTTCCAGAAATCTGTCCAATCCCCTTTTAAAGGCATCTGGCCACAGATTAATTACCTACTGGTAAAAATTTCCTTTTATCTGTTTCAACACTCCCAACCCTCAATTTTAGTGGATGTCCCTTGGTTCTGGTGTTGTGAGAGAGGGAAAAGAACATCCCTCTATCCACTCTATTCCTTCCATGCATAATTTTATATGTCTCAATCATGTCCCCTCTTAGGCGCCTTTTTTCTAGACTGAAGAGCTCCAAACACTACAGTCTTTCTTCATAAGGGAGGTGCCCCAGCCCCATAATCATTTTTGTTGCTCTCTTCTGCACCTTTTCCAGCTCCACTGTCCTTTTTGAGGTGTGGCGACCGGAACTGTATGCAGTACTCCAGATGTGGCCTTATCATCGATTTGTACAATGGCATAATAATGTTGGCCGTTTTATTCTCAACCCCCTTTTTAATTACCCCAAGCAGGGAATTGGCCTTCTTCACAGCTGCCGCACACTGGGTCTACACCTTCATCCACCAGCACCCCACCAGCACCCCAAGATCTCTCCCTTGAGCTGTCACAAACAGCTCAGCACCCATAAGCCTATAGATGAAGTTTTGATTTTTTGCCCCAATGTGCATCACTTTACGCTTGCCTATGTTGAAACGCATCTGCCATTTGGCTGCCCATTCCCCCAACTTGGAGAGATCCTTCTGGAGCTCATCACGATCCGTTCTTGTTTTCACCATCTGGAAAAGTTTTGTGTCATCCGCAAACTTGGCCACCTCGCTACTTATGCCTGTCTCCATGTCATTTATGAACAAGTTGAAAAGTACCGGCCCGAAGACAGATCCCTGGGGCACTCCGCTTTTCACCTCTCTCTTGTGAAAATTGCCCATTGAGCCCCCACTCTCTGTTTCCTGGCCCTCAACCAATTATGAATCCATAAGAGGACCTGCCCTCTTATTCCCTATGAAGTTTCTTTAGCAGCTTTTGGTGGGGACCATGTCAAATGCCTCCTGAAAATCCAGGTATATGATATCCACAGACTCTCCCACATCCACATGCCTGTTGACCTTTTCAAAGAATTCCAAAAGGTTCGTGAGGCAAGACTTACCCATAAGAAGCCATGCTGACATTCCTTCAGCAAGACTTGTTCCTCTATGTCTTTTAGGATTTTATCTTTGATGAGGCTTTCCACTATCTTACCGGAACAGACTGGCTGACCGGCTTGTAGTTTCCTCCTCCCTTTTTTAGATTGGCATGACATTGGCTATCCTCCAATCCTTGGGCACTGTGACTGTTTGAAGGGACAAGTTGATTACTCTAGTTAGGTCAGCAACTTCGTTTTTTAGTTCCTTAATAACACTTGGGTGTATACCATCTGGGCCTGGTGAATTATTTATATGTTATTTATCAATTGGATCTAAAACATCTTCTTTATTAACAATTATCTGACTTAGTTCTTTAGTTAGGAAGGGCTGTTTGGGCAGTGGTATCTGCCCAAGATCTTCTGTCGTGAAGATGGACGCAAAGAATTCATGTAATTTCTCTGCAATCTCCAAGTCCCCTTTTATCTCCTCTTTTCCTCCCTCACCATCCAGTGGGCCAACTGCCTCTCTGGCAGGTTTCCTATTTCTAACGTATTTGAAGAAGCTTTTATTATTCCCCTTTATGTTCCTAGCCATGCATTCCTCAAACTCTTTCTTGGCCTCCTGTATCACCTTCTTACTTGTCTTTTGCCAGAGTTTATGTTGTTTTTTATTCTCCTCACTGGGACAAGACTTCCATTTACAGAAAGAAGCTTACTTGCTCTTTACAGCTTCTCTAACTTTGTTTGTCAGCCATGCAGGCACCCTCCTGGACCTAGTCAAGCCCTTCTTTCTTTGTGGTATACACTTCCGCCAGGCCTCTACTACTGTTATTTTAAACAGCCTCCACGCAGCCTGGAGGGACTGGACTCTTTTTACCTTCCCTTTCAATTTCTTTCTAACTAGCCTCCTCATCTGAGGGAAATCTGCCCTTTGAAAGTCAAGGGTTCTTGTGTCAGATTTGCTCTGCACTCTCTCCTGGACATGCATGGCAAAACCAATCACAGCATGGTCACTGTTCCCCAATGGCTCAGTCACATTTACATCCCTAACTAGGTCCCGAGTACCACACAATATTAAATCTAGAGTCACCTGTCCTCTGGTGAGCTCCATGACTAGCTACTCTAAGGCACAGTCATTCAGCACGTCAAGGAATCCGGTCTCTCTTTCTTGACCAGAGCACCAGTTGTCCCAGTCAATATGAGGATAATTGAAGTCCCCCACTGTCTCTCTTGGTCACCCCGATTTGTTTCCTCATTTCAAGGTTTCCTTCAAGTTTTTGATCCAGAGGACAATCGCACACCCCCACTACTATATCATTATTTTGGCCTGGTAGTTTAACCCATAATGACTCTATGGTGGAGTCCGGCCTACCTTCAGTTTCTGCTCTGCTGGATTCTATCCCTTCTTTGACATAGATGGCCATCCCACCCCCAACACGCCCTTCCCTGTCCCTCCTATAGAGTTTATAGCCTAGGATTGCAGTATCCCACTGGTTCTCTGCATTCCACCAGGTTTCTGTTATGCCTATTATATCAATGTTTTCCCTAGCCACCAAACACTCTGAGACTTTGGGCATTTGCATAATAACACCTATCTACGGGGTTCCCTAAGGAGGGACTCTTATTTGATCCCGTTTCTCCACCTCTCTTTCTACTGGACCAACTGTCACTTATGCTTGACGTTCTATTTCCTACTCCCCCATTACTCTGTGGTACTCCCTCCCCTGTAAGTATGAGGAGTTCCGAACCGGACACTGATCAGCTCCTGTCGGCTTTCCCCCAGGGATCAGTTTAAAAGCTGCTCTGCCACCTTTTTAATGTTAAGCACCAGCAGCCTGCTTTCATTCTGGTTCAAGTGAAGCCTGTCCCTCTTTTACAGGCCTGACTTGTCCCAGAACGTCCCCTAGTGCCTAACGAATCTAAACCCTTCCTTCTGACACCACCGTCTCATCCACACATTGAGACCCCTGAGCTCCGCTTGGCTAGCTGGCCCTGCGCGTGGAACGGGTAGCACTTCTGAGAATGCTACCTTGGAGGTCCTGGCTTTCAGCGTCCTGCCTAGCAACCTAAATTTGGCTTCCAGGACCTCCCAGCTACATTTCCCTGCTTCGTGGGTGCCAACATGCACCAAACCACTATCTCCTCCCCAGCACTCACCAGCCTATCAAGACGAGACTTGATGTCCACAACCTTCGCACCAGGCAGGCAAGTCACCATGCGGTCCAGATATCTGTCACAGACCCCCCTCTATATTCCTAACTATAGAATCACCCACTACAAGGAGCTCATGACCCCCCTCCTGCCGAAGAGTATCCTTAGTGCGACTGGATGTGGGCTCATCACTGGAAGAAGGGGTCCCTCCTGGGGGATTGATTCCCTCTGCTCCACGCTGATGTCCTCCAGCCCTGGGACTTCTTACCTTGTCAGCTGATGAGCTGCCTGTCTGAGGGTGGGACAAAGCCTGCAAGTCCCCTGAAGTCCCATTGTGGTCCCTCACTGCCTGCCTCTGCGTCTCCAGGTCCGCAACCAAGAGACTGCTAGAAATCTTACATTGTGTGTGTGTGGGGGGGGGGGTTTGCTAGACTCTCCCTGAAAATGGAGCTCAAGGTCTGTTCCCCTAAACCTATATACTCATTCCAGGGCACTGAACTGAAGAGCAAGATGTGCAGTTAGGGACTTCCGGTCCATACAAAAGGCTGAAACTTGGTTCACACGGGATCTATGGCATGTCTTGCTAGATAAAATCAGAAAATGTGACATTTTATTTGAGGGGTGGGTGGGTATGAAGATTACCTCATACCACAGGTTAGCATTATTTTATTTTTGCAGGTGGAAACATATGTAGAGCAGATGAATTCCTTTGCAACAATTCACTCTGTAAACTCCATCTTTGGGTTTGTGATGGACAAGATGACTGTGGCGATAACTCAGATGAACTCCCTGAAATATGTGGTAAGCTTAACTCTCGGTCCAGGTCCAGTATGTTGCTGCTATTGCTTTGGCTGACTTCAGTCTCTTTGCCTCATACATTTTTTGGCTCTTTCTTTCCCTGTGAATCTGTTCTTCTTGTCCTTATAGTCATCCAAGACAGCTAACAATGATAAAAATTACAACACAATATAAGATAAAATACAAAAAAAAAAATTAAACAATAGGTAAATTTAACAATTACAGTAATTTAACAGTAGTGATATAAACCATAATTTAAGAGGACATAAAAGATGTGTGAAATAAAACAATTTACAGGCCACACTGAAGGGTCATAGGGAGGGTTCGGGTTGTAATGCACCCAGAAGGCAGTGTGAAGGCTTTAAAGGTCAAGGCAGCTCCATTGTTTTGGCAGCACCACAGAGAAGGCCTTACCCCAGAACAATCTTCCATATCAGGGGATGGGGTGTGGAAGGAGAAAGTGGTCCTTAAGGTACCTCAGCCCCGAGGTGTGAAGGCTTTAAAAGTCAAGATCAGCATCTTGAATCTTCCCAAGAAACAAGCTAGCAACCAGTGCAGCTGAAGGAACAGCAGTCTAGAAGAGTCCAAACTGCCTAACTCCCATGACCATAACTGCTTCTGTGTTTGGCACTATTTGCTTTTCTGGGCAGTCTTCACAGGCAACATTTTGCAGAGCGTATTATAGTCATCATGATGTCACCAGTGCATGGACCACTGTGGTCAGGTTTGAACACAGCTGGTGCATCAGCCTAAGGTGAACAAAAGTCCCCCTGGCCACTGCCACTATCAGAACAGAAACTGGAGCAGCAATGAAATCAGGATACCCAAGCTGCAAACTAGCAGAGGGAGTGCTACCTCATTCAGAAAATGCTGCTGATCTAATGCCTGCATCATAGCTTTCCCTACCAAGATAACACCTGTTTTGTCTGGCTTCAGTTTCTACTTGTCCACATTCATCCAGGCCCCCACCACTTTATTCCAAGAAAGTTTGCTTCAGTTGGCACCTGGTAGTGAATTCAGTATTTCTTACACTAATTTCTTCTCCCAAATCTAGCCACATAACATTAACTTTAAGGATATGTTTACACGAAAATTTGATTTAAAAGGCTGCTCACCTAAAAGTCTTTTATGTTTTTGATGGAAGCAGATGAATAAATCTAAAGTCATGTTTGTTTACAAAATATGCATTTTTTTTCTTTTTCACAGTAAAATTTCCATGTCCCCCAACAAGGCCATACCGTTGCAGAAACAACAGAGTTTGTCTGAGACGTGAACAGATTTGTAATGGGATTGATGACTGCGGTGATGATTCAGATGAAGATCACTGTGGTAGGTAATTTTAGTTTGGGTTACATTAAAATAAAAGAAGTATCTTATTTTACGAGCATCACAATACATAGCCAAATGTGGAAATTGTAGGGCAGTGGTTCCCAGACTTTGTCAGCTGGCAGCTCCCTTGACGTACTGGGCCATTTGGCACTGTTCTCCATTAGGGCTACAATCCTACATTGTATAGGGAGGCGGGAGGGGTTGCAAGATTTCTACAGCTCCCTTGATTGGTTTCCACAGCTCCCCAGGGAATCATGGATCATATTTGTGATGACCAGAGTGTGTGATACCCAAATGCCTTTTCAAAGAGTGTTAAAGCATATTAGAGGATCAAGGCAGAGTTACCAGCATTTTTTTAAAAATGTAAAGTACATACAGGAGAAAAACAATCACATGCAGGGCTCCAGTGTAAAAGCCAATTGTATTACTATATAATTTGGTGGTGACAGGAAAATGGACAAGAATGAAGGTGCACAGACTTTACTAAAGCGCTCAAACAAACAGAGGGTCCAAACTGGACCTAACTGTCAGGATAATCATATACTTTTCTACTCAGGCCCATTGTATTCAATAGGGCTTACTCCCAGGAAAGTGTGTATAGGATTGCATCCTGAATTAGCTCATGCACACTTAGGGCCCAATCCAGTGGTCACCAGTGTGGGCAATACGAGTGTACAGCCAGCACTGGTGCTGGAAAGGTGCCACAAGGCACCTCCAGTAGTAAGCCCTTTCCACTAGTGCTGTCCCAGTTTGTCCAGCAAACCTGGGAGATATTCACAAGGAGCTGGAGAGTGGGTTCATCACCACGGGCACAGCACCATTTCTGGAAGGGTGGGGAGGACAGAACTGGGCAGGGGAGGGGCTGAGTGAGGTTGGGACTGGCTGTGGCCTCCACCGCTGGACCTTAACCTTCTTGTTGGGCCACACAGAGGCCCTCATGCCTATGCCAGCAAAATAGCTGGCTCAGACATGAGGAGACCCATCAGCAACCCTGCGGGGTTACCTGGGGGAAGGGGATGAATGTGCCTCTGGTGGTGCCTCCATTTGGCTACTGCTGCATCCACGGTGCTCAGTCCAATTAATCTATACAGTGGGAATTATTAATCTATACAGCTGTTAATCTATACAGTGGGAATTATAAACCTAACTTTCACATACAATGAAGCCATGTGGAAAGTGGTAAAGAGGAGGCAAGAGGAACTATGTAGAAGGACAGAGTAAAGAGGGAGGAAATTTGGGGAAAGGGACATGAGGAAATTAGATGGGCTTCTCAGAATAACCTGAGAGAAGGAAAGGAAGGTTTTGGGGTGCTAAAGAGAAACTGGGGGTAACAATTAGTGGGAGAGAGGTTTTGGTGGTTCAGGCAGTGGCAAAAGATTGTGGCTGGAATTGGCTGGAACTGAGGTCAACAGGGAAGGGGTGAATCTAGAAACAGGCTAGCCCACTGGGGAAGCTAGAGACAATTCTGGAAAGGAAAGTGGTTCATGGGGTCTTACCAATACCAAGTGCTACCTGGCACAACTATACAGGGAGAGACTAGATCAGCTGCAGACGAGAGCTCAGCCTCCCCTGTCAGAAACCAGGTGGAGCACATGTGCAATGTGATTCCCTGTGATTGTGCACATGCTCCATCCAGTTTCTGAATGGTTGCACAATCACAGGGAAAGCTGAGCTCTCATGTGCTACAGCTCTAGTCTCTCTCTGCATAGTGACAGGTTCCAGCCTCTAATTATGATATGACCTGCTACATTACTATGCAGCCATGCATTGAGTCTTCACACCCGAAAAGCAGAATTATCTCCTTAATACTTCAATATTTTATTTCTTTGCTATATGTTAATAATATAAAGTTTGCATTTTTGTAATTGTTACTTTTTGCAGGTAAAACTATATACAAGGCAAGACCTTGTAAAAAAGATGAGTTTACCTGTAGCAATAAGAAGTGTGTTCCGATAGAACTAGAGTGTGATCAGTTTGATGACTGTGGAGATGGCTCAGATGAGCAAGGCTGCAAAACAAGTAAGTTTGATTCAGAAGCTTCCTGCACTTTATTTTTATGGAAGAAAACTATTATCCTTTACACCTCCTGCTGTACAGGATCTGCTTAATTTTATGGGACTTAAGTTAGCATGAACATGAACAGAGAATAACCTAACCAAAGGCCCAATTCTACCCAAATTTCCAGGGCTGATGCAACTGTGCTAATGGGGTGTGTACTGCATCCCTGCTGTGAAGAAGCAGTCACAGAAGTGTCTTTGAGGTGATGGAACATTTGTTCCCTTACCTTGGGACTGCATTGCAGCTGCATCAGTGCTGGAAAGTTTGGATAGGATTGGGCCCCTAGTATTTTATAGTTTATATAAGTGCAGCGTGACTGGGATCATAATTAATTTCACCATCCAATGAGGCGCTATGATAAGGCAGAAGCTTTTTTGCAGCTAGATTTTTGTTTTATGTTTCTGCTTGAGCAATTAAATTACTATTGTCAGAGACATGTTGCCATCTTTTCAAAACCATTTCCCCATGGTTCCACCTTTTTATGCATTTCATGGTGTTTTGGGTTAAAGTTACATGTGTTTCATACTGTGAATTTTGTCTTCTTTACTTGTTTCGTGAGGCAAGAGGGTTCGTGGTTAGACTCAGAATATGGTATGCATAATTCACAATGCTTGAATGTTATGAAGGTTGGTGAGATTGTTAGTAAAACTGCCAGCAGCTGCTATGTGGCAATTGAGACAATAACCAGTTTCTGTCCTGGCATGGTATAGTGGCTAATAGCCCAATCCTATCCCCCACCAGTCCGTACCTTACAGCTATGCCAGTCTGTATAGGATTGCAGCTTTATTCAGTTTACAGGGATGTTGTAAAGACTTTGAAGCACTTTACACACTCAGAGCCCAAGCATGTTGGGCTTAGCACACGTGGTACGGGCATATCGCCCATGCTGCTGGTGTGAAGGTGCCATAAGCACCTTCCTTGCCCGTGGTAAGCCTTTGGGAAGGCCTTACCTCTGGCGCCAGGCCAGTGCCAGCCCACCACCACCCAGAGCCGGCAACCCAAGCCGGTGAGTGGTAAGGGCAACCCTCGTCAGCATTGCATGCTTTCAGGGCAGGGCGGGAGAGCTTTCCTGGGTGGGGGAGGGGCAGGACAGGCAGTGACCTTTGCCGCTGGATCCTATCATCCCTGTTGGGCCATGATAGGATCGCATGAGGTCCTAGCCTCTGCGTCAGCAAAATAGCTGGCACAGACGTGAGGAGCTGCATAGGCAGCCCTGAGCCCTTGCTTGGAGAAAGTGTGTGGGAATTCCCTAGCCCCGAACTGCCACACAGCAGTTGCTGGCAGGTTTGCCTAACAACCATCTCATCAGCCCCTCTTGTTTTATTTGGATATACTGCAAATTGGAAGCTATTTCACTCAAAATTCTTTTTGCTGTTTCAGAAAATGATTTCTTACTTAAAATCTATTGATAGTTCAAATCTCTCTCTCTCTCTCTCTCTCTCTCTCTCTCTCTCTCTCTCTCTCTCTCTCTCTCTC